>VWZU01017706.1:3402606-3524861 GCA_013397095.1 Sterrhoptilus dennistouni
GTGCCGGGCGGGGACGCCGTGTCCGTGTCCCCCGGCGCCGCTGTCCTGAGGCCGGTGGAGGGGACGCTGCCAGACCGGGGGCACTCGGCCCAGTGGCCTTGGCCTTAAAAAGGGTTGGCTAATACTTAAAAGGCACCATGACTGCTGTTTTCAGTACTCTGCCCAAACGAAGGCACGTCGAAGTCCATACACAGGGAAGCTATTTAAGCTAAGCGGAATTAGGGCACCTGACGTCGCAGGTGAGGTGTGGGTCTGGAGGAGTGTCCGGCATTGCCGTCCAGCTGCTTGACCTGCACATGGTCGTGATTTCTGGTTACCAGCTGTTAAAGAAACAAACACACGTGTTTGGATCAAGTAATGTCATTGCTCAGGCTGGCCACTGCCTCTTGAAACAAGTTCTTCATTTTTAAAAGTCGGCTGGTCATGATTTCTTTTCATTGTGTTAGGGAGATACAAAGACAGGGAACACGGAGAAGTTGCGCTTTGGTGTTTCAAAGAGGAGTTCAAGGGAGAGTTTCCTACGTTGTGTTCAGGCTGTTGCATCTTGGTACCAAACTTATGAAAGTGGTGTTTGCCTGTGGAGAACTTCTCCAGGGTCTGCGTGGTTCCTCTGTGGTCACCCAGGGGACAATTCCAGTGGGGTCAAGGTACCTGTGTTTGCAGGTTTCAGCTTTTGGGCCTAAATCCACTGAACGGATTTATTTTAATTCCTGTTTAAACAGACCTCTAAACAGGAGATAGGCCCCAGTGGACCCTTGTGGCTCCTGATCCTAAGTGCTACTTGCTGCATTTATTTAGGAATTATTAGCTCCATTTGTGGGAAGGGAAAGGGAAGAGGAAGGGAAAGTGAAAGCAGGCAAGGAGAAAAGTTGTATTTGAGAAGGCCTGTCTCAAAACTGGAATTACTTTTCCTAAAACTGAAGAGGCACTGGGGGAATAAAATTTACTGGGTTGAAAATTCTCAAAATGAGTCCGTGGTGGCTGTACATCCAGTCTTCTCTCAAGCAGTTTAGACTTAGGTTGACAATATCTGTCTCAACTGATATATAATAGTGTTGTTAATTATCTTAAAATTAAAGTAAGTTATTTTAGTTTGTACAGTGAAGACTGACTGCTCGTGGCATGAAGGAAATAAAGGTAGATCTGAACCTGTGCTTAGAGAGGTGAATCTGTATTTTTACTTCTGCATTTTCTATGAAGTTGATCCTGAGCAATGGAAAATAATACTGGAAAAGTTTTGAAGCAACTCATGGGAAAAGAAACATTAGTATTTTGTTCTTTTATAATGTGATTAGTAGTGTAGTTGTGGGATTTCTTCGTTTCAGTATAGGTTGTTTTGATGAGAGTATGTATACAGTTGTTTTTCTCATTTCCTTAACTGATTGCTTTGGAGGTGTTTGTTTTGTTTGTTTTAATTCCCATGTTCATTGGAGGTGCAGATCTGAACAACTCCTTTGCTCTTGGTTTGTTGCTTTCCTTATTGAGAGAATGTTGGTAGGTAACCTGAGCAGAGCATCTCACCTCATTTGGCTGTGCATGTAAGGAGTACATATGGGCACTGGAGCAAGTTCTTTCCTGATCAGCAGGTTTGTGAGGGCCCTGATTGTTTTCTGATATTTGTTTCGTGCTGTTTTCTGAGTCTGGGTGACTCCCACAGAGAATGTGGTGCTGTTCAGTTTGGAAGTGATGGCAGAGTCCTGCGACTTGGTTCATCATGGAGCAGAGAGGGGAGATACTGAGCCCTGAGTCAGCCATGGGACACACTTCGACTGGAGGCATGTTGTGGGGAATTACCTGCTCTGTGGAGAATATGTAGTCAAGGACAATCTTGACTCCACTGCTTTGAAGCTGTAAAGTTGGTTGAATCTGATCTTGCAAGGGCAGTATTTCACTTGCTTGCTGTTAGACTAGATTTACTCTGGAGAAGCTACACCATTTACTCTTTGACTTCAATCATCTGTCACTGGAGTTGGCTAGTAAAGGAGCTGTCAAGGAAAAAATGCATTTGTGAAGTTTCGACATGTAAAACCTGGCAAGTTTCAGAAGTATGACATTGTAGATGAGGCGTGTCAGAATCTGAGAGGAGATTGTGCTGTTAGGTAGTCCTATACTTCACAGTCAGAGGTAAATGTAACTGATAAGTAGCTGCCTGCTGTCACTTAAGTCTGATTTTGTGTTACGATGCTTCAGAAGAAGTTCAAAAGTATTGGTCTTTTTGGTTGTTCATTGCAGCACATAGTTCACAGCATAAATCTATATCCATACCAGACTACTGTTGTGCATTTTGTGCACCTGCTCCTCATTTCAGTACTGGTTGTAAAGGTTTGGTCACTCTTTTCTTCTTTTTTTCCGTTTCTTAACTAATTGGAAGGTGAAAGACTAAATACTCATGAATAGGCATGCTAATAGTTACAGGAAGCATTTCTTGGATTCTGTGATCCAGTTCCATTATAGCTATTCAAGTGTGGGGCCCTCTGAGAAGAGACAACAGCAGTGTTTATTTTTAGTGAAAGGTGTGCTAAATAAGCTCCGTTCTTCAGTTCTGTACAGAAGAAGGAGAGGAATTCCTCCCTCCTAGGAGGGAGGAGTTACAATTTTTTTGGTTTTCTAACCTCAAAAATTTTCTTGGCCTTTGTGACCTTTTTCCTTCTGGGCTGCTGAGGGTATCTCCTGGATTCCTTCTGAAGGCCTGGTTGCAGCCAACCCAAGCAAGGCAACTGAGGAATGGCAGGAATATGTAGACTGGGAAAGGTGTGTAGATGGTGTCACTTCTGGCTCCCCTGGGATACTACTGGCAGCTGTATGCCTCCCTAGAGGATGGCTCTGCCAGCGTCTTGGTGCCAGAAGCAGCGTGACAAAAAGTCTTGGTTGACTTAAGCCCGTGTTTCTATGGATCTATAGAGATCATGTTTTTTATGAAGTTGAGGATGGTTTTTCATCAGGAAGGTAGTGATGGTCTTCACAAGGCTTCACAAAGAATGTCTTACTTGAAGATCTGAACAGGCTCGGAGAAGACATTTTTTGAGGGATGTACAACACTATTTTAAAGGGTCTTTGAGGAAGCCTGGATTTAGCCCATGCCTCTGTAAACTGTTTAAATTGAAAGCTTCTTTGTATTGTTGCTATGCTCTTGTCCTTCTCAAAAATACAGTCATTTTCAGATGCATACTGAGGTTCACATATCACAGCTGAAAGTTCTTTGGGGAATGAGTTCTGTTCCTGTTCTTGCCTCCCAACTTCCTCTGGCTAATGGAGACTTTAGCCAGCCCTTGGGCACCCCTGGGGGTTTCCATGCACCTTGGCTGGGTGCTGTATAAGGACAGTGGTGGCATCTGTCACGTTTCTTAGTTCTGTTCTGGGATGGGTGCATGTTGAAAATCAGGAATTATATTGCATATGTCTTTTTTGAGTATGTGCCATTTTGGATGGGTTTGAAAGCTCTTTTCTATGTGTAGGATTAGAGGTGTTGTCTTGGTTGGTTTCTTAGTTAAGAAAGGTGAAAAGGTAGAGGGTGCCATGGAACCACATGTGTTTTATTTGGTGCATTTGCTTTAGTAATAGGATTAGAGAGTCCTTGTTTAAATTGCAGTTATCTTTAGAGATTTAATAAGACTGAAATTAAATGGGAGATTACTTCAGTGTGCTATTGGATGGCCCCTTGTTGTTTACTTGATTAAAATTAGCTGCAATTCGTCACATGATGCTTGAGTGTTTATGTACATTTTGTGTCTTGAGTGTTTCGTTTCCTGAGAACTGTAAATACAAGCACACAGGACTGTTAGGATGTTTATATATCTAACTTGAAATCAAAAGCTTACATACTCCCTAGATCCAGTTCACCAAGGGGGTTTTCTTAAGCTCCTAGTTACAAGATGAGACCTAGAAGGAATATATGTCAGTCTTCATTATGTTCCCATATAAGCAAGAAGAGGCAATGAAGAATGAAATATTTTATGATAATTTACATTAAACAAATTGAGTAGAATGGTGATATTTTTCATTAATTTTTGGAATACAGTGAACAGTTTTATATTGAATTTGAAGATGAGACATTACTTGTAAGAGTGGAATGTAATCTATTTCTTGGTCCTTTTTTATAAAATTATATGCTTATGTGGGTTGCATAGACAATCTTAGTAACTTTATTTTGCTGAAATTAAATTTACACAGCAATGTTATTCTAGTGACTGCATTATAATGTAGAGAAAACTTCAATAATCGGATTCTGGTTTTAATCAAGATTGGCTTGTCCGTTGACACCATGAAAACTTTTATTTGTAAGAGTAGTTATTCCTTTCCTGAATACCAAACTCTTTATTTCATTGCTGTCTCCTAAATCATGCATCTTGGTTTCCTTCTCTGAGATGTTTCTCTTCCACTAGGGAATTTTGAGATTAAATCCTTTAATGCAGTCTGACAAAATTGTCATGAATATTGAGTACAAGTACTAAATTGGACCTTACTAATATAAAAATGTCTTAATAACTGTTCTTCATATAAAATAAACTACACATGATGTATTAACAGAATTGTGCATAGCAGCTTTTCATGTTTGGAGTTCCTGGATTGTCACTTGGTGCTGTGTGCATACACTGGTTTTGCTTTCAGGGGACCTTTGGAGACCTCTACCTCACATATAGCATCACTGGGACAGAAGGGAGGTGACTCCAAGTGAACTTGTTTTCCCCTGAGATTTTAGTCTGGGAGGTGTTTATGAAATGCTTTTGGGTTTATTTTGAGAGATGTGGAAGTGGGTACAGAGAGGAAGCAGGTTGTTTTTCTAGAAGTTGGTGAAAACATGGGTGGCCAAGTGAATACAACAGGATGGGAAGATTTTCTTAAGTGTTTCCATTGTGCTTGGAATTTCAGAGTCCTTCTCTGCCTTTCAGGCTTTTGGACGGTAGAAGTATAAATTGGAGCATGTTATTAATAACTTAGAAGAGTTGCTGCAAATGTAGTTGGTGATACGTTCCATTGTTGATATAGATGGATTATGTGAAGTACTTTCCATGGTGGCACTCACAAGAAAATTCAAGTTTTTCATGGAAGTATTCATAGTTCTGTCATGTCACAGGTGCTTAACAGAAGGACAAAAGAGGTGACTTGTGAACACAGAAAGTCTGAGAATTTTCACCTTTGGCAAGGAAATGCATTTTTATCTCCTTTTTTTCGTGATCTCAGAATCAGACTTTTCTTATCTCAGATTCATGACTGCAAGATGAATGCCCAATATTTCAAAATTACTAATTTGATAATTGATGCGTGAGTCTTAGCTAAAAACATCTGGGATAAGACTTGGCATAAGGCTGTAAGACTTTAACTCAGTGACATCAAGCCAAAAGGATTTACACACTTCAACAGTAGAAGGTGTCTTTAGGCACTCTGACTTTGGTAGGTTAGTGCAGCCTAAAAGAAATACCCATGAGAAAACTTACAGATTCAAAAATGTAAGTAGAATTGGCAAGAGAGCAAGTAAGAAAGGAAAGTGTGATGCAGAGATTAGAGAGTATCCTCATAATAAACAACTGATTCTACTTAGTATTTTTGGTGTTAAGATCTAGTAATTATGATTATTAGAGAGATCCCTCTGTCCAAATTAAGGTGCAAACGAGACCATATGTCCAAGTCTGTAGTACGGATTTTATTTAACAGTATAAGTGAGGGAGAGAGAGAGAAATAAGAGAGGGAGAAAGGAGTGACTGATTAAGTAGAAAGGTATCACCACCCACAACATCCCCTTGGTCCTCTTGTCTTCTCAGTGTTGGGGGTCCTGAGGTCACTCCAGACTTTCACCATTTATACATTTTTAGCAAAGGAATCAGTGCTCATTTGGCTACACAGTTCTTTTTTTCTATTGGTTAAATGATTCCCTCTCTTCCAGTGCTAATTAGTTCCATGCTCACTCTTTCTCTTCTTTTGAGTTGGTGGGCTTCCCATCTTAAATGGGTGGGCAATGGCCTCTACCTGCTGGACCCAGTCAGAACTGATTTTCAGCCCAGTTGCTGTGTTGGCTTTCAGTGTGGATTCTTAGTGTTTATTACCAGTGCTCCCCCAGCTTGCCTTTCTCTTCCTAGTCTGAGATAATTGGAAAATAGTACCACCTTAACCTACCTCAAGTTCCCATCAAGTTGCATAACTTTCCAAATTTTCAGGAATTCATGGAGTCATATTCAAGGGGTGGGGCAGGATGGGGAGCTTGGTGATCATAGATGAGCAGTTGCTTCTTTATAGAGTTTGCCATAGTGGGCAAAGTCCTTTGGTGATCTTAAAAGTCTTTCAGGCTATGACCTTTATGTCTCTTAGTAAAAGCAAAGGTTTTAACTCCAGCAAGAGCACCAAGAAGCTCTTTCAGATTGCATATAAGTTAAATGTGAACTTAGGGCTTCAGATAAGAAAGGAACAGGGGGGAGAATGCCTTGACTCATAAGTAAAAGGTGCATGTATTTGGTGAAAATGCAAGTGTTTGATGCACTTGAACCAAATACAAAAGAAGTTTGAAGGAAAATACCGGCAGTCTGTCTCTCATCCTGTAGACATCTACTGGATGCTGTTAATGATGTGTATTTCATTATCTTGTAAGTGATACTGATCCACACCTATCAAGTGCTGTGAAAGGGATTAATTTTCCTAAGCTAATAAATCTTGGAAGAAATGAGATGAAGTGTTGCTTTTCATGCGGAGAGATGAAAGAAGCAATTAGAGAGCTGAATATAGGTAAATCCCACTAGAACAGGTATTTGATCAGCTTGGTTTTACAAAATTTATTTTGATGAGTGCTGGTGTGCATATTTGTATAGACATACATTTCCTCTATACCATCAGAAGAAAAGAGAAAGACTGAACCAAACTTGGCTTTTGTTGTTTAATTTTATATACTGTGGCTACATGAATGTGCACAGAGCATTTGTACAAGTGCTTCCAGAAGTGAGGCCTCATTAGAGAATTGATTGGCCCACCCACCTTGGAGTCAGGCATGGTGCAAAAGTCCTCTTGACACACAGTGATTAGCAACAGGGAGTGCTTTAATTACCAGCTGATGAGTTGTATTAACTTGGTGCTGCTACAGTTCCTCGTAGCAATGCTAGCTTGATTCTTAGTAGCGCTTCCCATACCTCCTGCTGGGCCAGGTTGAGTTGAAAAGCATCAATAGTGGCTGTCTATAGATTTCCTCTACTGGAGCTAGGTCTTCCTGTTGGGTGGGGCTCCACCCCAGCTCTGATTGCTGCCCTGTTTCCATACATTCTCTCTATGCTGCTCTCCTGCACAGCTGCTGTGCCTTTTGCACACTTCACAGAAGTCTTTGCAGCTGTGTAGGGGTGCTGGGAAGCTGCATGCTTGAGTTGATAAAACTTTTCTGTGGTGGAAAGTAAATTAATTGTATTTACATATAGCTCATGTGACAATAGTAATGGCCATGTTATCTGGGGATGATGCTCTTAGGCTTTGATGCACTGCACATACAAGCACAGTGAGCATGGGGTGATGGCCATAAAGTAAAACACAAGGAGTTCCACCTCAACATGAGGAAGAACTTTATGTTGTGGGTGACAGAGCACTGGAACATGCTGCCCAGGGAGGTCGTGGAGTCGTGTCTCCTCACTGGAGACACTTAAAATCCATCAGGATGCATTCCTGTGTAACCTGCCTCCGGGTGACCCTCAGCCATGGCAGAGGCTAGAGGATCTCCAGAGGCCCCTTCCAACTCTTAACAATTCTGTGATTCCGTGTGTAACTTGATATACCTTGATGTTGGGAAATTGATGAATAGGGAAAGAATTTACCAGTGTAGAATATGATCCCTTGCTTTTCTTATGGAGCTGCTAATACAAGCAGAGTTTAAGCCCTGAAGCAGCCCTGAACTGAGTTAGGACACAGGTCCAAATAGGAAGGTATTTTGTCAACAGTAGCTTTTAGAAGTTGACTACAGAAGGTGTAATACCAGGCCAGCTGTGCACTGATACCTCCCTTGTTGTATCTTCACATGTTTTTACTACTCCTCATAATGTTCTCTTCACCCAGGTTCTTTCTAGCCCGACTGCTTCTTCTCTATTTCCTACCTCACCTGTCTTGTGGTATGCCCATCTTGTCCTCCTATTTTCCTCTGTTCTTCACTCCTCTTGGTTGTTGAGGAGTAGGAGAGGTTGGATGCAAGAAGCTCAAAGGAGTGAGAAAAACCTGTGGATAGATGAGGAGAGAAAGAGAAGGGGAGAGTGTGGAGCAAGGTGGTGGGTGGAGTATGGGAGGCACAGATGCAGAAATAGGATCTGGAGCCTGAGGGCAAGAAGTGCTGGGAGTGGGGAAGGTGGAGGAACAAGTTGAATAGGAGGCACAGGGAAATGGATACTGCGAGGGGCAATAGGAAATGGGACTGAGGTAGCCAGCAGCAAATGCGGAGGGGGCAGATGCCTGCACAGCAGTGTAGGTCACCGCAGGCTTTTGTGAGCTGTCTTGAGAGGCTCTTTCAAAACCGGGAGCTGGGAATCTCTTGGGACACAACTGACCTTTTCGCCTTTTCTTATCTCCAACAAGATCCCGTCGTTTTGCCGCTTCCCAGCCAAACCTCTGAACTCTGCCTGGCACTGTCTGTTGTCAGCCAGAGGGTGAATTGGCCCTTCCTTCAGCCCTGCCTGCACCGAGGTGTGGGGGGCACAGCCTCCTGCTCCCTGCGGGGCTCTCGGGGCGCTGCTGACGCACAGGGGGCGGCTGCTCCTTCTCGTGTGGCTTCGGTGGTGACGGATGTCTGGCCTCGTGATGGAGGCACCAGTGGCATGCAGAAGAGGATGTGGCCTCTCTGGCTGTTATCTCTCCCCTTTTGGAAAGCCTTGTGGAATGGGACAAAAAGTGCTGAACTGCTGTTTTGTTTTGCGCTGCCTTGCTGCATTTTAAAAACATTGAAATTTTGCCAGTCTCCGTTGTTCTGGGAGTTTTTAATAGTGTGGCAGCCATGCTGCATAAAGGTAGCTGGTATGAACGTCTATAATGTGAATGACAACAATAATTTCTCTATTATCAAAGTCCCCTGGGCTTTCTCATAGATTTTTATTATGGAAAGTAGTAAAGTACTTAGGAAAGTTGTATTGCATTCATTTTGCTAGTTGTATGTTTATACTGTATTTATAATTCCAAGCTATTACTTTAGAATTCTATTAAAGAGAAAAAGAGTAGATCAGCTGTTGCTCTGCAAAAGGTGAATCTATTTCCTTTAAAGAAAACTGAGGCTTTTCTTCAAAGAATTAACATAATATTTATTTTTCCTATCAGAAGGAACTAAGTATGAACAAAGACCATTTTCACTTGGTAATGCTGAACTAACCCCATTTTACTGATTTCAGAATTCTAGTAAAAGCATTACACAACTGCATAAACAAAATCATTTTTATTCATTATATTCAGCAGATGTTGTCTTTAGGAGTTAGTTTTGTGTTACATTTTAGCACTGAAAAACAAGTCTGAAGCAAACAAAAATGAGGTTCATTACTTGTTAATAAAGTTTGGATATTTTCTGTGTTGCTGATTTTTCACCTGTGCTTTTTTTTTTTTTTTTTTCTGGTAAGAAATGCCTTGCTTGTGGGAAAGGAGCCATGTAAAACAGGCATATTTGCTTGCCTTTTCAGACTGGTGAAACAGTGCATAACACAAGTCCTGAAATAATCATCCCTGTTGTGAAAATTTATAGTCCAACATTGTTAAATGAAAATATTTGGTTTATATAAAATATTTGTTTTAGAACACCCAAACCCCCAAAACTATAGTCAGTGCTGAGAAGAGCAGAAGTAAATTGAAGGATTATGATGTTTTGGCAGTTGTTTAATTATTTTAGAAATTTTCTTGGAGAGTATTTAAATTCTTCTACTGGCAGTTGGTATAGCCTTAGCTGAGCTGACCAAAGACTTGATAAAATTTATTTACTTTTTTGGCTACAATTATATTCTTATATATTATGAATAATATATTCCCAGTGCAAGGGAAATTGTGGCTTGCCCTGCCTTTCTTCTGGTGGTGACATTCAGAGCTGTTCCATCACTTCTTGCCATGACTTTGATTTTTTTTAATGCTTCTCGCGTGCGTGTGCTATTGTAGCTCTGTAGCTGTGCTGTAGCTGTAATTGTGCTGCAGGAGCTTGTGATCGATGCTCCAACTTCCTCAAAAGCTGTAAATTAAGCTTTCTCATGCAGATTTTTAGTAGAGAGTGTTTTTTAGATTTTTCCTGTTTTTGGAGCTGCTGGAGATCTGTGACTCAGCCAGAGGGAGTGACGTGTTTTGAAAGTGAGAGGTCTTCTGCTTTTTGCAAAGAATGCTGGTGTTTTTCTGGAATATAGGACATCAAGTATAACCATTTGGAAACTTTTTTGTTTTTACTTCTTTATTTGTTGATGAGAGCCATCCCTTTTAAATACTTGAGAAAGGTGGTGGTGTTATAATTTTAATTATTCATGTGAACCTTAAGAATTGATCAGGACCCTTAAAAAATATGGTGGGTTTAGGACTCATTATAGTGCTGTAAAAGATGTCTTTTAGAATGAACTATGTACCTTAAATAGTGCCGGATGCATTTTAATGTTAAAGTAACACTGAAACTGTTCACACAGAGAAAATTTGAAAGCTCACTCCAGTGACCTTTCATATAAGTCACAAGACCTGCATGGATATTACATCAGTGAAGCTCTTGCAGCTCTTTATTTCCCCCACTCTCAGCAGGGATAATAAAAAGGAGAAACCTTGCACTTAGTGTCCTGCTTAGTGGATTCACTAGGCAGTATTTAATGTAGCTGCCAATCCTTGCTGCATGGTTGCTTCTTGATACTCTGTTGAGGCAAAACAAAATGCCTCTGTACTTCTTAAAAGAAGAATTTCATGCACCATTGAGTAGTGTGAGCAAGTACTATCAAGGTAACAGCAGAACACCTTCCCTGGTAGATGTATGTAAGAGGGATTGTTTTTGCTTTCTGTTGCCACAGGTAAGGCTCTGTAGTTAGTGGTGTGGTAATTGAGCCTGCTGTGCAATTGGGAGTCCTTGAAAGGAGTAGAAAGAGAAAGTGCTTCCCTCCCCTTGTGTGGTGCTGTAAGCACTTCAGTTGTTGGTGTTCATTCAGGAGAGCTAGAGCAAAGGCTTCTTGTCATGTACTTTCTGTCAGCTTGTTAGTGGCATCCTTTCTTTAGCTTCTGAATTAGTGAGGAGGCTTAGCCCCCAGCTGCATTACTGGCCATATTTGTCAATGGCTCTGCGTCTCTCTTAATGTACACTCCAGGACGTGCCATTATGTAGATTTAATTTTATCAAATGGCAAGGATGGATTAAATGATTCATCTGAATTATCATGTTTTATTAGATACTTTTATTAGATTAGATGGTGTTGAGAGTAGGAAGCAGTTACCTGTGGTGAGAGAAGAAAGAACAATTTATACAAGTGTTTGTTAACGTCACAGATTTAGGAAGTACTTAAATAGCTGGTTTTTGTTGTATCTGCACTCACCTCAGGTGAAGAGAAAACTGGATTTAACAGACTTTCTAATGCTAATGGTGAGACTGGCTCCTGCTTCCCTGTGTTCATAGCTTGAATAAACAAGACAGGGAAAAAAGAGGAAAGAGGAAGTGGAAGGGAAGTGGCCTGCCCAATAAGGCGTGTTGAGAGTTGCAGGTCCTGCTGCCCCAGGCCAGTGCTCTCCTCTCTCAGAAATGCTCTGCAAGCATTAAGAGAGGTTCATTGCACTTGGATTAGTTGCAGATAAAATGGATGCTTTCTGCAGTAAAATATATAATAACAGTATTTGGCTAAAATAATTGGTCTCCTTTGAAACCAAGAAACATATTATTAAAGAATAGGAGATATTCTAGTAAAGGGTCTAAAACTGATTCTAAAATCATCGTTTTGATCTTCAGGCAAATACCATTCAGCTCAGCACTTTGTCTATCTGTTCAGGCAAAATGTCAGTCTCTGGATTGCTGAATAGAATTTACAACAGTTGTATAAACTTGCAATGCAGATTTCTAATTTACATATTTTGCTATTTTTCCCCATTGTTGATGTTAAACTGTTAGGATGCTTCAAAATCCTTCACTGCCATATGGAAGAAAGCTTCATTACTTGTAAGCTACCTTTTTGTATATCCAAAAGCATAGATTATGCCTATACAGTTCTTAAAAGCAGGACTATTTTATTTACATTACCAGACTTTTAAATCACTGCACAAACTCTGAAATACTTGCTTTGTATTTACAGGTGTAGTGGGTCACCAACTATGGTTAAATCTGTGGTAGTGGAGCCAACTCTGTAAAGAATTAAGGTCATTAAGTTTGTAATAACTAAGTGTAGAGGAGTAGAGAGCAGGAGAATTTAGTAATACTTTCCTGGACATATTTTAAGAGATTGATTATGTGCTTGCCTAATATGCTGGGATAATGTTAAAAACAGTGTAAGTCCACTGTTTGCATGGGCTTGGCTTCATCCATGCAAATGAGATAAAAGCACCCTGCAGCCTCTTGATGTGGTTGCTTTAGTTTGTTCTTTCTAACAGGTACAGTCAGGTTCTTGTATCTAGAGTAGGCAAAAAAATAAGGACCTTAATATGCTATAATGAATGTTTGGGAGGGGTATGTGTGGAGAAGAATAAGAATAACTTAAAAACAAGAACAATATTTACAGTATATTACAGTACAAACCAGAAGTGAGCCATGCAGTTAGAGTGTGTACTTAAGTGTCTTGGTTTCCTTACAGTCAGGGTGCACATAAAAAAAGATGCAGCAGCTCAGGAGTTGCAGAGTGGTTGTGTGATTGTCATAATAACTCTCAATTGCATTCTGTTTAGTTTTGTTTCTCACAATTATGTTCTGTCAGCTTCCATATCTGCTTTAGTGGTTATATGTGTTCAGTTATTTCCCTCAAGATGAGCATCTTTGTGAAACACTTGACTAGCTAAATTTTGTGCTTTGAGTCTCTGAGGTATATTGTGTTTTTTTTACAAAATTGTTAACTAACCTCAGAATTTGGGAGGGATACTCTCCTTACAAGGATGCACATGAGGATGTTTATGCAGAGTGCATGTTCTTCATCTGAGAGGTACACTGGAAAAAAGAAAGCATGTGTATTGGCCCTCACTGCTTTCAGTTTGCACACAGCCCTGCTGTGTCTGTCCAACAAGTGCTAGTAGCAGAGATGACTTTATCTTTGGGTCAGGTCTGGTTGTTCGCATGTGTCTGTCTTCTGATTTGGCAGGGCCTTCCCTGTGGGTTCCCCCCATCAGTAGTTGGTTCTACTGAAGTTCTGATGCCAATGAGAAAGTTTGTCCAAATCACAGGAACTATTTTACTTCAACTTGTTGTGTTTGCTTCTTCAAATTTAAATTTTGCAAGTAAATCAATTTATATAGAAATGTCAAACTCCTGCTGATAGCCTTGCTGTTAACTGGGCAGCAATTGCTGACAGATTCTGTTGCAAGAGCTGCAAGATACTATAAAGAGAAATTGCCCCTCTGAAGATCATTACCTCCTATGTCTACATTTCAAGGAGTTTCTAGTACATATTTCATCTGGGCATCTCAATCTGCCAACTATTTATGTCAGACAGAAATTGGAGCAGTGTCAGGTGGAATCTACCCTGCAGCCCTCCACTGAAAGGTGGAACTGGACTGTGTTGTGGATTAATACAGGAAAAGATCTTGTGCCCTAGACAAGACTGAGGTTGAAATGTAGCTCTGGGTTTAATTTATTTTAGACAGGTTCTGTATGATAGAGCTTGGTTCTTACATTTTGATGCCCAAAGGATGCTGTCACCTGTCTTGCAGAATGTTTAAATTGAGTTAGCTTCATCTTCAATCAGAAAAGAAAGTACTCAGGTCCTAAATCTTTCCAGTTGAAATTGGGATGCTGTCTTGGCAGTGCCACATGAAGTCAGGGGAATGAATGGAAGCACTTGGCTTCAGCTTATTTTAAAATCAGAGGTTTGAAATGGGGCAATAACAGAAGCATCAGCATCAAGTACTCAGGGAGAAAGGGAGGTCTAGGTTGTGCTTAATAGCACCCAATGATAGAAGCAGCAATTAATTGCACCAATGATATCTTGGCATCAAATTAGGATTAGAGCATGGTGTTATTAGTGCTGATAACACCATGGTGGTGGGCTCAATCACTGTATGGGCCATTCACTTAAGAGTTAAACTCAATCCCTTCCACCTCAGAATTACCTGTGAATATGTAATTTTGGATGAGCTACATATGACCTGGTAGTAGTTCTCCCTTGCATACAGTGTTTGTATTTGGTTCCCAGTTTTTATTGATGCTATTCTTGAGAATTTATTTATTTTCCACTGAGTTTCGAGGCAGAATTTATGCCACTCTGCAATCAAGTGCCTTTGTGGAATCTGAGGCAGGCCCAATATACTGACTTTTCAAGTTTATTCCATGTGTTAGCAGAAAGACTGGGACCACATCTCAGCTATGAAGTATATTTACATCAGTGAAAAGGATCTTTACTTTTGAAAGTTGTATTGCTTGATGCAAGGATGCCTCTTCTGAAAGAGGATTGCCACTTATCCTCCTTAATGACTCTCGTCAATTTGGCAAAGAGCAGGCACAATGCAAGTTTTATTCGCTGTGTTTAGTAGAAAGCAAAATTTTTTTGGTATTTTAATCTTGGCAAAGATAATTGATGTTATGAGAGTAAATGTTGCAGCTATTAGTGTAATTTTGCTAGAATTACATTAAAAATCCAAAGATTTCTGGAGGATGGCGTGTGTGTGCAGTGCTTTCAGGATTCCCTGATAAAGGGAGCTGTTTAATTAAGCCTTTTAAAAATTATAGCTAAGTGTATAAGCATCTATTAAGAAGGGAGAAAAGCCTCACCATATGAAACAGAGAATTGGTATCCAGCAAAGAAACCCAATTAAAAATAGTGCTTGAGCAATAAGGAGGGCATTTTAATAAGACATAAAAACAATTCCATGTCCAAAGAAAAATTGTTGAAGACTAGGAACTCAATACTTTACTTACTGAACCTAAATGTAAAAGGGTTTTTTTATAGGTTAATATTATAGAAGGGAACATGTAGGAACTGTGGTTTGTTTTGTCAAGAAGGGCAAAACAAGAACGTCTTTGAATTTGCTTTAAATTGGGAGGAAAAGCACAATTTAACAGTGAATTGTTGAAACAGCTGTTGCAATTGGTGAGTTTTTAATTGGTGTGTATGGACCAAGACAGTTTTCTCTTAGCTAGATATGTTTTAGTCAGAATGATAGGGAAGTTAAGCAAATGCTGTCAGTTCAGTGTCAGAAGGGACCACTTGCACTTTTCAGCCTGGGCTTTAAAAACTATGAAAAAGTGCAGGAGGCTGATGTCACTTGTTTCTAGTCAGAGCCTTGTTGCCCTTGGTATTGTGAGAACTGATTTTAGTATCTACCGGGGAAGTTAGGAAACCCCTCAAACGTTACTGCATCTGAGAGCAGGGTGTGTGAGCTGTATGCGGGAAATCACTGCTGCTGTGCCAGGGGAGGGGCTGAATCCAGCAGCCTTTCCTCTGGCCAAACTTCTATTTAAAAAAAGGAGAAAGGTGAAAACTTGTCTGTTCTGCTCATCCAACTGGGATTTCCCCTAGGATGAGTGCTTCATTGGAGGGAGAAACCAAACTCAAACCATGTCTGCCCTGTGTGTGATGCTCTGAGCTAGAAGAGGCTGCTTGCAGTGCTCTGTAGCAGTAGTGGGGAACCAAGGGAGCTGCTCTGCTGGGGGATGGATGCACAGGAATGAGTTAATCACATTCTCCTCGTGAATGACAAACTGTAATGTATAAATTGCTGCAATGAGGACAACAGCATCTTTTGTTAAGTTTCTTATTAAACTGGGCATAATAATTCACTCACTGGGTTACAAGTCAGTAATGTGGGGGGTGGGGAATGCATTTTCTTTACATTTACTTTGAAAACCAACTTGAAAGTAAAGCATGCTGGAGGAGTTGTGTGGGATCAGCACCCACATCCTGGATGTTGCTGTGAGGGAGCTGAAGAGCAGCTGGGTGCCACTGGCAGCTGCTGCCCCCACGTTCCAGCGTGGTGGGATTCTGCTTGTGCTCTCTGTTGGGCTGTGGGTGGTGGGGCATTGTGGCTTGAGAGTTTGTTAAATCTGTACTAGTGGCCAGAGTTTGGAGACAGTTGTTTTAAAAGGAAATATGAAACAGCAAATGCAGCATTGACTGCTGAAGTCATAAAGCAGATGGTGCTATGAGCCACAGGAGGGTTAAACAGTTGAATAATATCGACTGTTACACTCATAAAAGATAATTAATACGTCTTTTTTATTGCTGACTCAAATTGCTTGGATTTTTCTGTTACTGTCAATGAGGTTTGGCTGTTCTGAACAAGACCACAGTTTGCTCAAGAGCCACTGTCACCTGTAGGGCCCAGAAACAGAAACCTCCTGCAAGAACAGGATGGAAAGCAGGAGCTAAGGACACAAGGTGTAAAGAACACAAAATTTAACCATTGACAGAAAATCTTGTTTAAAGGAATTTCTTCCCCTTCCAGCCATGTGTCAGAAACCTCTGATAGAAAGGTATAGAAACTGAATGATGGATTTTAAGAAGCTGTACCCTCCTCCCTTCCTCCAATTACTGCTTGCATTTACAGGGTAGAATTAATGAAGTTAATTACATCTACACAAAATCTCTTGGTTGAGTGAATTACTTAGATCTTTTAAAGTAGAGACATAATTTTCTGCAAGGTTCACAGGCTGTTTTTCAAGCTTGGTTGGTTACTTTGGTTTATAGTCCCCATGATGCATGGTTGCTATCTTAAGCACTCTGGGGTGCACCTTTTAGAATAATACAAGATGTCAAATGCAATGTAACAACAACTGCAACATTCAAAACAAAAATACTGAAATAAATAAAAAGACTGGTTTCTAATAAAGACAAAAGAGCATTTAAATGGGAAGCAAATTAACAGGGTGAGGTGCTTAGAGGGTAAAACTATATTGTGTAATTAGCAAAGAAAATGTCTAATATGCTGCTTGTCTGACAGTCTTTTGTTCAGTTTGGTGTCATCATTTTCAACATGCAGCATTAACTGAAGGAGTTTCCAGGGGTGTGTTTACATGTTAGGGTGGAAACAGAAAAAAAGAACAAAGAATAATCTGGGAAATCAAAACCTTTTAAAGAGATACCTTACAGTAAATAGTATTCAAGATTAGGACTTCAAAGAATGGAGTGATCAGACATACATGATTGTGAAGCTCTAACAGATAATTTTACTTTAAAATTATCTGACATGTGAGGTTGACATTAAAGATAAGCCTGAATTTAGAGCTGCAGGCAAACTTCAGCATCTAATTAATTTTTCATCAAATTGCATGTTGGGGTTTTTTTTAAAGGAAATTTTTGTGCAGATTTAATTTAAAACTTTCTTGGTTTGTATATATTTTGGTGTAGGGATTTTCTTAAAAATTAGAAATCAAATAGGAGTTTTTTATATGGAAACACTAATTTTGTGTCTTGTGGTGATTTAAACTTAAATTTCTATTCCTCACTTACAGCTGTGTCCTGGGCTTGCCCCTGGCTTGCACTTCAAGCAGGGCCCCATGAGCAGCACCTTTGATGCTGTCCTTGTCCTTGTGTCTCTTGAAAGGCAGAATGTGTTTTGTTTTGTGAAATGTAGTTCAAAAAGAGCCTAGTTTGCATGGAAAATAAGGTGGTGTCTACATTACTAGAGCTTTCCTGAGAATTTTCAGTAGCATTTCCTAATGGAAAACTTCATGTTTTTTGCATAAAAGAATTGTGTTTCAATTTTCCATCAATAAAATTCCAATCCTTACTGCATACAAATTTTCATTATACACAAAAGCAGTCCTAACAAAGATTAATTTCCAAGAAGAACAGGCAAAAACATCATGTATGCAATCCAGATACGCATAATTGCCCCCAGTACAGCACAGGCAGTGTGGGAATGTGGAGTTAAATGTCGCACGAAGACTTGGGGTGGACCAGGAAACACAGGAACATGTAGGTTTTGAACAGCCACATAAATGGGCATTTATTTAGGGCTTTCTGTACACACTTGACAAACCAGTTTAGCAGCAACATTTGCAGGTTGAGCACAGTCAGGCAAGTAAGCTGGGGAAGGCATTGGGAAATCCTACCAGGCAAGAAATATTTTTGGCTGATGATACTTCTCCGGGGCATATGGGATGTGAGGTGTCCTTCAGAGTCACATCACTGCAGCTGGCATTCCTTGTGTTAATGACTGAGCCTTACCAAAGGAAGTCTCACTTCCATTTCAGAAAACCTGTGACTTAACTTACTAACTTATTTTTGTTTGGTTTGTCTTGGGCTACACGTTTTAATAGAGAAACTTGTTTTTGGTTTGTGCAGTGTCCAGCACCAGGAGTTGCATAGTCGTGAGTGAGGTTCACTGTGAGCTCTCACCATATAAGCAAAATTATGACTCGCCCAGTAAAATCACATTTTACTAAAATACATGGAGACAAAGTATTTAATGTGACTATTCCTTGAATTGTACTCATTACAGGAGTTACTAAGAAAAGAAGCACTCCTGAAAACAGGCAGCTTTAGAAAGAATCAAAGTTGTTTGTTTGATAGGTGACTTATCATAGGACAGATTCTTCTACCATCTGTATTTTGGGTAATTACTAGTTTTACCTAAATTTTAGAGGTATTATATGTTTGTCATCATTACCAATTTTTATTATATTCTACTAAGAACATGGAAGCCCTTTATTTTCTATTTGTTGCTGTGAAATTGTTTCAAAATTTACAGCTTCACAGATTCAGACTCTCTCTGTGGTTTTTAATTGTGAGCATTTATGATTGTGATGTTTTTCAAGATTCTGGAGCTTAAGCCCCTCAGCTGTCACTGTTCTCTGCTACTGATGGAAACACCTTAACAGCAGCAAACAAACTGCTGGCAAAAGGAATTGCAGCACAAAGATAAGGTTGTTTCTAATCTAAGCACTTCTCAGTTGAAAATTGCATGAGGAAAAAACACATTCAAGGAATCAGTCAGTTGTGGCTTTTTTCTAATGTACAATATTTACAACCTCTGACAATTTGAGCTGAGAACAGCAAAACTCTGCCCTAATTGCAAGGACTGCAAAAAAAATACTCTCACTTTTTTTTTCCCACTGAATAAATGGTTGTTTCTTTGGGATGAAATGCATATCTGTGTTATGAAAGAAAACAATAACAGTGCTGTGTCTGTGCTCATTAAGTGGTTGGAGAAGAATGAACAAGTCCAGATTTTCCTTTGCATCTGCCTAGATTTCAGATAACACAGTAGAGCATGTTTGCCTCTAGTTCTGAAGGGAATATTGTACATTTTGCTGATACTTCTGTTACCACTTTTCACTTCCAAAAATGTCTGTAAAGATTTTGGATACACTCCTGTGCATTGCTATGCCTTTGTAATTCTGGAGTGTAAGTGTAGAAAATAACTCAGGATTTCATAATGTATCTGGAATTTATTTCAGTACCAAAGTGCTTAGGATTTGAAAGAAATATGTGTTATTTCTGTGACACTGCATGTAAATACACATTTAAATGTATATATATTTAATCAATGTTTCTTTTGCAACATTACTGATTTAACTTGTAAAATGCTGTTTTTTCATCTTAGGTCTGAGGGTAACTGTATTACTAACATCATCCCTCATGGTGTTGGGAGCTGGCCTGAGATGTGTTCCAGTTTCAGACATAGAAATTAGAAAGAAGTAAGTGAATTAATTACTTTTAATATACATATTTTATTCTTTCTACTAACGTAATTTTTGCTGCTACTACGAAGAAATGTTAGTACAAATTTCCTGTATGAAGTTGATAAACCAAATGTTTGTTGTGTGGCTGTGGGTTTACGTGCTTCTTTGCTTCTTAAATGGATTTTTCTTGTCCTTCTTCTCAATAGTATCTGAAGATCAGAAAGTCCTTTACAAGCTCAAGTTAATTTAATCTCACCCCATCCTACATAATTAATATTAACCTGCTTTGCAAGTAAGAAACCGGAGATTTAGTGAGGTTCAGAAACTGGCCCAAGATCACACAGGGAGCCATGCCCCAACCCCCCAAAATATTGCAATTTATATGCAATTTATATGCAAATTTTATATGCATATGTTAAATAATTTATATGCAAATGTTAAATAATTAGTTCATTTTCTCTCATTGAATGTATGGGATCATGCTGTAAGACAGATGTATTCATGCAAAATGGCTTTTTTCATGTAGTCTCTTCCAGTCCGTGTTCTGAAGTAGCCTTGTACTTTTTCTGCAGTTAAATGATCCTGCTGTACACATGCACTTCACAAATTTGTAATAGAGATTCCTTCCTAAAAATCCCACAAACCAAACAATTTAATTGTTCTGTCAACATATCCTGAATCTGGGAATCCTCATTAAGTACAGGAGTGGTGCTTGTTTTGTACAGCTAGGGAATATGGATCACTTGTTCACTTAACTTTCTTCTGCCTCTCAGTGTGAAGGAGGTGGGAGTATGCAGGCATTACTACTCTTTCCTGCTACTTTAAAAAAGCAGTAGTGCTGGTTCTTTGCTAGTTATGCTTGCATAATATGTAAACACTTAGAAAAGATCTTACAAATAATATATTTTATGTGGGTTGGGTTTTTTCCCCCTTGAATTCTAGTCAGCTTGAATTCTCTACCACGCAGTCCTGGTATTACTTCAGCAAGTTGTTTGGAATTTTTGGTTTGGGTTTGGTTTTTTTTGTTTGTTTTTTTTCCCCTTAGTATTGGTTACCCTGAAAATCAGCTTGGCAACCTTTTAAACTGAGAAGGAAAATGTTTGGTGTGATGTTAAAAGCCAATGACTGGGTACCATGGATAAAACAAAGAAAGAGGTTCAGAGAGAGAACTGAGAATGTAAAAACACATGAATTGTAAAACTAGCCTTGTAAGTAAACTAAGAGCAGAGTGTGAGGTAGGGGGATACAGTTTCAGTTCTTAGATGTTCAGTGAGAATATAAGGAAGCACTCAAGGTGCTCCTGATGTTGGTTGCCCACTGTTGCCCATTTTGACCGGTGTTCAAGGATTTTGTGAGCCGGGCAGGATAAACTGACCATATTGTGCTACCCTTCACAGTGACCCTTTTGAGGAAACTGCACTGTTTGGGTGGCCAGAGAGAGCTGTCCTCATTTTACCCTTGGTTTACATTTTCTTAAAATGTCAAGGGGTGCTTGACATTCAGTTTGTTCATTCTCATCAGTCTTGGGTTAAGTATCAATAGCTTTGAAATGGGACAGATGGCTTAAATGCAATGAAATGTAGTGTTTCACATAGCTTTTCATTTATGATGTATGACAGGAGACATGTACTGCCCTAGGCTTTACCTAAACAAGGATCAAGACTGTAAATACCTGAGAAGATGAAAATTCCCAAGTGAGATTTAGATGTGAGGTATCATTTGGGCAGCAGGAGAGTTTCCACAAATTCTTATCGCCTTTAGACAAGGTTTTCCAGTGTAGATGCAGAAAGCAGGCCTAGGAAAACAATGAAATATATAACTAAGGAGAAACATTCAAGAGACAAAGAAAGGCTTTAGGCTTTATAGAGTCTGATGAGTGAGAGATATAAAATGTGATCTTAAAATTTATTGAAAACTGTATAGGGGAAAAAAGAGTATGAGCAGAATACTGATGGAAAAGGTTAATAATTTCATATATTCATGCTGTGAAAGTATATATCATCTCCAGCTGAAACTGATAAATTTCCCTACTTATCCTACTCCCAAAAAAGAAATTTTAAAGAATTGTAGCTCTACATGAGGAAGTAGCTTGGTCTTTTACACAGTTTGATTAAAAAAAAATCTACCAAGAATTAATTATAGCCAACTGTGTGAAGCAAAAAAATCGTTTTCAGTGAACTTCCTTGAGACTTTGTAAATAATTGTACAGACTGTGTGATGTTATACCATGTAACTGGCATTGTTTTGTGGGTTAAGACTCAAGGCCAGTTTTCATCCATTATTTGAAGCGTTATACCAAATAAAATAATATTTTTGAGATGAGCATTATTGCTTAATGCATTAGCCACAACTGGCTGAGCACCAAATTATGCACTTATTCTCAATGTGTATATGCATTAATACAACAATTTGAATGTTACAGAGCCTGTCAGAAGGACAAGATCACACGCAGGCTAATTGGAAGCATTTCAGAAGCCAGTGTAACTGGAATTTCTTTAAATGCTTTTGCATGTTTTGTAGTGTGTTCCTTCAGTCTGTGAGTAATCTGTGGGAATATGCTAAAGATTTCCATGGGACAATTCTGTCGGAGTTAATAGACATAAAATTATAGTAATGTCCATGAGGTTTTTAAGGCTTAGATTGGAGGTTTTGTACTTTGTAGCAGTCTCTGCTCCCTAAGCTCTTGTGATTAACATTAAGGAGAGCTACTAAAGCCCACCACCTATCAGAGCAGTCATAGACGTAAGGAAATCGCTGTTAAGACTGACATTTAATCCTGGCTGCTTTATGCTCCTTATCTCAAACAGACCTGTAATATCCAGGTGTATTCTTAAGCCCCTTTCTAGTCTATAATTATTCTTTTGGTTGTAGTGTGTAATATCAGACCAAGACCATCTCCAGTCCTCCGAGTAATGTTTTAAACAGGGACCTTAACCTCTCTTTTCAGTACATTTGATGCCTATGCATATGAGGGAAAATTCAAGTTGCACATTTCAGTGTGTCTCTTGAAGCAGCTGTGAATTTTCTATGGTGAATTTTTGTTCTCTGCCAGTGTGTGACCTAAAACTGCACTGGAAATCCATGCCATAACTGCATAAATTCAGTGCAGGCTGAAGTGGGAGTACATGGTGAAAATGTTGAAGTGTGAATTTGCATGTCAGATGGAGGATCCATCCTTTACATGGACTAATAAATCCCCTCTCATGTACACATATGCTTTTACCTGTTTTCCTCCCCAGCTCAGTAACCTATGAGGTTAATGAGTCTATCAAACAGACAAGGATGTTAAAAAGAGTTTTTCTTGTGTACCACGTGCATCTGGGTTTGTCAGATGTGCCAGATACGTGAGAGAAATTTGACTTCTAAAAATAAATCCCTAAACTATTATTCCTTTCTAAATGTTGTGAAAACTTCATATGCCACACCTTTTTTTTTTTTTTTTTAGTTCACAGTTACTATACATTATATGGAGCATAAAAGAAAAAAAAATGTTATCAAATTGTACATTTTCTTGAATCTTCTTCCCTTCCCTGGAGGGTCCAAGAACATCACTAATGCTTTTTTGCCTGCATTTTGTCCAGTCCTTTCCTTTCTGACACCTGCTTGTCACTGAATGAATATTTTTATTGGACTCTTTTAGGATTTAATTATTTTTTCATTAACATTACTGGGAGTCCATTTTCTTATAGACTAAATCAGAGTTGTGTTTTTCCTTCCTCAAAGCACTTCATATTTACCTCGTATTCTGTGTTTAGGAACAGATTTACATACATCTTAGGTCTTAAATCTAGGCAAAAAGCTGAAACATATAAAAAAGAAGGAAATAAAATGATGAAATCAGCCCACAGCCATAAATCTTTGGCTTTTAAGACTGACTGTGTGATGTAAGACTTCTTAAAATGTTTTGAAAGACAGGATAATTAAAGACATGGAAGTAAAGGATGTAACATAATTTGTCATTTGTATTGAACACATTAATTAAGCAATTTATTAGAACTTGTTATGCTGTGGGCTGGTAGTGTTTGCCCTTCACATTACATTTCACAACAGAGAAGTAGTTATTGAGGACCTTGAGTCATGGCAGTGAGAGGATGTTCCTTGGCAGCAAGTACCATTAAAATGTTTGTTGGGAATCCAGCGAAAGAGTACAGAGAATTATAGTGCAAACAGAGTGGTTGTTTACACAGTTGTTTATAGGAGACACAACAATAGTTGGTAGATCCTGTAAACGGGTCTTTTTGTTAATATTACCAGTTCTTAGTATTTTGAATATTTTTCTTACTCAGATACATTGTTGTGACCTCCTTTCTATATTTGAAGAGTCACTCTTAGCACATCTTTGGTACATTTTGGCTCTATTAGCTAGTTGCAACCTAGTTTGTATTTTACTCTTGTTAGACTTACTCTTTAATAATTCCACATTTTCCCCTTTTCTGTCTCTGAAAGACTAAAGAATTAATGGGATCATCTCATTATTTGTCTCTTCTGATCCTAAGGCTGCCATAAGCCACCATTCTTACGCATTAAAAATGTAAAGGGGCACCTCCGAAGAGGTTATTTCAGTAAGGGAAAAACATACTAGGATTCCCATATTCCCTGGTAATACTGAACACACTCCAGTGCTCAAAAAGCCCCAAACAACCCAAATGGGAGCATCTGCAGAGAAGAGGAATTAAAGTGTTCTAGGGAATGAGAAGAGCCTGTTAGGAGAGGATGGTAGACAAATCAGCCTGTAAGAAATAAAGACAGAGTGTGCTGAGTGTTTTGTGCTCCCTGCCTCACTGGGGAAGAAAAATGAAAAAAAGATTTAATCTAAGTGAGGGTCTGGGAGCAGAAAGATGAATAAACATACCTGTTTGTGTGCTGTAGCTTGGCAAGCAGAGGGGGAAAATGTTAAAATTGAGCACTTGCCTGGTGCTGATGGTGCTGGTTTGTGCTGCAGTGCTGCTGGAAGGCTGAGTTGGGTTAATCCATGGCATCAGAAAAATAGGAAAGTGGGGAAAAAAGGAGGCAGGTCATTCATGAGTAGGTTTATGTGGAGAATACTTTTTTTTTTTTTTGCCCCTGTAACTTAACAGTTTATCTTGATTTTATTACTTCCACCAGCTTCATCTTGTACACAGGGTTTATTTTTTAACCTCTGCTCCAAAGCATTTGTTTTAGGTGAGAGGTCCTGTGAGTTGTTCTTAAGTGGTTATGATTTTTTCCATCTTTGCTTATTTGTTGGTGGTAGTGCTTTTGTGTGGTGGGGGTGACTTTGTGTCCCTCTGGCTGCCCAGTGTCCTGCCTGCCACTGCTCGACTCACATGTCCTGTGATGCACCAGCAGCTCCTGATCGGCGCTCGTGGGGCAGCCAAATTGGCTTCTCCTTCAGCTGGATCAGCCTTAGGGGAAAAATTAGATGACTTGGCAGTTCTGGTCATAAATGCTCTTTTCCTTTTGCTACTGTCCTGGACTTTGGCCATGGCACTGTGAGTGTCATCCACCTGCAGTCAGCGTGGCTGCTGAATTAGCAGTTTACACACCCTGTGGAAATTCTTGCACTACATTAAAAGAAACTCAGAAAGGGCTTGGTATTGCAGCAGTATTTAGTGGCAGCAAACAAACCTGTTCTGGAAGGGAAGAGAATTTATATTCTCTGTGGAATATTTAGCTTAATCTCATATAATGGCAGGTGGTATCCTTAACTGTAGAACACTTTTAATTTTTTAATCATACAGAGCTCTTTGCCTTAGTTTGTGACTCATATTATGGTGGCTAATTTCTGTCCTTGTAGAATTCATATTAGTCAAATTTATATTGAAGTTGCTGCATTATAATCAAAACACCCTCTTGCTCTTTCACTTGTTTAAGAAAAATTATTCTCTTTAAATAGGTCTTGTTTATTCCATTCCTTAATTTGCTGCATCTCCTGTATACTCCTACTCTTTTACTAAAAAATCCTACTTAGGACCTCTTTTGTACTAAGTAATCTTAATCAGTTTTCTCCCACAGCAGCCCAAATAGCAGCCAGTCCTGGTGCACTTCCCTGATAATTTTTTTCAGTATGTTTTGCCTCATTAGCTCATAATGTAATTGCCTACTTCGTGTTTACAATGTTGTGTACTTTGGATCTCTTCATATTTGATGAGCGTGTCCTCTATTAGTGTTGCTTTAAATATTTCTTCTTTTAGTAATGGGTTTGTGGAGTTGGTTAGTTTTAAAAGAAAAACAAGAAAACAGAACTTTTAATAAAAAACCCCCTCAGCTTTGACTTTATGTGCTCTTCACTTTCAAACCTGTATAAAGTGAAGAACCGCCCTTGGCCCCAGCTGTGTGACAGGTGTGATGCCTGTACAATAACACAGTGTGAGGATTCGAGGGAACTTGTCACCACAGTGCCAGGCTTACTGTACACCCACCTCATCCCTCTCCTCTGTCAGGTTGTCTGGTGGACACCTCAGGCTCTTGGCCTGAGATTGCTGCTTCCTTGCAAACACTTGTCTCTCTCGGCAGGCTCTCAGTAATAAGTTTTGGAGTAACTCTGGTTTTCCAGTCCTTTAAATTTAATCCCAAAACTCACTATCTTTTAGGCCACTGTAAATGCGTTTGCTGTTTACTTTAAGTGTGGGAGAAGAGACATGAGGCTGGGATGTGTGGGATGGAGATGCTGTGGTCCCTTCCAAGTCCCCTTGCATAATGGTCTGACTGTGCTGAGACCATGGTTCACACAGGGGTAAAACATGAGCCTAATTCCTGATGAAAATGCCTAATGTGCATTTCTAAGTTTTTCTCTTTTCTTTTTCATCCTATTTCTGGAGATAATGCACCAAACAGTGACTCAGGCTTTCTGCTTGTAATAATATTTCTTACTGATGGGGAAAAAAACAGCTTTAAATTATTCCACATATCAATGGTTGCATGCATCAAAAACAAGCTAAAAAATGCTAATGGCCTCAATCCATGAATATCCAGAAGTCAGAAAGCTTTTGTAGTATAAATATATAATTTAATGAAAATATTGAAAGGAAGTGCATTTCCATGAAATTCATCTATCAGAATGTTATTTTTAATAGATGAATTCATTGCTTTACCCAGAGGTATTTTTCTTTCCAGTCTTTTTCCAGACATAGAGCCTTACTGTGCTCTCTATAGGGTATAAACAAAACATCATTTGCATTGGTTCTCCCCATACTCTGTAGCAGTGAATTGCAGTAAAGCATGAATTTGACCTCCCTAATTCTCTTTGCCTTAAAAGTGCCTGAAAAAGTTCCACTTACTAGGAGGTTTTTTTGTTGTATTTATTTTTGTGAGTTTAAAAGAAAAGCTCTATCCACTTCTAGTAGCTTGATTGTGAAAAAGTGGTTCTTGACAAAACGAATGTTGGTTCCTTCTGAGGTATAATCAGTCTCCTAATATATAATGTGGGTAAGACCGTGGCTTTTCATGTGCCTTTTTCTGGGCAAGCAGTTTGCATCATGTCAGTATAGACGCTCTAGAGTAGGAGGTATTTGCTTGCTTTGTTGCCACGTAGTGACACTAAATTCAATAGCACTTCAAAAGTTCTCTGAAGTCCTCCAGTGGAAGGGTCTCTTTCATTTGCTTCCAGGAGTTTCCACAATGAGCTAATCACTACATAAACCTATTTGTCTTCCAAATTAGCAGGAGTTGAACAATCTACTTGTTTCAGTGAATGAGTTTGTCAGGCATGTGAAAGGAATAGCCATCCATTTCTATAAAACATCAACTTCTTTATCCAGAATTACTTTTTGCATTGTTAGGATCAGCAGTACTGGACTTTTCCATAGTAAGTGGCACACTGTAGTGCTGTCTTCCCACAGAATGACTTCATTACTTGTCACACTTTACCCAACAGTGGCAAAACTGAATTGCAGTTTATTTTTGTTGTGTTTGTGTGGAAGTTTGAAAAGTGACTAAGTGGTCAATTCTCATGGCAGCGAGTGGGAAAAGCATGGTAGAAGTTTCATGAGAAAACCTGCACCAGAATCACATCTTCTCAGGGCTCTTGAAATGAGTTCTACTTCCTCCTAGGATGCAAAGGAATTGAATTTTCCAATCGGCTAGTTCATTGTGTTTAGAGAGTCAGAGCAGCACCCTGGCGTTGACAGCGGTGCTCTTCACAGTGTTGTCTGCCAAAGAAAAGGTGAAAAGTGCTTTTTCCACGCTATGAATCAGTTTTTAAATACTGATCCAACTTCTCTAGTCTTAGCCTTAAGTGAAAAAGTTCACTTATCATATCTTAGAACTGAGCTTTGGATACTTATTTTAGTGTTGTGGGTTTTTAATCCATTGTATCAAAAGTAATTTTTTGAGTAAGTAGTTCTCCCTTCAGCGTTGCCTTTTTTCCCCTCATCTGAGTACAGAAACTAATGAGATTTTCTTTCATTTTAAATTCTCCTAAGTCCAGGCATTAGTCACACAGTGGTAGGAGCACTAAATGTCTGGATTTTTTACCTAGAAAAAGCACTTATGTAACACACAGCTTTAAACAGCTTAACGCATCCAGTACCTGATGTGACTGTGAGCATGCATGCAAAGTTTCAACTTGTACAAGGAGAAAAAGAAAAATAAAGCTGACTGTAAAAAGAAGTGTTTTCCCATCTTAACTGTATGGTATTATCATTAGTCACTAGAACCTTTTTCCTATGTAATCTCATTTTTTTCATACCCAGTTTGCTCAGTGATATTGTAATTCCATCATTTATAGCCTTGCATGGTTTTTTTTGTTGCTGCCTGTTAGGATATTGCAACAGTGACTGTAAGAAGCGAATAAGGCAGGTATAACCAGGTCAGTTCCTGATACTAGTATCAAGTCTTCCCAGGGAAGTGATGAGCACTGCAGCATTCAAGTTATTTATAACGTGACTTGATAAAAAAAATTGGGACAGAGGTGACAGTATAGTACAAAAAGAGTTTTTCTTCTCTAATTTCTATTGCTGTATTTTAACTGTCTCTTGTACTATATTTTTGTAGTTCAGATGCCAGTTTAGGAACCAAAGTAATCTTTATTTTGTGCAGAGGGGGATGTGTGTGTACATATGTGTATTTTCTTACATAGATAGATACATAATGTAAATGTCTAAGTCACTCATGATTGTGATGCTCTGGCATGGGATATTTCACACTACCATTTACTATCAGTCCTCAAATATTTTTTTAAAAATTTCTTTAAAAGGGCTCATAAAGGGCTAATATTCAATTGTATGTTACAAGTTTGGCAGAGCACATAAATTCATTAGCAGGAAGGTCAGGTGTGCAAAAACCTTGACAGAGCAAAATTAGTCCAGACTGGGCTACTAAAACAGTTAGAAACAAAATATTTTAGATGGATGTTTACTTCCCCAATTTTGCTTTAAGCTACAGTCATCAATTTTTTTGTAAGTTGAAAATGAATTTCTGATGTAACTTTTTTCCAATTTTCTCTTTCATGATTGTGATTAAAAAGCCTTCTGGTTGTGTTATTTTCTGTCATTTGACCTCAATAGCTTTCTACTTTTTGATACATGAAAATAATTAAATGATGATTGGATAAATAATGTATCTGAAAATGGCACTGGGTAAATAACAGATGAACATTACACTTGATAGTATAATGAGACTGAAAAATGTTTTTCCATCTGGGTAAGATCCTGGGCTAGAGTTATCTTTTCATCCCTTGCCTCAGAAAAGAGAAAACTTGTTGTGCAGAATGAAATTGGGATAGTGATGGGGAAAATGCAGTTCCTCTTTGCACCTTTTCAGTAGCAGAAACAACAAGAAAATCAGGGGATAACAGAAACAAACCTCTCTTGGTCTTGGAGAATTTTTTAGCACTGATGGCATACGAGAGGAGACTCACGAGCTGTGAGACCAAAATCTAGTGCAGTGCTGATAAGATGTTGTAAGAAGCAGCAAAAAGCCACCAACACTGTTGTGTTCATATTTCTCTGTCAGGTGGAGCAGCTGCTACATACATCTCCCAGAGCAGCAGCTTAGTAAATGCTCTGAATTGCATTGTGAATCTCTTGTCCCTGCCTCTCTGGGGAAATGAGTTAAGGATGTGCAGAGGAACCATGTAAATAATCTTTTTCTTAGGAAAAAGCAGCTTAATTCGAGTCAGTATTGAAAAAGAGATAAAATAGGGTTTAAGCTGTTATCAAATGCAGAGATATTTCAGATAATAGTCTGTATATTGATGGCAATTTAGTCTGAAAATAGTGTTTATTAACTCAAATATGTTGAACTCGAGAAATTAAACAATATGAAGATAAGAGATGCTCTACCCTGGATGAAAATGTCAGGCTTGGTAAATGCCAAAAATGCAAATCTCTGTGAACAGAGCACACCAGCCAGGAAAACACCAACCAAAGATACCTTGAGAGAAGCAAAATTTGCTCACCCTTTGGGAAAAAAAACAAACTAACAAACCAACAAACCCAAAACAACAAGGACAAAAAGCTATTATAGAATTAAAATTCTGGATTAAGTTGCTGCTTTCTCCTTTGGGATTTGCAAAATAAAATTAACATTTGTTGTTCCCTTTGAGTATAGAGATTGGTTATAGAGCTTTATTCAGATGATGGAGTTTGATAGACCTAATCTAAATCTGAAGTACATGGTAAGAATATGTGTGTGCGATTTTCACAATATATAAACTGGGGGCTTTTGTTCGATGGTTTGTTTAGGGTTTTTTTTTTACGAAACTTTTCTTCTTCTCTCAGATGAAGTGCCTACATGACCACAGATGCTGCAGAACTATTGTACTTTTTTTCTGATCTTACTGAGTTTTATTTGCCTTTAGGTTGACTACAGAGGAGGCATATTTGAATTAAAACAATAATACCAGAGTGGTGTCAGTGAACACAAGTGGTAGTATGGCACCCAAAGCTGTAAAGGTTATTTTGTGGTGACACAGTTTTCCAAACATACAGTAACAAGAATGCAATTTAAACATTAAATTCACTTTGGAGCAGGAGGAAATACTAAAATAAAATAATTATGTTACAGTAGTTACCTCACTTGCTACTGAAATGCAGTTGTTTCTGGGGATGTGCTGTAGCTCTGCAAATACCCTGAAACATTTTAGAAATTTGAGAGTAACTTACTGTAGTGAGATAAATAGAATGAAAACACCAAAGTGCACAAGGATACCTTGGTTTGCCCTGAGTACACTGGATAGTAACCATAGGGGATTGATGTAATGTGTCCTCCAGAAAAATACCAGACCATTGCCTATATAGTACTTTTTCTTTATTTAAAACTATTTCATTTTGGTTTAGTGTGTGTGATGGTTTAACAAGCATTGACAAAGCCTGACCATGCCTTGGTTATGTCCATCTGAAGCACATCATCAACACCAGTAATGAAATCTGTCATTTCTGTGTGAGAATATAAAGAAACCTCCAAAACCATTGAATTGCTTATAAGTAAGAGTGGATATTATTTCTGTCCCAGCTCAGAAAGTTTCCTTCAGATGATATATAATACTGCTTCTTTTTTTGTATATTTTTTATAAATTTTGTTTAAAAATTTAATTTCCAATCTACTGAGAATCGGTAGCATCTATTCCTTTCTATTGCAATCTGTCTTGTTAATTCCATAAAGAGTCTGTAGGCATTTCTTTTGCATATTGTGTTCCTTTGTGTGCTTTAAAAAAACTCCTGCTACACTGTATATTATTCAATCATTTGTGGCTTGAAACACTGCCTAAATGCTGGCTTATGTTTCCCCATTTTCAGGCCATAGCTTTTTATGTCTCACAACTCAAGTCTTGCAGCATTAACACTGAGTTCCTGCTATGGTTAGAAAAACACCACCCATTTGAAAATATCATCTGCCACCACTTTAATGCATGATGAATAGATTTGCTTTGGAGGGTTGAAATTTCTTATGTGACTCTTTAGCTGGTTTTTTGGCATGCAGTTTTTATATAAATTCCAAAATCGTTGTGCCTTCCATAGCCGGTTACTTTTTGGAAAAGTCAAAGTGTAAGATTTCTGACTGAATTCCACGTATAGGGGAGCCTTCAAAAAGTCCTTTCTGTATTTGTTCATTGTACTAATATTAAGCCAAACTTTGCAGAGACTTCACTGCTTGGAAGTACTATCTCTGTTCTGTCACCAGCCTTATCTGTTAAATCCCAATGAGTGTGAAAAACGAGAAAAATCTGGGTTTACTTGGCTGTTTCAGCAGTATGTTGAGAATGGCCAGATTGCTGGAGAAGACGACTCTCTTGGAAACCCTAACAGCCCGGCCTTCTCATCTGTAGGCACATAGAGCTCATCTGAGTGTGTAAATAAAAATAAATAATGCAGTGAAAAAATATGCAGAGTATTTTGCTGAAGTGTTTCAATTTTGGATCTGCCATAACTAATTTAAGTCTTCGGTTGGGATTTATGCAGGCAGGAGGGTCAGGTTTACAATGTTTGTAATTTAAAGCTTTTCTTCTACTACACCTTTCCTACTTTTATATCCTGTCATGATACCTTTTTGCTGCAAAGAAAGTCCCTTTTTATTCCCTTTTCTGCTTTGAAGCGAACATTTGCTTCTCCATTTATATGAGGTAATGAGATCAGAGTAGCTCCGGATTCCTTAAATCAATCTAATTTGGCTTCTTTTAGTGCATAGAATATCCTTCTTTCACACAGGACTTTCACTTCTTTGTGCAGTAGCTCCATCTCCAGCGCTCGGTTATCTCCCGTGCATTTTTAAATTAAAAACCCCCAGCAAGCACTTGTCATCCCAATGGCCGTGGTGTGTTCTGTGTTTCAGGCTGATCCACGGAGGGCAGCTGCTGAACGGCTTGGCGGGGCCCACGGTGATGAACGCCGCTCCTTTCCTCTCCACCACCTGGTTTTCCCCGGACGAGCGCGCCACGGCCACGGCCATCGCCTCCCTGCTCAACTCGCTGGGCTCTGCCGCCGCCTTCCTGGTGGGGCCGCTGGTGGTGCCGCCTCCCAACGGCACGGCTCACCTGCTGGCCCACAGCAACACCCAGCACATCAAGGACCGCATCGAGGCCATGCTCTATGCAGGTGTGGGTCAGCCTCAGCACCTAAAAACAGAAAAGGTGCACGCGTTCGTGTGTGGTTGGTGCTTGAGAACCACTACCCTCTAGTGGCTGGTTTGCACAGGATATAGTCTCTGCCTGAGGGAAAATAATTAAGTCAGGAGGCTAATTTTTTTTTTTCTTTTTTGTGTAGGAAAGGTTTTAAAATAGCCTTTTGTTCAGACTGACTCGAAAAGAAGTAATTCAGTTATTTGTATTGGCTGATCTTGGGAGAAATGTCTTAGAGTTTCCCTGAGCTTCAAAACTGGTTTTTGCTTATTGAATTTTCATTAAAAATATGTTTCCATGACAAGTTGGGTTTCTTCTACTGTTTCTGTAAGGATGGAAATTCAATAGTCTTTTAGCATTGAATTCTTTTTTGCATTAACTGAGCCTTAATTTATGACCTGCACATGCCTTTCAAATGTGATTAGATTATTAGTATTTCAGAATCTACAGAATTAGAAACATTGAAATTAAAACACAATAGATTTTTTTTTTCAGCTAAATCCACGTAATTCTTACTGGTGGGCAATTTCAATGAAGTGACAACAGTTTAGTGAAAAAAATCACCTGATAAAACTTGGATTTTATGTTCTTGCTCTTTTTATTGCAGTGGCTTCTATGCCTCTTCCTGTCACTTATTAAGGAAACAGAATTGGTTAAGTGGTTAAGTGTCTACATTATGATTTTTAGTGGATGTAAATTGGTACAGCATTAAGAGTTGCACATCTGATAGGGGTTTTCCCCTCTTGTAATTGCATCTTCTGAAATTCAGCCAGGAGTTAGTCCTAAGTGTTCCAGAAGTCCTAACATATATATACTGTGTAGTTTATATGGAGGTTTAGGGGATTCAGTTAGCTGGTTGTGATAATTTATTCCTGGACTTTATTCTTATGGAAATTTGTCAAGTTAATATTCCTGTTGGGTGAGGGCCACTTTAATGTTTGTTTTAAAGAAAGTGTAATAGAATTTGGATCATGGCTTCAGCAAGTATTTTTGAGTAACCTACTTTTTACTGGACTCAAATGGAACAAGAAAGTTTAGGTTTGGCTAAGCCTTTTTCACAAGTAAACATTTAGGTAGGCTCTGCAAATCTCATGGCAGATGAAAATTCCAGTGTGAAAGATGGAAAAATGAAAGTAAGTCAGGTTTTGTCCTGAGGAGCAGTAGATAAGGAGAGGAGAACCCTAGCAATCAGAGAAGTGATTTAGCTCTCCCTCCACAGATTTTCCATGGAGAAGGAGGAATTCTTCTCCCTAAGGAAATACTGTTGTGCTTGAAACCACTGTTTTGAGTTTGGTAGCTCTAGAAATGTTGTGTTCAGCAGTGCATTAGATTCACATTCTCTTCTGTTCTCTTTTGGGAGGTTTTCCTAAGCATTTTCCTCAGAAACAGGGATGGATGGTGCCACCAAGGTTCAGGTCTTGCCTGTCTCACATCTCAGCATGGCTCTTTCTACCTTTCTGAGCTGGCAGGTGTGTGGGAACAGCCTTGTAGACCTGTTTGGGATCACTGGTCCCAGTAACCGATCATCCTACAGCAGCTCTTCAGCTTCCCAGGGATTGTGTTTTGTGGGACATCTGCATTTCTCACATAGTATTTGAAAGGACTTTGAACAGAGATGGTCACTTTGTGCTGGTGTTTGTGTCCTATGGGATGTGTATTTTCAGGAGCTGCAAATGCTGTAGCTGTTCAGACAATGACAGAGAGCTGCTTTGTGGACATTGCTGGCCAGCAGTGAATCACAGTAATGATGGAAAACCTCCAGCTGGTTTAAAATTGCAAAGAATTGTCAAAGAGGAATTTGCTTTGAATCCCTCATGGGATATTTGTTCTGTCTCAGATGAGCCCTGTTTCCCTGGAGAGCTGAAAGCACAAGGTTTCTGATGACTGCTTCCCTGTGCTCTCTTGTGCCCCAAGGGCTCCAGAGGTGGAAGGACAGCTGCTTCATGGTGGGTGATAGTGAACAGACAGTTCTGTTCACCTGCAGGACAAAAAAATACCTGGCAGATGTGATAGGGTACTATTTGTCCCCTTAAACATCCATGCAGGAAACTAGGCTCAAATTGACTTCACAGATTAGTAGCAAAGGTTTTGCAAAATCTAGAAGAACAAGAAGCTGGACTCAAATGTCCCACTTCCCCACTTTTTCAGTAAGTGTGGTCAGTTTTGGTATGACTTGTCCTTTCAGATACTACGGGAACGCAAATTTCACAGGGTAAGCACTCTGCATTTCTAATGAGCTTGTTGTTCTTGTGTAAGCTAACATTAAATAAGTAGCCTGCAAAAGTTAGATGATGTCTTTTAAAAGACAGTAACAATGTGAATTGTTAACTTGGGATCAGTAGTGTGCCAAGAGTGTGCAAATTTTCCAAGGACTTAAGCTCAAACATGATTATAAAGCAATTGCTTATAAACCCATCCTGAAATTGCTGTTAACTCCAGTCTCTTCTGTATTTTAATAAATTGCTGTTCCTTTATCTCAAACACGGACTAAGAGCTCAGCTGAATTGCCACAGCCTCTTTCTGTGTCATCTGTGTCGCTGCACATTCTGGTTCACAGCTCAGGTAGTACGGATGTAGCAAATCAGGATTGAATTGTATTACCTGAATTGTGTAAGGAAGCATGAATTATTCTGGACTGCAGCCAGAGCTTTTAGTCTTGTCCTTTTCTAAATATCAGTGTAAAATCATTACTTGTTTAAAAAAAGTGTGTGTGTGTGTGTCAGGGGCCCTCATGCCCCCTGGAATGTTCCCACAGAACAAGGTGAGGAAGAAGGTTTTTGGGATTGAGCAGGTTTTTGTGCTATGAGTAACCTGTCTGAAGGAAAAATACTTTGTTATCAAGGGGTCTTGTGGATCTGTAAACTTTTTTTTTTCTTTTTTTTTTTTTTCTTCTTTTTTTTTTTTTATTGGTCTGTTTGGGGTTTACACAAGCATCAGGGTGCCTGCTTTCTAGGCTAAGATGTAGGTGTCTCTCATGACACGTCACTGTGGTATGGTACCCAGCTTTTGTGAAGCATTCCAGTTTCACTCCTCAACAAGTACACAGATATGTACATATCTGTATCTCTGCACACTAATTTATCTCTGCCCCATTCCATGTGCTTTAGTCTGTTTGAGAGCATCCATTGCACTTTTGAGGAGCTGGCAGCTTCTAAAGAAGGGCCTCTCTCTTGTCACTGCAGCTCCCTTGCTCTCAGCACTGACCTGTTTCTTACCTTCTTGATTGTGCTTGCTTTTACTCACTACTTACCTGCCTAGGAAAAGTTTTAGATTGTATTCCTCTTCCTCTAGTCTGCTAATGTAAACAATGGAGATAAGGGTGTAGCTTTCCTGTTGAGGAAGCATTTCAATATGAAAGAAATCAGATGTGTTTGGCAGCACCTGGGCTTTTGATAGAGGTGTAAGTATTGTATACAAAGCTAAGATGGCACTAAAAACTCATATTCTTCAACAGAGGGAGATGCTTTTGTTTCCACAGTGAATTTGTCACTTTTCATTTGTGCATGAGAGCAGAACTATCTAAGCACATTTGTTAGCCTGCAAAGTATAACACTGGGAAACGTGAAAGAGTTGCAAGAAGGTGCTTACAAGGACAGCATGCTGAACTTAGTAATTAAATTAAAAAAAATTAAAAAAAGAGGGCTACTATACTGCTCCTACTACAGCAGTTTGACTGGTAGAAATCTTGAGGCAGTGCATAGATGAGGCCCCAGATGGGCACCTGTTATGAAATATTTCTATGTCTTAAAAAAAAATTACTGCTATGGTTTACATTCTTCAGAAAGAAACCTAGCCTTTCCCCATATAGCATTGCAGTATAACGAAGTTAAATAATGAGTACCTTGGACAAAATTTATGGGATTGTGCAATCACATTCTTGATTGATTGATTGATACCTGTCTGCAGTCTGAAGTTTTCCTTTAATATGTGATTAAAATCTGTGTATGCATGTACATTTGTATGCCTGTAAACCTATATGTAAACTAGAGGTATGAAGGGGGATAAACAGCTTTTACTAAAGAGCTATATAGAATTGTCCTTTAGTGACATCCCTTTCTTAGGTCTGGGGTGATGAGTTACAGTCAGTTCTTTATTCACTGTTCATGATCTCCAAAACAATGTGCACAAAGATAGAAATTGATCTATTTTCTGAAGAGCAGAGGAGTGAGAAGGTCTAGTTAAAGTGCCTGTGGCCCTCTAAACATGCAGTTACACCACAGCAGGAAAAGAGACACCATGTAATTCAAAATGAGTCCTTTAGTATTTGATCATGAAAAATGGCATTGTCATATAACCCATATGCCTTTTTTCCCATATGCCATATAGAGGCATTCATTTCCCTTCTCTGTCTCCAGCTGATCTATTTAGACTGAGTGTTATTTACTTTTCAGTTTCCTGAATTTATTTTCTTCTAGTTTAGCAGAGGACCTGGCGAAGTGCTGTGTTCATATTGATTTATTAAAAAAGAGTTAAAAAGAAAATTAAGACATCAAGTATCCAGCACTGCTGGAATTTATTTGTGGTGTCAGTGAACACTTTGTTATAAGATCAGGAGTTCTTTTAAGATAACACACTTCAGCTATACATTTTTCTCTCTATCAACAAAGAATCTTGTTTTCAAAGGGGATAGAAGAAATAGCAGGATTGAGGACTGTGGAGAACATGATATACATTGTAAAGGGCCTGTAAAACAGATTAATTAGACTGACTCAGGGTAGACTTGTTTCTCTTCAGAATGTCTGCTCATGGGACTTACTGTTTTCTGTGAAGTGATCACTTCTCAAGCTCAGGTCCAAACTTCTATGAAATTTTTCAAAGGTTTGGAATACCTGCTGCTAAACAAGCAGAGCACCCACAAGCAGCTCTATTCTTTCTTTTTTTTTTTCCCTCTTACCTGTACTTTTTCTATTCATGAGCCATGGCTGCTTCTGCACTTTGCTCTTTATATTCTGTTGCCATATAGTACTGTTTGTGTCAGAGCTGCTGCCTTGCTTGACCTTTTGTTTGCCTTCATCATCTTGTGCAATGAATAATTGTTATTCCATGCCCTGGGGCTTCCCCAGTCCCATCTGTTTAAAGTCTCTAGCATGCTGTTACCTGCACTGAGTTACTTCCATCGCAAGGAAACGTGGCCAAGTCCTCATATTGCAGTTCTCTGTGAAGAGAAAAAGGAAAAGGTTTGCTTTTGCTTCACTGAGTTCCCTGTGTGTGAGCCTGGTTCTCTGCAGCACCTATCACTGGAATGGACTGCCAGTCTCATTGATTCTCCATCTCAATTTGAAATCTTGTTTGAGGAAGGAGAGAGAATTTTCTCCTTCAAGTTACGGAATTCTGTTGTCAGGTGCAGTCAAGCACTTGTGGTGGGATTTATGTCTCAGAGGCTGGCTGATAACAACACTGCAGTGAAATAAGTCTTTCAATGCTAACATCTGTTCTTGGTTTTGTTTTTCTTTGTCCTCTTGTTTAGAATTTGGAATGGTTTCCCTGATATTTTCTGCAGCGTTGGCCTACTTCCCCTCGCGCCCTCCATTCCCCCCCAGTGTGGCCGCAGCGAGCCAGCGGCTCAGCTACAGGAGAAGTTTTTGCAGACTCTTAAGGTAGGACCTCAATGGGCTTCCACTTCAAAGCAGATCAGTGCCTAAGTAAATAAAAACAAGTGTGCTTTAATCTTCTCATTGAGCAAACAAGTGGGTTTGTAGTGCTTTTAAACAAAATAAAATTAAATATTAATGTCAAGACATAAAAGGATGCTAACTGCTAAAGAGCAGACATTAAATTTTAAACCACTGTGTATATCTTCACTCTTCATGCCAGTCCTTCAACACCAGCAGTGCTTTAGTCATCCTGTTAGCATGGCTTTTCTTATGCATTGCTTCTGTTACATCAGGTTATACAAGATTCGTAAAAGTGAGCAGTGAGAAAACAGTGAACAATGCTGGGAAAAACTTCTAAGTTGGTTTCTTCTGTGCTTATTATATTGGAATTAATTTCAGGTTTACTTGTCTTTTGAAGGATTACTCAGCTGCTTTCATTCAGCCATGGAAGCAAGGAATGAACTAATAAAAACTATTATATGATGTATTAGATCTCATTAATTTTACATTAAAATATGAAGTGAGAATAGGAAAAATGTCTCCACATGTATTTCTAGATAGGCTCAAAGGTGAGCTAGCTTCCTTTGAATTTTTAGGTTAAAAGAAAAGAGAGGTTATAAAAAGAAAGTGACAGTATTGCAGCTTCTCCCGCTTGGGTTCTTTTGGTAAGACACAGTCCCTTTTCCTCCCAGTGTTTGTACAGTGTCTTGTGTAATGGAAATATGATCTCAGAGGAGCAGCTAAAGCAACTGTAATATTACTGGTGAATAATTGTGAAGGCTTATGCCCTGTAGATGATACTGCACAGAGGAACTTTCTGTGGCAAAGAAGAGCTGCTCCCCTGGTACAGAATATGACTGGCCTCACTGGAAAGCTTCTGACTCTTGGTGTAATTGTTTGTTGAGTGATGTAGGCACTGAATCTGCATACAAAGGGCTGCTTGAAACTTGATAATTGTACAGCTTTAGACATTTAGTTACTGCAGACCTACTGTGGGCATTTTCAATAATTGTATTTAGAGGTAGTGTAAACAACTCATCCCTTGTTGTCACTGGGTTTTCTTTTGTTTTTGGAGGTTTTTTTGGTTTTTTTTTTTTTGTTTGGGGGAGTAAATAGTTGGCAAGATGCTTAATCCTGCGTGTTCATCCTGGAGCAGGCTGGCACTCAGGAGGTGTGAGTACAGCTGGGTGGTTAGTCTGCAAAGTGACCTATTCAGGGTATTAAAAAATAGCAGTTCCCTTAAGGACACTTAGCACACACAATAAAGCTGTTCTGCACCCAAGCTGATGTGCTGTTAGACCCTGCCTGAGGGCTGTGTTGTAAAAATGTTGCTGCTGAACAGAAATCCAAACAGCAACTGGCTCTGCAGGTGAAATACAAAATTTCAGTTGACAGTGCTCCGTTTGGGAGTTTTATAACCATTAGATTCCATGTTCAAAGTGTTGTAAACAGTGGGCCTGAGATACTGGTACGGTCAGGATGTAAACGGCAAAGCTGGCTTACTGTTAATAATAACCAATGAAACTTAAGAAAACAAACTGGACTCTTAAATAATGAGAATAGTTTATAGTGTCTCCAAGAACCAAGAGGCCTTTTTTAAAATGTGGACAGGTAGATAATTATATCTCTCTTCCCTCAGGTCTTGCATTCTTCCGTGCTGCCCTTTATCAAAGGCACTTCTTCATTCCTCTGTACAGAAAACAATCAACAGTTCATCATTAAACCCACTTATCTTGGAGAGATGTTCAGTAACAATCTGTCATGCAAGGGAACTTTATAAAATAAAATGGTATCTGCCATGCTCTTAGAGAAATCCATCATCTGGTTCATTAGGCTTCTAAGCTCTGTTGCCTGCCTAATCTAGGCTTCATCTTGGTTCAGAGAGCCTTTCTTTAGTCTTGGTGGTGTAGACTGAAGGTAACCAGCAGACAAGTACCAGGAAATCATTACTTCCTTTTATTGTAGACTTACTCTTTGGTGTAAGATCTGTGTGTAAGGAATTTAGGATGTGTGTGAGCTGGTGGGCTGACCCAGCTGTGCACCAGATACACTCATGAGAACTGAGATGTTCATGATTTCCCTTTCTTCTCCGCCAGGCTGCGGTTTTATTTCTTCAAAATAAAGCAATGTAGCATAACTTTAACATTGAAGTCACTGACCTTTTTTCCTTGGACACCAAGGGGATCTATCACAACTCCCACACTCCTTTGTGTCTTCAGGTCCTTGGGCAGTGATCTACATGAGCTGCTTCTTGCAGAGTTATTACACCATCAACAGAGGTCAACCATCCCCTGGGGGCCCTTTTTGGAGGATTTTCTTAGGAACTTGATTCTTCCTTCTGTTTTGGAGGGTTCCTCCTTCTGACAGATTGTAACAATTAGTTGATGTCTGGTTATCTCCTGATACCAGCTCTCTCAGCCTGCAGTGGGAGACAACAGATTGGTCATGGTTTGGGAGCTAAGCCCAAATCTTTTAACTGTCTATCACACACTGTGACAAGTGTAGTTTGAATTTCCATTAGAAAATGTGTGGTGCCCTATCTCAGTTTCTTGGCTGAGGCAAATATGACTTGTTTTTATTTTCCCAGTTCAGGATATTCCACAAACTTCAATGGAAAAAAATCTTAATACAAGTAAACTGTTGATAAGTCTTAAAACCTGTATTTAAAAAAACATGTTGTGATTTTTATTTTGAAGTAATAAGATATTTTAGCCAGTTACGTGGCTTTTATATTTTCTAGGGACTATGTAAACAATTTTGAAATTTTGTGTCAGGGGTTTTATGCATCATTATTGCTTTAATGACACTTTCATCAACATAACTATCCAGTAATGGAAGCTGCTCAGAATGTGCCTGATGCTAATAGGCACTGTCAAAGTTACTCTGAAAATGTTGACTGACTTTGATAGGGCTCCCCTGTGAACCAGCCTGTCTTACAGATTCTAGTGGTGTTAGGTTTCTGAAAAAGACTGAAGAAAAAATCAATTCATATTCCAGCAGAATGGTTTAACAGAGAGGCTAATGCTGATATCCTGTCATTGCTGATAGGATGGAAAACAGTGTGGGTTCAACAGCTGATGGTGTGACAGACAGCACATTTTTCTACTTTCAGTGGAGCAATTTCAAAATTGCAAAAGCTGTGCACAAGTGACTGGAGCCATGAAAAGTGGAGCTGCTGCTGAAGATGTGTGTTTTGAATGGCTTTAGCCTGCACGAGGTATTGCTGGGCAAGAGGGCAGGATGCTACCTGGTGAGCAGTATCTCTGTCACTGCCAGGCTCCCTTTCTCCTGGTCACCTTCCATGTTGTGGAGACTAGACAGGAGAGCAGGCTCTGTCCCTGCAGATTGTCATCATGCAGAGGTGTTCCTGTAGGATTGGTACTAGGGCTTGGATGTGGCACAGAGCAGCTATCCCACATTATAGTCTGTCTTCTTGCTTGAGTTACAGAAAACAAATACACCACAGAAAATGCTAATCAAGTAAAGGACAAAATTCTCCCTCAAAATTAGCTCTGTAGTGAAGTTGAGGTCCAGGTAGCCAAAGATTTTGAATATTCAGCAAGTGTTATTTCAGAACACTGCATTCAGTCTTGTTTCTTCTTAGCAGTCTACAATATGGCTTTATAAGGTCCATGCAAAATTCTCTTTTCTTTTATTCTACAGATGTTGAAATGGCTTTCATATGGATGGTATTAAATACCATCAAATGCCAAGGTGATACAAGATAGACTAGGATAAAAGTGTGGCATTCTTAAGAAAAAAAAAAGTTGTCGGGAAGACAGTAGCATCCAGAGGAATATAACTAATGTATAGAAGAGCTTGAGAGTTGTTTTTCTTTGCATTAAAAGATGAACCTGACACGAATGATATTGAAAGCGGAGGATATGTTCACGGGATGGAAATGTGTTACCCAAGATGAGGATGTGTGAAAAAGAACAGTGCAAAAAGCACTGGCTGCTGTCTTGTGTGTGGAGCATCTAAGGGAGTAAAACAGCATAAGCTGCAAACTTAGGAATGTTTTGGAGAGTAATTGAATATCTCTCTCTCCCTGTTGGCTTTTGTAATGGTGTGTTATCAAATTGCTACTGCTTGCCAAGGAACTGGTATTGAACAGGATCAATTTTATGTAAATTGTTGGAGAATGGAGGGAGCCACATTTGGGGTTACACAGATATCCCATGGGATAACTGACCTTGGAATCACCGTAAAATCTCTTCAGTTTAAAGTATTGCTGTTTCAGATTCCAAAGTATATTTTCTTTCCCATTTGGAACATTTTTGAGGAAAACTTGGATGTCTCTTAGCAAGGATTTCACATTTGCTTTCAGTTATGGTGAGTGGGGGAAATTGTTGGTTAAATTCCTATTTAGCTCTATACATTGAAATTGATGATACAGCTTTGACTGTTTCACCTTAACTGAATCCTAAAGGTTGAATAACTGGGGGGAAAAGCAAACATGTTGATTATTTAGAGTAGAGTATTATACCTGCCTTTGTTTTTTTCTCAATTCAAATTGTCAGAATTTTCCACTCTTTCAGCTGTATCTATCTCATTTCCAGAGCTTTTCTTGCTTTTTACCAAAATAAAGATAATTAAAACAGGTTTGGGGTTTGTTTTTTCAAGTACAGCTCAAGAGGGATGAATCTCTGATTTTATTTTTGAAATAGGCTTTTAATCTTTTAAATTAGTGCTTATTATTCCTAACATACACTTAGGCTAAGTAGGTTGCCTGTGCCAATGCATGGAAGAATAGCTTGCAGAAATGAGAAACATATGAGCCCAGCGTGTTGCAGAAATCTTTGAACTATGTGGAGGGACTGGCTTTTTCTATTATCACAGTGCTAAGGTAATAACGTATCAGCCTCTAGAAATTCAGTGACATGGCAGGATACCTTTCTTATTTTCCCTGGTTCACTCTTCCTTCAGACCTTTACTGTTTTTCTTGATGGGCAGAGTATAGATTCTAGGGTGTGTTTTACTCTCCTGGCTAATCTTGGTGCAATTTTTAATATAAGCTGAGGCTAATGGCAATGTTTTATCTTCACAGCAATTTCCGATTCTTGATGATTGCTTTAGCCTATGCAATACCACTGGGTGTTTTCTCTGGCTGGTCTGGTGTTCTGGATTTGATACTAACACCCATTCATGTAAGCCAGGTAAGTATCTCCTGACTGATAATCAGCAGCTGTTTTGTAAGTGAGATGTTTTTACTTTGCACTAGCATGCAGTTTTATCAGGTCTTTATGTTTCACATGCTATTAATACCAATGGACCACTTTACTCCCTGAAATTTTAAGCAAAATTAACTGTGGCTTTGGTATTCCAAACTGTCACAATTCTCCCTGCTGACTCTACATCAGTGGTGAGTGTTTTCAGAACTGTACTCACCTTTTGACAAGAAGGAAGAAGTAGGTAAACAAATTGTTGGCTGCTGCATCTCTAGTGAAAGAAAATAATGTATGGCTGGTGGAAAAGATGAAGTGGGGAGAAGATGATTTCTAAGCTTTTGATAGAGTATTATAAAAAAACAGAGGACTTTACTCAGATTCCATAAAAAGAGGGCACATTTAGGGCATAGACTACTTAGTCATACTTTCTTGTGGTAAATTTATTTCCTTCCCTAGAAAAAGCCTTGCACTTCAGATTATGTAGAGAGCTGTTGCTAGCAGTTTGGAGCTCCTGCACAACATTTGTTTTGAAAGTAACATCAACTTATTTTCTCAGCTTTAACACATTTCTCTATGGGTTTTTTTTGGTTTTTTTCCCTGTCAGGTGGATGCAGGCTGGATTGGATTTTGGTCTATAGTTGGAGGTTGTGTTGTTGGCATAGCAATGGCAAGGTAGGAATAATTACAGATCCTTCTCCCTTTCTTGAACTGTGATTGTTATTTAGTTTATCCTCTTAAGAACAGAACTTGTTTTCTCTCATCTTCCAGAAACTTGAAATGGAAAATTCCTTTTGGGGTTATAATGTGCTTCTAGTAAAGCAATAATTTATACCATGTTAGGTTGCTGGAGATTGAGAACTCCACATGCATATACCTGAATTTGGAAGTCAGATTCTTGTTCCTGACAATGGCTCTCTGTACGCTGCTTTTAAAGACAGCTCTGGTGATTTCAGCTGCCTGGTATGAAGGAGAACTTCACTGTAGCACATTTGGAAAGCATTGAAGAAATTATTGTCTGTCTACTTCCATTAACACTTTCAGGCATATTGATTCCCAAAGGGATATAGGGAATGTAGCACAGGCAGCCTACACACAATAACATAATGTTCCTCCACAGAGAAATTAGTCTGGGCCCATTTTGGGCAGGTTGCTGGATTCCTTCATAGCCTCATTATTTTCTGCAGCATCCTATGGGTTACAGTATGGAGTATATGTATGCTTTTGATAAATCCAGACACAGCTGGCTCTGTCCATCATGAGTGCTGATGACACAGGGATTGGAACAGCAAGAAATGGATTGCCTTTCCAAAATACCACTACTTCATTGAGATTCTCTTTAGGAAAAGGGATGGTGAGAGGGAGGAAAAGTCTTTTAGGAGGTACCTGAGCAGTGAGTTTATTATGTGATTAAAACCACTCACATGTTCCCCTTGCTTTGGGATATCTGAACATTGTCCTGGCCTCTCTGTGTCCACTCTTCAGACTCCAGTTCTGCAGTGAGTTTAGCACATGTGCAGATGTAATTATTGCATTGTCGTGGTATTGAGGATGGAGAGAGTGATCTTTTTAGGACTCTCTTTTTTTCGTTTTGAAACTCTTTTTTTCACTTGCTGTGCTTCATCAGAGTACACGATGCATAAAGAAATGTGAGGTTTCACATCCTGACATTTTGCAGGCTGCCTAGCAACTGCAACAGGGAGAGGAAAAAACTCCTGACCTAGGGAAAAGAAACAAGCGCTTCTCTCCCATCCACTCCAGATGCAGGCCTAAGGACTTCATCTGGCCAAAGTTCATGCCCTGATTTCCTCTAAAAAGAGTTGCTTTTGATTAGCCAAGCTTAGATACAATGTTTTCTCTGTAAGAGATTAGATGTTTAAGAGCAGTTGCTGCAAATGACACAGATGCCATAGGTTACATGTTGAAGCAGGTAGAGTGCCAGTTTAATCTTTTTCATCCTGAATTAATCTCCAGGATATTTGCAACATTTCAACAGTACGGCTTAGAAGCTCACTTTATTAGAAGACAATCTGCAGACTCTATGCCAATGTGCAAATCTCAGTCTTTATGGTAGATTAATTTCTTTAATATATTGCCTGGGTTAAGTTTCAGGAAATGCTGGCAGTCCTTTTAACTGCTTCAAAATTTATTTCAAACCTTGTCAAATACCTGTATTTTGTAGCATTTAGTAAATTTAAGAAATATCAACAGTCTGTCTCCAAATATGTCTTTCTAACCTGGGCAATGGTTTGCATTGGGAGGGTTTGCATACAGAAAGGGAGGGAGGAGGTGATTTGTCACTTCTGATGGATGACTCTCCCTCCTAGGCCTATTCAGCATTTATCTGTGTAGGGCTGAATCAATGATGAGTCTGACTGTAATCTGCTGAAAGTTGTAATTAGGAAAATTAAGTAATGATTCTTGTCAAAGCTGACAAGTTGATATATTTCAGTGTCAGAACTGTGATTTGCCAAGCAAGCAGCTCTCTCCCTTAACCACCTCTCAAGAAGCTGTTAGTTTTGGGGTGGATTTTTTTCCTTTTTTTTTCTTCTGTTAATTTGTCAAACCAAAATTGGTGCGTTTTAGGAATTTACTCCTTCCATTTTTGTCAATGCAGATTCTATAATTTAGAATTTTTAACAACCTGAGCCTTGCCCTAGAGCTTTAGGTCCTGTACATCACAGTTGGTGTTAAATCATCTGTATTTAAAGTAATGCCCAGTTTGGAAATTTGTTTATCCATCTCATTTTCAAAATGGTGCAAGTTTTTCTCAGCATTATACGTAAATCCTTCTACTCTCCACCCACTGCTGTCCTGATAGCCATGAACTTACATGTTTAGCTAATGTGTTTGATGCATTTTTGTAATTGAAAAGCCTGGCCTATTTTGGGCAGCTGGTAGGTGCTGTACCCCTTGCTGGCAGCTTTCAAATGCTACTAGTTTGAAGAAAAGCAGTGTCAAAGAGCAGCATTCATATAATTGCATGGAAACATAAATCTATTCCATTTTCTCAGATTTTTAATTTATTTTTTTCCTCACATTTGCCAAGGATCATAGATATTTCTGAGGTTTTGTCCTCTGCAGCTCAGTTTCAGTTCCTGCTTCTAACCTGCAGTGTAGTCAAAATGCTGAAACTTTATGGCATGGTGATAATTTCCTTAGCAACAGACAGTGTTGTCAGCAGTGCAGATTTGTGATTTTAACTGTAGGATACAGCCTAGGGCTGGATCTACTGCGAGGCTGGAGACTGTTACCAGCAGTAGGCTCAGAGGTCTGTGTCTGGCAAAGTATACACTTTCTCTCCTGTTGTGCCTACTCTTTAGCAGCTGCAGACAATCCCTTACATGCTAGATGATGAAGAAGGATTTATAGAGAACAAAGGTTTGAAATCAGGTACAGAGTCTGAAGATGAAAGTAATTTTTCATATTTTTTGATTAAAGCAAGTATTATGAAGAGTAGACTAGATTTAGTCTTCTTTATTCTCCTGTAACCAGACAAGAAACAGAAGTCCTTCAATTACCAAGTTCAGGCTAGGTTATTATGTATTTTTTTCAATTATTTCTATTGTTGGCTGAATCCAATAGCTGAATAAACCTTTACTTTGGGGTACATTTGACCCTTTTGGAGTTCTATGATATCTGAGAGCTCTTTGGAGCACACTGCTACCCAAACTGGGAACTTTGTGTCAGGAAGAGCTGCAGCTGCTTGGTAAAGGTAGGTATTTTCTCCACTTAGCTGTCATGAATGGCTCAGATGCACATCAACCCCTCATCCCCACATATCCCTGGTGGTGGGATAGAGACTGAGGGTCCCCTAGGGATCACCCCCAGACCTGTTGTCTGTGAATGTCCCTCCCACAAGGCTGATATTTCTCACATTGTTTCATTAGACAGGATCTATGTCACTGTCCTTGCCTGTAAGCGGGAGTCTCTGTGGAATAAGCTGGAAGTTTACACTTTGAGATGTGTCTGCAAAGCTTTTAAAATGGCTGATTTTGACCCTAGTGAGCCCAAAGAATAATTAAGGAAACTGGCAAACCAGTGAGGCGATCCTGACTCCTTGATTGGATGGTCAGAAAAAAATCCACCAGTAGCAGCTGACCTCTGGCTATTGGATTTGAATGCATAAGCCACTTGAACACTGCAGTCATAAACTTCTCACATTATATGCAGCATTGATCTCCCACTACTGCTTATTGAATTACTCACTGCTAAATTCAATGTGGAATTCAGACATGGGGAGAATCAAAATAACAAGGAAAGAAGTTGGTTTGGGCGAGCGGAGAGTGTTTGACTGTTTCTACATCTCTTATGGTATATTTGGAAGTTCTCAAAATGTTGGTAGCATTTCCTGTTTTATCAAGTAAGCTATAAGGTATCTACTTATAGAGTGATCTTTGTCAGGGCAGAGAAGGCAGTTGGCTGATGGACAGACAAATTTCATCATGGACCAGACTAGGTGGATTATGCTGCCATTAGCCTAATCAAGGTAGGAGCCTGTGGGGGCAGAAGATATGCTTTAGAAATACATGCCTGACCTGTCCATTCAAAGTCACATCTCCAGAGCCGGACATTATAGAAAATTACTCATGAATAGATTACATTGCCTTTTCTAATATATCTTTCCCAGTACTTAGGTTGACATCCACTTTGAAAAGAGCAGTTGCACTGATAATTATGCCACATGAGCACTGCTCGAAAGCATTCTGTCTCCTTGAAAGAAAAAGGAAAAAGATGAAAAAAAACAATTGTACCATCAGGTGGTATAAAGATCATAATTCCCTCTATGTAAGAGCCAGACTGCCCAAGGACTTGTGGGGCTGTCCTCCCCCAGTCTGTCAGCAGGTCTGTATAGAAGAGGACTAGAAGAGGAAAGCTTTTGGTTTCTGGAACTTTTCAACCCAAAACAGCCACTGGCAGTGTGACCCCCTGTGGAAAGAGTTCCTTCCTTGCCTAAGCCACCATGAGTTTCATCACCAATGCATCCAACAGTTCAGAAGCTGTTCCTTGTCATCTTCAACTAGGGATTCTTTGGAATTTTTTGGAGTTTTTCCATTTCCCAGAGGAATGAATCTTGACACTTAACTATGTCTTGAATGAAATGTGGCAGCCTCCTCATATGCTAATGAAGTTCTGTGTCTGCCAAGGGAGACTGGCAAAGGCTGACAAAACAGTGATGGAAGTAATGGTGAGATATTGTGTCCAACAAATGCAGAAGAAAAAAAAACAACTTTCCTCCAGTGTTTTCATTTGATGCCTTGAGAATTGCTTGAGAATTGTTCTGGTTTGGTTGTTACTTCGTGACAGCTAAAAAATCCATGGCTCTTCAGCTTGATAGCTAGAAATATCACCATTCTATAAAAATACCTTTTTTCTATTTCTGAAAATTAGAAATGACTTTTAAATTGTTTTTATAGTCTCCAAAATGTTTGATGAGAATATACTGAATTAATTGTCAAGCATCACATTTAAATAATATGAAAATCAGCATTTTTACTCCTCTGATGTGTGCTTTTATTTTAGATTTGCAGATTTTATCAGAGGCATGCTGAAGTTCATACTGCTGCTGCTTTTATCTGGAGCAACATTAGCATCAACCTGGTTCACTCTCACCTGTCTAACTACTGTCACTCATCTGCCTCTAACCACAGGTATTGACAATGATTTTAATTCCTGTTTTTTATAATTGATATTACAGGCAAATATTTGCAGTCTTCACTATCTTATAACCTGGTTTGATGTTTTTAGTAATACAGTAGTTTGACTAAGACAAAATTAAATGTTTAGAAAGTCTTTTGAACCTGAAATATCTTCACTGGCTTTGAATAACTTCATAAAAAGATAAAAAACTTTAAAAAACCCAATAACAAGAACCCCAAATACATATTTAAATCTGTTTTGGAGACAAAGTGTTCTTCAATTTTGAGTCTTTTGGAATAACCAAAGTGAGAAGTAAATCAAGAAAAATCAGATGCATGAGAGTGGTGTTGCCTATAAGAAACAGTGACATGTCTGGGAGTTTAGGGGTTTGAAACTTGCATTAGTTATTGGAAACACATGGTGCATTTCAAACCAAGGTGACCCGTAGTGTTTTCAGCCATCTAAATCTGTCCCTGCACAGTGCTGTCCTCTTTTTTTGCACCTGCATGCAGGTTCAGGGAACTCTTCCAGCCCAAAATTAACTCAGCCTGCGCCTCAAAAAGACAGGAAAAAAAGCTGTTGTCAGGAGTGGGGGAAAAGCTCAGAGGTCTAGTCGGGCTGCAAGAGAGCCGTACTGTTAGTAGAAAGCTAGCACTGCTTAGTTCTTAAAAATCTCTCCTTCACCTTATTATCTGCACCAAGGGACTGATCCACCTGTGATTCCAAGACCTTCAACAGAGTAGCAAGTTACAGTAAACCTAACCCATCAAGATTCAAAAATATATTTATTTAATAAAAAATTCTATAAATCCATTTTAAATAAAGTGCCATTTTTGTTACAAGCAATTTGTGCATTCTAGGAAAAATGAAAACTTTTTTTGCCCATTTTTAATAAAAGAGTTTGGTGGGGAGAGTAGTATATAGAGTAGTGTTTTACTCAAATTAAGTTTGAGTTTCAGTAAGTGTACTTGGTGCACTGCAAATGTCACAACTATAAACTAAAGTGGGTACAGCAAATTGAAATACATGATCAATTCAGGAGCAACACCATCTGGATGGATAGGTCAAATTTGTGCTTTATCTTGAAATTTCAATGCTTTCAAAAATTCTGCTTAAATAAAACATAATGTAATCAATAAACAAATCAAATTTCATAATGGCTGTTGTCGTACTAAATGACTACTACGCTTTTCCATCAAATCTAAAATAAAAGCAATAAAAGCTTTTTTCCTCATGCTTGCCTGCTTCATCACCACAAGCCTGCAGTAATGTAAATTTTTACAGTAACTCTATCCTCTGAATTGATGCAACAAGCCAAACACATAAATGACCCTTCAAGTCTATGCATAAGAATGAAGCAGAGACGTTTCAAGAGGGGAAAGTCATTACGTACTCGCCAGTGTTCCAAAACAAAACTGATGGAGCTCTCTCTGATTTTATTTTATTGGGTTTGTTTTTTTTTTTTGTAAAGAATTTAGCATGCAGCATCGGTTCTATAAGAATTCTTATTTGTTTATAGAATTTAAGTGCATTGTGCTGCTTTTTTTGAAAAGGTGATCCACTGTCAGGACATAAAAGTAGGTAGGATATTTGAGGTTTGATATATAGTATCCTAAACTGCCATCCCTTGATTAAAATACAGGGATTGGGTTGTACTTTTCATGCAATTACCATTTCTCTTAAAAGGGACGATTCCTTAGATTAAGTTGTAATTATATATGAGATTTCCTGTCAGGGCTTTTCTTATATATGTTACTGTAAATACTGAACCCTTTTCTTTAAAATGCAAGCTTGTTTTGAATAGAAGTGCCAGGAATGTGTGCATTCCTCAAAAAAAAAAAAAAAAAAAGGCAGTCTAAAGCATCAGAGTCTAATGTGCAGTCAGAAAATAAAATCTCTTTTTTCTTCTGTTTAAATGTCATAGATATGCAGTGGGGGAAGGTTCATATGAGGCTTTTCTCATTAAAATTCTTATAAAATAGATGTAATGTGCCTGTTCAATTTAGTTCCTTGTACACAGAAAAGCAGTGCTATATCTTTATGAAATATGCTGTTATGGATGAAAACACACAAGCTACTTAAGCTAATTTATGGGACTTCATGCTAGATTATTCCTCAATGTAATGATGCAACATGATGATGACCTCTGCATTCACAGTAATTGGAGAAACGGTACATTTGAATTGATTTCGATGAACTTCTATTTTTTCTTCTCCTTTTAATTAAAAGTTTCAGATGTAGAGTGTATCTGAGTACAAATCTAGGAGGTCAAATGCAGGCGGTGGGCTGGCAGCTTTTAGAAGTGATTAGTGGTAGCTGGTAAAGGTGGAAGCCACTCTGCATATCAGTGGGCAAGTGTTGACAGTGGACTGCTGAGTTGTTACTCTCTGTGTGTTTTCTGTAGAACTGGAAGATGTGCAGAACAAAAGCATGCATCATTGTGCGGCTTTTCCCTCATTCATAGTTTTAAAAATTTTTTGGTTTATTTCTTTTTTTTTTTTTTTTCTTCTAGTGTTCTCTTTTTTCCCCTCTTTCTTTACTTTTTTCTTTTTTTTTTTCCCCTCCAGAAAAGGTCCATAAAATACTTTGTATTCCAGAGTCACTTTGGATACCTGCTGCAAAGCATGGATTGGTGTGTTATTGAAGGCAGGTTTGGATGTTGCCAGAAGGTTCGTAGGCTCCTCCACTTCCTCCTGCCCTGTGGCAAAGAGCAGAAGTGTTGGGCTTGGCAATGCTACAGAGCCAGTGATGGATCTCATTCCACACTTTCAGCCTTATTCCAGTGCTGAGGCAGAGCAAGCGAGGTTCAAAACTGACATGGGAACTTGTGAGGGCATACATTTGATCTTCCAAAGAGGTTTTCCCTTCCAACCATGTAGCTCCCATTTTGGAAGGGACTTCCCCCTCCTCTCTTGGCCTCCCCCCAGTGTAGCTCTCTTGAACAAGTCAGGCTTTGCCCTGCAAAGCCACAGGTGTTGCCATCTTCAGTGATACCTGGGAACTGCTGAAATACCCACCTGATCTGAAGGGTTTCTGGTACAGTTAAAAGGCAGCTCTTCCACAGGACAGGACAGTCATTTTGGCGAGGAGATGACACCTTATGGTGGCCTTTGTCCTGGCCCAGGTGTTAAGGCAGGCTTCACCACAGAGATGAAGGCTGGTTAGATGACATCATCATCAGCTGCTGTATCTCACCTGGCATCTGCTTGATCCATGAACAAAGTTGGTGTCTGTAGGCAGACTCTGGTAGTGGTTTCTCCAGGTCCAAAACCAGTCTTTTCCTTTGGCATGTGGATGTTGGGTGACATAAGCTCATCTCGCTCTTCTGAAAACACTCTGCCTGTCTTCCACTTGGCTCAGATCAAACAGTAGGTGGATGTGTTTTTATGGAAGCATAAAAAAGATAAGAGAGTTTGGCCAATTATTCACCCTAAAAGACAACAAAAAAAATCTCTAAATACTTGTTTTTAAAATACTAGCAAACCAAACCCCCATTTTAATTGGCGTTCTTTGCAGCAGTGTTAGTAATGTCTGGTTTAAATACTGGGAGAGGGAAGGTATTTGAAAAAATGGTCACAGCAAAATGTATTTTCCTCACCTTGTTTGTATAATATTCTTCTAATTCCTTTTAAATAGGCACAACATCATTTAAAGGTATTTCCTACAAAATGTAATTACTTAGAATGGAGACCTTTAATGCAGATATTAAAAATCAATGACTGCATTTGTGGTTTTAAATTATACTGTTTAACATTGTTTGTGTTGAGTAATGCCTGCATTGCTTTGTATTTGCATAATACACTCCATTTTTTCCTCCTTCCATAGTGGAAGACAAGTTTCGTGTCATTTGCTGATTTCTTAATGTAACTCTAAAAGACTTTATAAAAAGTGTATTCAGAAGTTGTATATATGAGCTATAACAGCCAGTGTGGGCAAAAAACGAAAGCAAGGCAATAATGATCCAGTGCCAGCTACTATATCATCTGTCTAAAACACCTCTCATCAGCTAATCACAGCTCTCCAAAAACCTTGATTCTGGAATTGATTTATATTTTAAGCAAGCCTGAATTTTTATTTTAAGAAATTTTAATCTTAATGTACATTATTTGCATTTCAGTTTCAAAGACAATTTTATGTACACATTGAGCATTAAAATAGTTTTCTCCATTGAATTCCAAGTGCAGCTGCTGATCTGTTTCTCTTTGCCAAGTTCATTGTTAGTTTGCTTTGTACTGAACTTCATTATGTGAATTTATGTACAATGGGATACTTAGACCCAAAATAATTGCGTAAGGCATTGTATTGCCAGTTTCAGTACCTTGCCACTTTGTATTGCTGGTAGGATCTCTGGATACAAATACTAGCATTTTCTAGAAATTGATATGCAACACTAGCTGCTTGCAGCTCTGATTGAATGTTTTCAGTGTAGCATATCAAGAATATTCTAATATTTATGAGCACATTCAGCAGAAGTTTGCTTTACAAAATCTTTTCGAGTGCTGCGTGGCAGACACTGAATACAGTGGCAACTCCATAAGTTGATGACTATATTTAGGTTAAGCAGCCCAGACTTTTATTTTCAGGTTCAACAGATTGGACATTATAAACACATCTGTCTCTCTGTCTTCATCTACAAAGCACAGAAAAAGAGGTATTAATAATAATAATACTGATTATTTCAGTTTAATTTCTTTATTATAAACAAGATGTGCTTGGTAAGCGTGAGGCAGAGGATAAAATAGTGGCCTGAGAACATTAAACTGCTTAGGGCTGTGGGCAAATCATTACCCTGACTCCTGCTGTGCTTTTCCCACTCATAAGGTGGGAATAATGACCTTTGTTTTGCTGACAGCTTCTTCACAGACAGAAGAGTGCCTAAAGAAGAGCTAATTTAGGTTTGTTTTTTTCCTTTTAAAAAACAGTGTTCACAAGTATACAGTGCCTGAAATTTGGGAAGAGCATTTCAGGGATGAGAATCTATGAATCTGGGCACTTTAAATATCCATTGACAACAAACCTCAAATATTGTGTAATTTCCAGCCCTCTCCTCTTTCATTTCTTGAGGCTTATTCAGTAATTTTTTCACTTCTTAGTTCTCCAAACTGAATGCTCTGCTTTCAAAGCAAGTTCCACTTGCTTTTCTCATGAGAAGAATGTAGAACTAATCAAATTTGATCAGATTTTTGGTTACTTTCAAAACTATATCACGAGATAGCAATTTGATCAGTGCGTGCTGGAATGGAAATCCAGGCAATGAAACATTAATGTTATAAATTTGCACTACAGAGACATTTTCTTCTATTGTGTTGTTTCATTTCCATAAGTGAATTACAGTAAAATTTACTGTCTTACCTTAAAGGAGTCACATTTCTCATGAAAAAAATTAAGGATCACTTCTTCCATGAGTTTTCTTACCATGGCCAGTAGCAGGAGTTAGATTATAGGGAGGTTTCATTCTACTTGAACGGACTTTGGATTTTGACAGGAGCTAACTTGAATTGTTCAAATTGGTCATGGGGATACTGGAGCACTAAAGTCAACAGAGCCTGCATCCACACGAGGCATTATCCTTTCACTTTGATGTTTGGGATACAGTTATAATGGGGCAATAACAAAGTGCCCTAGATCTCCATAGGTTTTGCTTTAAATTGTGTGCTGCTACCAAGAGAATACATTCCATTGTATTTACTCTCCTGTTTATCTGTATGAAAGTTGTGTGAGTTTTGGCTGAGTGTGTCTCAGAAGAGAGCTGTTACAAAATGTACAAGTTCAAGAGATTCTGGCAGAGGAGTTTGGAAGGAGATTCTGTACCACTTGCTTGCACTTGATACAGCATTTCCTGTGTAAATTTATCTGAATTTTTTTTTTAAAGAAATGGTAATATTTCATATTCTTTGTTAAAAATCAGCCAAGATACATGTGCCAATGGTTGATAAGAACTACTCAAATCAGTTGAGGTCCTTCCATCAATTTCATTTGGGTTTGGATCGGGCTCTATAGTTAAACATTTAGTGATGGTATGATTTAAGAGTAAATTGCTAAACATGTTGCAGAACGTCCTGGAAAATTCTGGAAAATTGTTTATATGTCAGAGACAGTTGAGTCTCCTTCTGCTGCATTGCAAGCTCATCTGAGGACACCAAGTGAAGGCTGTCATTTAAATCACTTCACTCTTTGAATTCCTAACTTCTGCCTCCCCCGCTTCCCCCCCCCCCCCCCCCCTTTTTTTTTTTTTTTTTTTTTTTTTTTTTTTTTTTTTTTTTTTTTTTTTTTTGGTAGAAAGTTTTACCACAGCTTGTGGCTAGGAGAAGAGAAAGTATTTTTCTGGGATATGGGCATATGTATTTGTCATCCAGTAGCTGAAGGCCTGTAGGAGGAGATAAGCCAGTCAGGAACCTTCCTTCTGGCCACTTTTTCTCCTCTTTCTGCTAAGCCACTGTATCTCTATCAGTTCCAAGTCATATAACTGGTAACATCTCTAGTGCTATTATCAAGGCACATTTTATTCCTTGCTTCCTTCCTGGCCAGTAGAATGAGTGCTGAGGGAATATAGCAAGGGTTACCTCATACCTCAAGCATGAACATGACATGATGAAACATGGCTTGAGCCTCCTGCTGCAGCAGCTCCTGGCCAGTTCTCTGAAACAGCTGTGCTTTAGATGTGTGTTTTTGCCTTTGCTGATCTTTTTGCAGTGGTCAACCTGAGAAATAGCTGCTTAATGCACACAAACATCTTTTAAACTATTTCAATAATGCCATATTTTAAGAAACCTAGCCCAGTTCTATTGTTGATGTTCATAGCTGCCATTGTCTTGGATACACAACTTTGCACATAACTTCATAGGCAATTAATTAATTTCTTTTCCTAAGAAAAAGTGATTTTTTTTTTAATAGTAGTAGCATGACACACTTCTCCAGTGTATGCCTATCCAAGTTAGTTGTTATTCTTTAGGACATAATGTTAGCTTCTTGGTGAATCATCTGTTTTTTTTTCTTTTTGTCAGTGCTTTCAGATCTTTATATTCATTTCCAATGACTGTCATTAAGATTGTCTTAATTGAAAGAACATTTGCTGTAACTTCAGCAGCTGTTCTTCTGCAGTATAAAATCATGGTAATTGTTTGTGTTAGTTCAGCACAAGGTCTCTGTGATGGAAAGCAAATGGTCCCTGTTAATAGGTGGTATCTGCCTGCAATCCTGTCGCCCACGAGCTGGAATATGAGATATTCTATTTAGTGTGTGAAATGAAAAACAAAAACCACTTCTGAACTCTGATTTTATTTGTTTCTGTGACTTATTTTTCTAAAACTGCATGACTTATCTTGGAGTTCCTGTCTAGTTGACTGGTTGGATTTGTGACTCAGTTGCCAAATCACTGTAATAAGCTTATTTGTATAGCACTCAGGATAACCCTGGGTGATTTACAGATGCATGAAATAAGAAGCAGTTTCCCATCACTACAATATGTACCATTTAAAGAAGGCTTTCAGACATGCACATCTTCCTCATTTTCAGAGCTTCTTTTTGTGGTTTCCCAATTAAAAGCTATCATTTCCATTAGATGTTAGAACTTAAATTGGCATCTACTGGATGCTATATTCTGTCTGTCCTTTTGCTGTGCCATTTCTGCTTATTAATTCCAAAGATGTGTGTACCTGTACCTCTGCACAGACCTTGTTTTATCAGCACTGCCTGTGATCTCAGCTGAGGTGCTGTCACTGGTATTCAGCTGGCAGTTCTTGGTGTGCACACACAAGACAGGCAATACTTTGGGGCAGCCAAAGGGTGATGCTAAAGCTGCTTTGTTCCTCTCAGAGTGGAAGTGTGAGATATGTGCCAGTGGGTGTGTTTGTGTGAGAGCCATGACAAGGAAATGTGAGGGTGTTGTTTCTAAGGTGCAGAGTTACTGCCCTTGTTCATTTGTGGTCTGGTCATCTTAATACCTTTTAGTGAGTGGTGAGCAATGATGTAATTCAATTGGCATATTTTAAACTAGCAACTCTAGTTTGAAGGCTTCTGCTCATTTTATGGAGACCTTGGCACCTACTGTATTAAACAAAATCTGAAGTCTTTAAATGGCTGCTAATTTTTGCCTTCATCTCAGTGACTTAATTTTCTGGAAATTTTATGTCTAGACATTGTCTCTGTTAAGAGGCATGATTTCTCTTTCCTGGCTGTTGCTCCTTATGGATGATGTTTCAGCCCTCTTGCAGAGGTGTTGCTTCTCCCATTCTGTTCACTGCTCCACTTTCAATGGTGCTGTTGTGGCTTTCAGCAGCTTCTCAACTATTTCTACTGTTTGAGTTCTGATACAGAATTACAGCTGGGTGCCACCTTCTCTTCTTTGGGGGAAGTTCTGAAAATGTTCTCTAGAAGTTCTAAGTCTATCTGTAGACATCTTCAGTTGCATGTAGTAAAGGGCAAATGTTCATTTGTCTTAAGAGATTTGTCAATTTCATTTATGTGTTGGTCTCAAGCCAATACAAAAATTTCAGACCACTGAGTGTGTGATTGGGTATTCTGGCTACACCCAACAGCAGTTAGAGAGAGTTAGAGCAATATGCAGCAGTGTTTGAAGTAAATGGGAGTTCAAAGAGTAGCTCATGAAACTTTAAATACTGGTGAGGACTTGCAGCAAAAATCTATGGATCTTTTAACTACGGAATCAGGTTTTCAGGGTTAGCCAGAGGAGAGCACTTGGAAGAACATCCCAATACTGTGTGGGGTTTTTTTCTTTTCTCTCTGACAACTCCTGGACATATCTTGCATCAATTTCTTTGATTTATTCTGCAGTTTATGACAGGACAATTCAAGGGTAGGAAAAGCTACTGTGCTTTTTTTGAGGGGGTTGGTTTTGTTTGTTTTTGTGTGCTTGTTTTTCTTAACAGCTCAGAGTACTGTGGAATATTCAAAAAAGCAGGGCCAGCTCTCCCTCCTTTTTCCTGTCCAGAAAAGTCCTCTGTTGCCTTTATTTCTTTTCCATTATTTTTTATATTTTAAAAAGCTGATTTTTTTTAAGCTGAACATTTCTTGCTTCCTAAGTTTCTCAGTTGAAACCTTGAGCAGTGCTTAACAAAAGATGAAGCAGAGCTGTTTTCGTTCTCCCCTTTCTAAGACAAGAGTGTAAATTAAACTGAAATATGTACACATATATATATTTATGCGAAAAAATCTTCTAAGAATTTTATACCATATAATCTTTTCACTGTAGCAAAAAGACACTATAAATAATTCATCTGTGACTTCATAACACTTTTGTATCTAAATTTTTTTTCTTTAGGTTTTCTTAGTATTTTGGTGAGAACCTCAGAAATTATTCCAGGGTTTTCTGGTTATTTAAAGCCTTCTGATAATTTCCTTCTTCTTTTTACTTGGTCAGTAACCTCAGGTTATTGAAATTGTCCAGAAATAGCTATAATATGCTTATTAAATGATAATATAGGTGTATGAAGCTTCTGTATAAAGTACTGTGAAGCATTTGGCAGAAATTGTAGAACAAAAGAGCTGAGGCTGCTGAAGAAATGTCACATTCTTCTGTTGGTTTGTCCAAGAAAAACAATTTGTTGTACAGCAGCAAATAATCTGCATTATCAAATCTGTCCCGTTCCTGTCAGGAGCTGGGTGCCCTTCATTTCCTTTTGAAGCCAGAAGGGATTCAACATGTTGCAGCTCAGGCTGTGCTGAATACTAATGTCTTGATAGCTGGTAGATCATTAGTATTTATTTGTAAAATTGAAGCAAAATTAGTTTTGACCTTTAGAGCTAAGTCAAAAGGTTAATCCATGTCCATTTCCAATTTGGTGCATTAATTGCTCCCTGTCCTAATTGTGTGTAGGACAATATTTTCTGTTTGTTTCAGAGGTAAGTCAAACTGTGGGTGATGCTTTGCATTCATAATTTTGTTGTTTGTTTTACTTACATGTGAAGTCCAAATCACTGAATGTATCTTCATGGATTCTGTTTAAATAAATAGATAAATAAATCACTCAGTATTTCTGGTTTTTTTTCACAAATCAATGCATTCATTCTTCCTAAAGCTAGTGGGATGTGATGTTCTTTCTGATACACAGAGGATAAAAATAAGATTATGCATTTTTTGGTTATTCAGATATTAGTATTCTTGGCAGCTCTGAATATGGGGAAAAACACCAGCATGAAATTAATAACTGTTTTTGTTTCTGTCCTAGCTACACTGTACACATCCTGCATTTTGCTGGGTATATTCCTCAACAGCAGTGTACCAATATTCTTTGAGCTCTTTGTGGAAACAGTCTACCCTGTTCCAGAAGGAATAAGCTGTGGAGTTGTCACCTTTTTGAGTAATGTTTTCATGGGAGTCCTTTTGTTTTTCCTCACATTTTACCATACAGGTAAGAAATATAAGCCACTTGAAAAATTTAATTCTCCTTAAGGACATACGTTTGTCAGTAAAAGGAAGGATTTGCACATACAATTTCTGTTAAGAACCAAATGTTTGAATCCAAGCAAGGGCAGCAAGAAAGGAGAATTTTAATTATTCTTTTCTACATGCATGCTTATAAAAATGAAATTACTTAGATGCAAGATAATTCTACTTGAATTTGCTGTAGCCAGAAACCACCAAGGTACACACTGTCATCATATTTCATAAAGGCCTGGGTAATGTGACCATAAATAATGTTTGTACTGTGGGTGTTCAGAACCACAGTAAATCTTCCGCAATCTCATGCTCTTGGGTAGAACTGCATTGCCCAGGAGGGGCAGAGCAGAAATGCCCCAGTTAAAGCCAGCTCTGTTCAGTGGGTCAGAGGTGCCACTGCTCAGAGACAGAACAGGCTTTCCTTTGGGTGATCCCATGGCCTAATCCAGCTCAAGAGGATTCCACTTCGTGGTTTTGTCAATTTCTTCAGACTTTCTTGTCTCTCGAGTATTATTTGCTTCCTCCAAACTTATAATCATAACTTACAACTTGTTGTTTAGTAGACTATAACACATGTTACTACTCTAAGCTGTAAAATAAGAACCCAGCTTGCTTTCAAAGGGAAGTGGTCTTTATTAATGGTTTTCAAAGACGAAGATTTTTTCTTTGTATTTTGTCATTGTGGTAAACATTTGCTTCATGGTGTAATATTTGTAAATCATTAGAAAATGTGAACTTTTATGTATTATTACTCCTTAAGATGTTGTATTTTGTAACTAAGAGGAGAGGGACAAATTTCAGATTGAATTCTGCTAGAAATTATCAAGGTTTCAACCTGGGGCAATTTTTCAGCCTGGTTTGTCTTTCTGCCAGGAAATTGCAAGCAGGATGACAGTCTTATTCCAAGTTGTGGTCTGTGAACACAAACGGAGAAAAAATTACTTCATTTTTTTAATACTGATGCTGAACTGTGTCATTGTAACATCTGAATGCCGTCTGGACTAGCCTTGGGTGGTGTGAGAGCTAGTCTTTACATTTTAAAGTATACTTTTGGCATTAATTGGTGTGAACTCTGTTCACACATACTATTGTTTCTGACATCTGTACCTGAACTGGGAAGATGACACAGAATATTCTGAGAATTTTTTCAGTGTTTGGCATTACATTATAAATGAGGAGGGAGATATGGTATCTCACATCTGATGAAACAATTACAATAAAGTGGACTCATTCCCCCATAAATAGGGTATTTGGGACAATTTTTTGTCTCATATTTCTTTCCCTACGAGATATCAGTAAATGCAGGTTAGGATAAATCTGAAATTGGTATACCCATACACTTAAAATATTTTCCCTATTTCTTCAAAAGGAAAGAAAATGAAGTAATTTATGCTTAGGAAAATCCATTCTTTAATAGAAAGTATGAGAGGAGAGTGTGGTCACTGGGGGGGATGAGAGCCAGGAGTGCTATTGGCTCCTCTGATTAAAAAAATCCGTTAGAAGGTAGATAATGATCTTAATCATTTGCTTTCATTTGATTCAAATACATCCTCTAATGGCATTTAAGAAGCTTACAGATAAATCAGAACTCAGTCAAATTCATCTTGTTCCCTTGGTCTTTCCTTTTAGACCAAATAATCTTACAGTAGTTTTCATTCCAATTTCTCTTTTTCTCCTTGTACTGATACTGCAAATGCTGTGAAGGACCCAAACCCTGGAAGCTTTCCAGTGCACTGAAGATTTTGGTTCAGCCAGCAGAGTGGGGATGTAAACCTTCCTAAAGCTCAGCCTGGCTGCTAGTGCTGTGCCCCAAAGCTGCAGCCACTGGATGAGGTTTTCTTTGCTTTTCTGCAGAGAAAAACAAAAGGAAACTGACCTTTGGCTTCACACGATTGATGTGATTGATGCGTTCCCTGCATCACCAGTGCTGTCACAAATTCTGGATCACAAAAGATGTGAAGGATTCCCAAGCTGAATTTTGTCCTTTAGGATACTTTAGTTAAAGTCTGTTTAGTCCAATTAAAGAGGAATGTTAAAAGGAAAATAATAGCAAAACATTTGCCTGTTGACTTCTAGCATCACATAACAGTCTTCTCCAAGCCTAGGAAAATTTTACTGTGGTGTTAGTAATATTACTGCCTAAACAAATCCCTAAGGGTTTTTGGTGGATCAGGGAGAATGTTGTTGTAAGTCACAGGTTTTGGAAGGTTGATTTTTCAGGCTTTCTGACTGTTGTCCTTCCCAATGTTTAAAATAAATCAGGCTTTTTCTTTCAGCAATATAAATTACAGATTTAAGAAAGTAGCAGTGTTGAAGCCTTGATTTTGATTAACTCAGACCTTAAGGGAGAGTTTAGATTCTGTAAAATTAAATAAATATTATAAATAATAATAATAGTAATAATGGAAAATCTAAAAAATTAGTAAAACACTATGCAGTGAAAATAATGTTTCTTTAGTACATTGACACATTAAAAAAACCAAACTGTGTTGTACCTGTTTGAAAAAACCATGCATCAAACTGCTAATTATTAGTGAAATATCAGATGATAGGATTTCTTGAGTACAGAACTCAGGCTTTTAAGAGCAGTATGTTATGTTGAACAGCTGAAAAGAGGCTTCTGAGGACCTGTTTTTGGAATGACTTTTAAATTGAATTGATCATATTATGCACAAGTTTCTTCTGAGGAATTGGTTTTCCCTCCTTATACGATGTAGCAGGTCTGATTCAAAATCAGACCCAGTTTCTTCCTATGCTTTTAATTTTAGTTCTCAATCCATAGAAATCAAGGGACTAATGAGCAGAGTCTTTGGAAGTGGTTTATTCTCCATTAGCAATGATAGATTTTATTTTTTTCCCCATTCTCTTCATTGGCAGGCTGAATAAGGAGGATTTACGTTAGCTGGAGGCATTGGTTATAAATATATTTAACTTAAGATGTCCATGGAGGAGGCTTACAGACCACGTTAACCATCCATTGATCGGGAGCTGTCAGGGTTTTGTCAGAACACAGCAATTTCCTTCACGCCTGCCATCAGTCCAGGTTTTGGTCATCCTAAACACAGAACATGTTTGATAACTGAGGCTGGGTCTCTGTTCTGCTTTACAGAGTTTTCCTGGTTCAACTGGTGCCTGCCAGGGTCGTGTCTGCTCAGCCTGCTCCTCATCCTGTGCTTCCGCGAGTCCTACGACAGACTCTATCTCGACGTCGTTGTCTCCGTGTGATCACACCGGGCTGGTGAGGCCGTGGACGAGACTGGGAGTCAGCTTTGCAGTCTGCACATCCGCCTGGATTTGCACAGCTGAACAGCAGAAAAACAAATTTCAAGACTTAATCATGGCTTTATGTAGAGAGGGTGAGGGACGGGTTGTTCTTACGTTCAAGACCATCTTGATTTGCCATAAATGTGGAACTGGAGTGGTGACGGTGACACTGAAATGCACAAAAAGAATCTCTCTGCTGTCCAGGTCCCTGTGCCAGGGCTGGGGCTCTCTGTTGAAGAGGCTGTTGATGTAGCAGTGAGGTGTATGTTGTGTGTGTGTGTGTGCTGACTCACGGTTATACACACCAGGGTACCAGTAATCTTCAGAGTCTTCTATCAGAATAAAAATAGGGAATAATCTTAACAAAAGGAAAAAAGTAAGAAAAGAAAACAAAAATCTTTTCTTCAAGATCTCTTTAAAATCACTAGTCATTTATATATTGAATGTCCATTAAACTGTTGAGCTAAAATGATTTGGTGCTTGTACACTACATTTACATTCTAATAAAGTGGGTTCTGATATAAGACACTGGTACCAGGGTTTTTAGCCATACTAAATATCCCAAATAATCCTTGCAGTGTTATTAGAGGTGTTTGTTACCACCCTGGAGCACAAGTAAACAATAGCTTTAGCTGCCACTGAATCCCAATCTGCACCCACAGTCATCTCTGAAATGCCACCATGGTTCCATATGGTTCTCCTGAATATGGAGCATCTATGGTGTACTGGAGGGTCACTCTAGGTAAATGTTGCTGTTCTAAAGGCCACCACTGTGTCACCTTTCCATCCTCCACCTCCAGTACTGCTTTTTTTACTGTTTGTGCCACTGAATACTGTGGGTGTGGATGTCTGAGTCCTGCTAGTTCTCTCCTGATAATCTAAGGTGTGTTTGGTTTTTAGGATTAGTTTATGACTGAGGGTGCCTAAACAATATTGCTTGTAACCCAAGTCTTGAGAAATCACTGTTTCCCAAAAAATACCTTTCTAGTTGAGGAAGTGCATTGTTGGCAACATGACAATGAGTTTGACAATGGGAAGTAACTCATGAGTTCTGGCATAATATGGGAAATTAATGCCAGCTCTTTTTATCAGTACTAATCTGTGGTCATTCTGGCCCTTACTTGAACATAAGTATTAAAGACACTTTGAATAGTTTTTTAACTCAATTTTTAAACCTGCTAATGATTTCTTAATTATATTCTTAGATTTCAGTTCACCATCATTTAAAATATTTCTCTCTGTGTGTGTGTGTGTGTGTGTGTTCTGTGCTTTGTGTTATGGGGGTGTGTTTGTGTGTATGGGGGCGTGCATATTTATATCAATGTATTCACAAATAAAACTTATATATATAAGAGATACATATATATATATATAAGTTGTGCAAGGGTGTGTGTTTCCCTAGGTTTACTGCAGGTGATCCTGTCTGGGGAAGGTGATGAGCCTTTGTTTGTAACCAAGCCAGTCACTGCTGGCAGCGAGAACGCGTCGTGTGCAATCTGGGACAGGGATTCTTTTCAGGGCCTGAATGGTCTCCTGTCGTGGCAGTTCTATGCCAAGGGGTGTGTGCGCATGTTGGAGGAGGCTCTGCATCTCTAGAAGTTGAATCAAGCACCCTTTGCTCCTTTGTGGGGCTCTTCTTTGCCCCTGGGGTGATACCAACATGGTAAGCTCACTCAAATAAACCCAGAACTACCTTTGAGAGACAGATCTGTTCCTTCTGCCTGCTCTCCTTTTGCAGAGAGAATACAACTCTAAGACTGAACTCAGGAGTGTATCTGTGCAGTAAAATAAAACTGTAAAATAAAAGCTGTTCCTGCTTTTATGTTTTCAGAGCAATTGATGTACTTACTGTAGTAACTGAAAATGGATTTAGCTCATTGCCTATATCAGCTCTAAATGATTTTTCCTGTCTTGAAGCAGGCTCTTTGTGGTAGTGGAGCTAACCTGCATAGGGAAAACAAAATCAGCACATTCTGATCCACTGGCATCATCCCTTACCTTTCAGATGAGTGGTATTAACTGTCCAGCTTCTTTTTACTATGTTTTAGTGCCTGGATGAATTTCAGTATCCAGTAGCTGCTGCTACCTGTTGTCTTCTGAAACCAAGGATCGCTTGCCAAGAGTCTGGAGTTGCATTGTCATGGCAGAACTGTAAGCTCAGATGGCTCTTCAGAGTTCTGTTTCTGCAATTTACTGTAGCTATATAAAGATTAAAATTGCTCAGCTCAGGCACTATCCTGAGTGACAGAGATTTCTAATCCTTTCCACTGTCCTGACTATTTTAAGATGGAGAAGCATTTTACATGGTATTCAGACTATAACCCATTCTTCCTCTGTTCCAGAAGGCATCAAACAATTCAAAATATTTGTCACTGCTTCCAGATGCAGGCTCTGTGTAGTCAGGGGAGAAGAGTGAATCTCTTGTTTTAAACCCTGTTGATTGTTTTTCTGAGTCAGTGTGAATGGCTCACTGTGACTCTGATGCTTTGGTAGCTGTTTCTCTGCATGATAGGTTGACTGTGGGTGGACACCACGTGCCCACCAAAGCTGCTCTGTCATTACCTTCCTCAGCTGGGCAAGGGAGAGAAAATATAATGGAAAGCTCGTGAGCTGAGGTAAGAACAGGGAGACATCACTCACCAGTTAACATCATGGGCAAGGCAGACGCAACTTGGGGAAACTAGTTTATTTTCTAGCAATCATATCACAGTAGGATAATGAGAAATAAAACATAACCTGGAAAACACTTTCCACCCCCCATCCCTCCCTTTTTTCCAGGCTTAACTTTACTTGTGATTTTCTCTCCTTCCTCCCCTCAGCAGCACAAGGGGACAGGGAATGGGGGCTATGATCAGACAATCACACATCCCATCTCCTGAGGACTCCTCAGATTCTTCCTCTGCTCCAGCATGAGGTCCCTCCTAGGGGAGACAGTCCTCCATGAGTTTCACCAGTGTGGGCACAGACCTTTGGGAACAATCCTGCCAGCAAACCTGCTCCAGCCTGGGCTCCTCTCTCCATTGTGCTACAGGTCCTGCCAGGAGTCTGCTCCAGCAGCTTTCCCACAGGCCCACAGCCTCCTTTGGGCATCCAGCTGCTTGGCGTGAGGTTCTCCACAGGTTGCAGATGGATCTCTGCTCCCCATGGGCTGCAGGGACACACCTGCCTCACCATGGTCTGCATCACAGGCTTCCGGGAAATCTCTGCTCAGGTGCCTGGAGCAGCTCCTGCCCCTCCCTCTGCACTCACTTGGGTACCGGCAGAGCTCCTCTCTCCAACTGCAATGGCTGCTGTGCAGTAACTTCCTTTCCCTTCTTAATGTGTTATCCCAGAGGTGTTATCACCATGGCTGATGGGTTCAGCCTTGGCCAGTGCCAGTGCTCTCTTTGGAGCCTGGCTGGTGTTGGCTCTGTCACTCATGAAGAAGCTCCCAGCTGCTGCTCACGGCCACCACCCTGCAGACCCTCGCTGCCAAAGCCTTGCCATGCAGAGCCTGTGCCCTGTGCCTGCCTGGCACTGCAGGGTGGTGGCAATTACAGCCATCAGTGCCTCTGCACCAAAGCAGGGACCTCCTCCAGGGCTGGGCAGCCCAGCCAGACCCCACTGGAAACCTGTGCCGGGTTCACAGGAACTGCTCTAGAGTCAGGGCTCAGCCTGAGCTCCCAGCAACTCCAATGGAAATCTGCCCAAGTGAAAGTCAAAGGATTGCTCCCAAATTACTTGAAGTTGTGCAGAACATGGCTGCATTCCACACACACAGTATTCAAGCTTAGGATTTTATTAGATTAGCAAGTCTCGCTCAGAGTGGAGGTGAGGATTTTAAACATGCTTGCTGAGTTCGTTGAAAAACATTTTATCCCGATCTGTGCCCCACAGCAGCATCCTTCTGTGGAGGCACAGTCCATTTCATGTCAGTAACACAACTCAACCCGTAGAAACATTTTTTGGATTGTTTGGTCTACCCTTGTTTGGATTTAGGAAGAATCCAAGCTGCCAGGCTACCTGCACTTCGTTGGAAGTTTGAATTTGAAGTGCAGGGAGAGGCCTTAGCAGTGCAGATGCAATTAGTAGTGCAGAATAGGCTCAAAACAGTTAAATGTTTTTCTTAATAATGGAAGTTGGAAGTCTCTCCAACTTGAAGCAGTCACAGCATTGGCTGCGTGGTCTGTGACTTGCCAGCAGAGGAGGGTGCCCTGAGAAGCCTCGGAATTTCCTTCTCTTTGTGGCCTGTAAGCTCATGGCCCTGAAGGTAATTGTGTCGTGGTTTGTATTGGGAATGCTGGGAAGGATGCTCCATAGTGACCCCTCTCTTCTACTGGTTTATTTTAAAGGTTCATTTTAAACGTGGCTGCTCCTCAGGTTTGTTGGCTCAGTGACACCCTCAGTTCAGCTTCCAGTGCTGCTGGCTTTCCTTCCCCCGAGCTGTGGAGCTGTGCAAGCTCCCATGCTGCTCATGGGGAGGCTCAGGGCTAGAAAATGCAGGCTCCACTTACAGCACTGGTTCGTGTGTCTGGTCACTGCTGTTACCCATTAACTTCCTCTGGAATCCTTTGCCTTCTCTTGGGGCAGCCTGCTCCCCTGAGCTGGAGGTGTGGAGAAGAGCTTCCTTGCTTCCAGAGCAGTTTTACAGGGAAGGTTGGCTGACCATGTACTTAACGTACATAAGAATAAGGACTTTTTAGAAATTCATGCCAGCTGGAAGAAAGTGCAGACCCAGAGGATTCTGCACATGTTGTGAACAGATAATCTGTTCCAAGCAGACTGTAATTTACCTGAAACCTATGATTTTAGCTCCCACACCTAGAGAGGCCACGCAGATGGGCACTGTGTATGTCAGGTATTCAGGGTCACAGCATCACAGTTTTTCCCAACCATCTGACAGAGCCGAAAGGAGTGGGAGAGTGACTTGAATCTGGAGTGGGTTGGAAAACCCTAGACTCTGTCAGTGTTTTTAGTGGTAACTTGTGTTGGATTGAGTAACAAAAGTTCCAAGGGGCATTTCAGTGCCAAAATACTGCATTGTACTGATCAAGTCCATATGAAATTTGAAATTTTGTGGTGACAAGGATGTTAATGCTGGGCTTGTTCTACAGTAAACTGAACAAGTGACTGTGTGGCCTTGCACTGCAACATAAGCAAGCTGCATTGATTGATGTGCATGTATTGGCTGTTACAAGAAAGGGAAATGTGATTTAATTGTCAGGAGTGACTGAAATACGAATGGGAATTACATAGTTTGCACAGTGGATATAACTGCTCTGTTATGGTGTGACAGCAGGGCTCTAATTGTTTATTTCTTCTGTTGGGTCACTCGAAAATTAGTCAGTATCTCTGACAAAGGCATTTTATACTAAGTATGGACATTATAATAACTTGGCAAGACAACTGTTGAAGTGGTGTGGAAACCACCAATTCTGGGTATTGATTTGATATTTGATATTGGTGCTGCCATTTTCGGGGTTGTTAAAGCACCACATGGGAAGAGCAGGGATGTGGGGTGTTCAAGAAGGTTGCTGTGTGTGTGAATGCACAGTTGTGCAAGGGCAGATTGCCAAAACACACAAGAACTTTGTCACCTTCTGTGGGTCCCAGCATTCCAGCTGTGGGGGGAGAAGAGGGAAATGCTGCCTTTTTCCTGCCTCCTTTCCAAGAGAGAGGCACCAGGCAGCCTCCAGGCTTGCTGCTTCATGTGAGGGAATCATGACCATCAAGGCAGACTCCATCCACTTCCCTCAGCCGTGACTGCTGCGAAGTGGGTTGTGGGTGGCACAGGAATATCTGCCTTCCTTCCTCCAGGAGTGTCACTTCAGGTGGCAGAGAATTGCCCCAGAGCAGGCACAGCCCCAGTGAAGTCAGAAGATGTCAATCTGCTTACAATTTTTGCAGTTTGTGTTTCAAGACAGATGAAACTAATAAATAAAGGAAGAAATGTAACTCTGTCCAAAGTTTTGACAAGCAAAAGCAAATATTTGCACAGATGTGCTGGCTCCTGCCAATTACTTGGGATTGCAATGTTTTTGGATCAATTCATGCCCCTCACAGCCCCAGCACTGTTTCTTCACTGCTCAGCCCCAGCAGCACCGTGGGAAGCTCCAAGCCCTGGTAGAGGGCAGGGGCTGCAGCACAGAGGGAGAAGGGAAGCACTGAGCCAGGATGCCCAGGAGGGGGGATGTTGGGCACCTGGGTTATTTGCACAGGAGGGGTATCTACTTCAGCCCAGTTGTTTCAGAGCCTCATTTTTTCCTTCCTCAAGGATGAGTTTTTGACCTTAATTTTCTGTTTGTGATGGGATTTGTGCCACAGGAACAGGTGGCACACGATGTAGAGGTGCTGGTTTTTTGAGGTGCAGCAGAGAAGGCAGGTGGGACTTGCTTTCTGCAATAACAGCTTTTCTCTGCGTGGTCTCTCTCCCCACTGGCTCCCTCCATGTGATTTATCCTCTTGTTGCATCTGGACAGACTCACTGCACTCCCTTTGTATTGCTACATGAAGACAATACCACCAGCAAAACCTTTTTTCTTTATGGAAAATTTTTCCCTTCAGGCTGAGACCACATCTCCAACCTTAGTCCATGTGTTTGTCAAAGCCAGAACCCCAAGCTCATGTTTTCCTTCACAGAGGGGATGTGCAGGTTTGTGTAGGACAAGTCAGGGGAATTGGGGAAGGGCTGCTTGGGGCTTGGGGTGCCTATGCATGCCAGGGGAGGGGAGGGGGATGCTCCATGTCCCTCCCCTGCAGGGACACCCTGAACGTGCAATATAAACTAAAGTTGTGTTCTCTGCCCCCTCCCTGCCCACAGCTCTTCTGTGTGCTCTGACCCTTCTGCTGTCACCTGGACTGAGCCAGCCCAGGAGAGCTGCAGGATGTCCCCAGGGACAGCCTGCTCAGCTCCTGCTCCCGTGGGACAATGAGGCATTTTTCAGACATTTTTCTCTGCCTATGATATTAGCTAGATTAAAATCTCTTTTTCCCTTACTACGTTTAATGTCTTCCGCTGTGCATTTTAGAAAGAAGCACTTGATGAGGTCATAAAAACAGCTTTTAATTAAGGGACACACCTAACAGTTGGGGTTTTTTGAACTGCATGAACATATGGAAAAGGAAGAGGGTTTTACATGTTGGAGAGCATCTTTGTAAACTATCCTCGACTTGTAAGACTGTTCAGTTTTACTGGAGTTTGTATGCGTTTTACTTTTGTAATTTTTTAAGTGATTTGATAGAATTTTATTTTAGGGCAAAGTCTACATTTTGTATGCGATATTCTGATGTGGTGTATTTTTATTTTTGAGAAAATAATGTTGAAACCACTATATACTTGTCAATGTAACATATCCACTGTGTAATTTCTATTTAAAAGTGGACTCTGACCATGAAGTGCGTGTTATTTTACGTACTGGTTGTTGCACATTAAAGAGGTTACTCAGTTTGCTGCCATCACTGTTCATCACTTCCAAGAAAGCACAAGGGAGTAGTTTATTTCTGCCATAATGCTGCCAAAACCCACTGCAGATACTGCTACGAAATGGGGGTTGTTTGGTCTAAATGAATGTAGCCTCATCCAATCTCCCAGCCCAGGCAATTAAAGATTTCCATGGCTTTCAGTGAGGTTTTGGGGTGAGGGTCTGGCACTGCTGGTGTGGCCCTTGGTCTCCTCCAGCAGGGAAGGGAGTGAGGGAGGGGAAGGGCCTGGCAGCCTCTGCAGCCCCACCTTGTCATCACAACTCTGATTTCACACCCTGATTCCTCCAGGCTCAGGATGCTGCAGGCCAGTTGATTTTGCTGGCTCTCACCATCACTGTCTCTGTTGGGGCTTTTAGAAAGGAGACCCTTTGCAATATCCTTCCTTGTGTTTATCCTGGATTTAATTGAAGTGGACTCTACCCGGCATCTCTTGATCCATGCTTATTTTCTAGGACCAGCTCTTCAGGAATGCCCTGAGTATTTACCAGGGCAAGTTTAAAATAGCCTCACATCCTATTTGTGCTGGGAAGAAATCTGTCAACTCTCATGTCATGGAATATCTGGGCCCCACTATTCTTAGCAACAGTCTCTTTCCAGGCTATATATGGGAGCTTAAAGCGCCTCTAATGATACAGTTCCCAGTTGTATTTATCTTTGCAGTGTTACGGAAATCTCCATCCTTAGGGGGATGAGAACTGAGGGTCTGTCTCAGTGCCCTGATGTAGTTTTGTGTGTTGGTGAAGTCCCTGTGCTCATTTTTCTCAGGTTTTTTCTCCCATTTTCTGTTTTATCTTTGCTGTTGTTGAAGTCTGCTGTTTTCCTGGCACATAAATGGCATTTATTCTGTCTCTCCTGAGAGAGTGCCCGGTGCTGGCATCTCTCTCTTCAGCTGTGCTGCAGTTGCACATGGGGGAGCAGCTGGGCTGGGGCCAGCTGGTTGAAAGCTCTTGGTGCTGTTCCCAGATGTGCCCAGATGTGGGTGAGCTCTCACGGATACCGCATGTCTAAAGCCGTGGGACCAGCAGAGGCTCAGGAAAAGGTTGGGGCCACTTGTAAATGCTGGGTCTGTGTGTTTTGGCATCTTTGGGCTGCAGCCCAGCACCAAGGATGCTGATGCTGGGAAACAAGAGCAGCAGCCCCCCAAGGCAGGACCTGCCTTTATCCTCTGGCTGTGGGTCATGAGAGCTGGGCAGCTGCAGGGCTTTACCTGCTCCAGGAGCATGATCTAGGCTTGCATCAGGGGCTTGGCACCCAAGGCATTCACCTTTACCTGGCACAAGCCACTGATATTACTCTGTACCCACCACCATGTAAACACAAATTTCCAAACAGAGTTTTGTTTGTTTGTGTTTGTTTTTTGGGATTTTTTGCCACAACTTGAGTTAGAGCCAACAGAGGGGAAGGTCCATAGTGTGCACCATGCCAGGATTCCTCACACCAGCTGCCAGGAGCAGCACACTCTCCCAGTGCAGGCCAGCCACCCACTGAAGTCATCCTTGGCTAAGGGCTGCAGAAACCACCCGAACTCTTCAGGAGCCACACGAGCTCGGGGGCAGGGAGAGCCCTGGGAGGCTTTGCAGGTCCCACGGCCACAGTGAGGGGTCTCTTCGGGAGCTTTCTTGCTTTGCTCCATTTCTTTGCTCTGTGTCTGCAGGCAGGTCCCAGGGCTGGGCTGGCACCAGGATGGGCTGGACCCCTCCCGTCCATCTGTCTGTCCATCCACCTGCTCTGCCGCAGACGGACAGCCACGGTGAGCCCCTGGCTTGGGCACTAAAAGGAGTGGGCAGGGGACACAACCTCGCCCTGGGCAGCACAGGGTGGGGCTCAGGCGGGCACGGGCAGAGGAAATGCCAGGAGCCAAGGAACTGCCCCGCCGTGCTCTGAACCTGGAACTCCTCCCGGGGCGCCCCTAAACCCGCCTTTGATTGCAGAGCTGAGGGTCGGGATTGTGGCTGTAGCTTTACTGGTGAGTTTTGGTGCTGGAAGAGCAAAGGGTGATTATGGTGGACAAGGAAAAGGTGGCTTTGGAGGGTTTGTGGTGAGTGGATGAGAAGCAGGAGCGTGAACTAGATCAGCATAGTTCACTCAGAAATGCCTTCACTGCCTCTGATGTGCAGAAAAAAACGTTTTGAGAGAGATTTTCAGCACAGGCCTAAGCCCATGGCAGGCACTGCAGCCCGTCCCACCTTGTACACTCAGTGTATTAGAGATGATTTTATCTTTAGCCGGGGTGGGGTGTGGGGCTCTGGGCTGGCGTGCAGAAGTGATGCTCAGAGTACAAGTTTGTACCTGCTCACTCCAGACCCTCCTTGGCTCCAGCAGCTCCTGGCACGGTGGGGCCTGCCAGGGACTGAGCTGCTCCCCAGGACAGGCAGCTCTGCCAGGCAGGGAGGTTGGTCTCCTCCAGCGCCAAAGGAGTGATGGATCAGCAGAAGACAGCAGTAATTGCCAGGAGCCTTTCAGGCAGAAAGCAAGGCTCTCACTCGAGGACAGGCTGATGTAAGTCAGCATGTAAATCGGGGACAACATAAAAATAATTCCAGCCAAGCTCACAGGAAGAAACCTATGAACAAAAAATGTTGTAGCTAAGAAATGTGAAAACAGAAAACAATAATGTGGCTCCTGGCAGGGTAATAAAAGTGTATCAGCATAGTGCCTGCTCTCTCGCACAGATCGCTTGCTTGTGACAGTAAATTAAGTACTGCCAAAATGGGAACAGTTTTCTCTGTGGCCATTGATGCTTCACATCATGGAAATATCAAATGTTTCTGATGGCTGTTCATTACCCTGTGCTTGAGAGGGGAGCAATTCTTTGCTGGCTCCATTATTTCCATGACAGCAAGGAAATGACTATGGGAGGTTTAAAAATGAAGGAGTACACAAGGTTAGATGGATGGAACCTCAACAGCCTGTTGCTGTTCACTGTGGTCAATGCTAACTCTGAGTCCTGAAGACACCTCACCGTCTGCAGAGTGATGGAAAGCCAGGACTACTTTTTGCTTCCAGCTAATTGCCAGTTCACAAACTGTGAAGTTTGACCTTGAAAATCTCCAGAGATATTATTTTGAAGGGTGACAATGCTGCAGCACAACTGCTCAGCCAGAAAGCACTTTCCACAGCTCCCCCACAGCCAGGAGGAGCTTTATGTGGTTACTGGATTCCAGATCTGCCTCAGCTGATGCAAGGACCCAAAAAATTGCACCTTCCATATCTGTACAGATCCAGACCATGGAGCTGACAGATGGATGTGGCTGATGTGCAGCACAACAATGTTCCCTTGTCATCTCAGTAGTTTTAAAATGAAAACCAGCTGACCTTACACACATTTGAGTTGCTGTGAGGTGTCAACATAAGGCCAGTCGGAACAAAAAAGGGGTGATAAAACTCTGGGTCACAAAATAAACCTGGGCTGTGATCACACAGGGGCAAGCAGGAAAAGGTGAGAGTCTGCCCAGCTGCCAAGAGCCAGCTTTACATTTCTGTCACAACATCAAAATCACCTTCACCCAGTTCAGTCCTTACCCAGAGGAGAATGGTTTGGAGATATTGTCAGCAGATTGAAGGGTTGAAAGGGTCTTTGGGTCCCCAAAGACAGAGGATGTGTGCATGTGGTTGAGTTTTTTCCTTTGGGCACAGCTGAACTCTGTCACCTTCTTGATTAATTTGAACTTCAGTTTTTTAAACAGAAAGTGCAATGACAACTCTGTCAGTGGTTTTTTTTTTTACGAATGAACAAAACAAACCACGTCAAAATGCATTTCAACTCTTAGCAAAGCACTCTGTAATGAGTGTCCAAAGCTTTTGGTGACTGAGTGTGTGGTCCCTCAGCTGTACCCTCGAGGGGGAAGCACACCCGAGGTACCATGGGGAGCAGAGCTTTTGCACTTGAGGGTTGGCTCTCACACACACTGAGGAGGTGCTTGCCCTGTGCTGATCTCTTCAGGATGACTGCATTGAGCTGATTCAGGCCAACACAGGGAATGTTGCTGACCTGCGGACTGTCCCCCTGCCTGGTCACAGCAGCACTAACACGTGGGCTCTCACAGAGGAGTGAAATGGTTGTGTGGGCAGAGGGAAATTCAGGAGCCAGAGCCAGGCCATGCGATCACATTGTGATGGGGACTGGGGGCACTGGTGCCTCTGGGGGCACTGGTGGGGGAGCTGGGCACACTAGCAGTGCTGGCTGTGGCAGCAGAGGATTCACCTGAGGCTTTTTTTACTGCTGCAGCCTGACTACTTTGCAAGGAGTGTCTGCACAGTGCTCTGCCTGGCCACTGCTCCTGGCAGCATATGAGGTTCACGTATGAGAGAGTCAACAGCCTTGCTAAAATCAGGCTGCAGGATATTTCTCATTTCCATGCTATCTGCAGATGTGGTGCACGTTCAGAGGAGGAAATTAACTTGCTCTGACATGACTGGCTCTGGATAATGCCCGGGTACCCAAACACATCTGCTCAGCTGCTCTGTGGTGGTTACAGTTCGTTCATCTGACTCCCTGCTCCAGTATTTCCATGAGCACGGGCATCACCTGGGCTGGGCTGAGTTCTCTCCCCATCCTCACCCCCACAGCACCCAGTATGTGCAGTGCCCTTGCCCAGGCAAATGCCCCACCAACCATGGATACTTCCAGCCCTTAACAGAGAATAAAACACCAGCCAATGGCTTCATATGGAGGGACAGGGCTGGGACAGGTTTCTCACTGCAGCATCTCGTCCAGCATGTCCCCAAAGCCCCTCTTGCAGGGAGCTGGGAGGTAACAGGGAGACCAGACACCAGTCATGAGGAAACTTCTGCTTTTTCCTTTTCCTGCATTTTTTAAATACTGAACCTCAGAACCTGCTACCAAAGGCAGGTTGGAGGGGTCTGTGGGGCTGCAGCTGTTGCTGTGTCCCCCCCAGACAACTCCACTGCCTGGCCTGGTCCCTCCTTTGCCCATGCTGCTGGGGGTGCTCCCACACCTCATAAAAAACCCACAAGATAATGAAACTTTCTGTTTTCCACACAATTAAGAATTGAAGAGAGAAAAGGGTACACTTGGGATGCAGAGTGTGAAGGTGAGAGAACAAAATTTACTGAGGCTAAAAGTGAAACTGCTATGTTAATGAATCAAATTAGCAACTAGAAAAAAATGTGGTGGTAGACACATTGAAGGGAAATTGGAAATTGGTTCCAATGTAGTACTTTACTCTAATTGTATGCAGAGGTGTCTTGATGCAAAACAAAACTGTTCAAAAATGACCTCCCTGTGTTACCGTGCAAACTAACTGGGAAAAAAAAATCCATCTTATTCACAGCAAGTTTGTTTTTACTGATCTTGTGCCTCTCAATTACTTTTTAATGGTCTGCATTGAAAAGAAATTCCTGTATGCACACTTGAGAATATGAAAACACCCAAATGATAGCTTATGATTTAGTAGGATTAAAGTATTATGTATGCAGGTGTAGCACGTTTCAGGTTATTAGCAACCCAATCTATTTTTTATGACATTATGGTGTAATTTTCTGTATGGAACTTCAATATAAGTCTTGAGCTGTATCGGAACATAAACTAAAATGTTCCTGACTCTGTCACTTTTCATGGTCTTTACTTTGATTAATAAATGCAACAAGAGCTATAACGTTCTTCCATACGAGGCTACGATCATCCTTCAATCAAAATGTGTCCCTCAGCTTTTTGCAACTTTTTGCATCAATATGTAGGGCTTGAGCAGCAGCAGCAGCAGCAACAGGATTTCATTGCAGCTGAGCACATACAGCTGAAAGGCTCTGCAGAGGATGAATGTCTTTTTGCTAGCTTGGCACAGAGAGCAGTTGTGCCCTTGGGGGCTTGGTGTCACCTGCAGAGAGCTGAGGAGCAGAAGAGAGACACTGCAGATCTGGACAAGGATTTGGCACTTGAATTTTGTATTCAATCTTACCTCAGTGGGCACCTCACTCAGAAACAGCTTTTTTTGAAAGGCACCCCATGTTCAGTGTGGAGCTTGTGATGGGGGGAAGGGAGCCTTACATTCAGTAACACGATTTGGTGTCCACAGAGACTACAAATATAATCCAGACCTGGGCCTCAGGATGCAGCCAAAGTGCAGACAGAGGAAAGATGGATGCTGCAATTCCCCACTCAGACAGCTGAGTGGATTTTGCATGGCCATTGGCCACCAAGGTCAGGAGGAAGCTCCTCATTCCTGCTGGCCCACCCTGCCAGTGCTGTCAGGAGCTCCAGCCCCGCTGTGCGCCGGCCACAGGAGAAATAACTCACAGGCTTGTCAGGTTGGTCTGTTTTATTTCTGAATTATTCTTTACATTGTACAATATATAAAAATACAGAGTACCCAAAAAAAATTCACAGTGTCTAAAGGCAGTGATTATAGTCTAGGTCACCTTTATGCTAAAGTACCATCAAGTTCGATTGCATAGGAAAGGTGATGTGCCTTCACAACAGAGTCCAATAATACACTCCAGGTTTTGTTGTTTTGGGGCAAGCATTCTGTGTTCACATAATTGTTTCCCATGTATCCAAGATCCAATATTGCATCTGTCACTCTCCCACCTCAACCACAAGATAAATCCTATCATTTCCATCTCACATACCATGCATCCTCCCTAAAGCTTCCTCTGTGGGAATGCTCCCAGTTAAGCACATGGCTTTTAGGTATGGGCAGGTCTGGATGCTGTCTAAGGATGGGTGTGGAAAGAAAGCACACTGCTGTGCAGCTGGCTGGCTTTTACATTGTTTGACATTTTGATATTAATAACATTTTTGCTCCAGTTATTAATGGCCCATCCACACCGACCTCTGCTTGACTCTGTGGCCTGAGAATCAGCAGCATCCTGCTGATGGAGGCATCAGAACCAGAGTGCAGTGTTAATACTTCTCATGACCAGATTTGTTTAAACCCAAATCATGGCTGGGGCCTGCAGAAAGCCAAATGCTGCTCTTATAGCACTGACTCCTCTTGAATAGCAGGGGTGAGTTTGCAGCTGAGGCTGGAGGCAGAATGGAAAAAGGAACAGGTGAAGACCCAAACTCACACTGAATGCTATCGAGCACTTATGTTTGTGACTATGAAAATAGTGGGTTCCTGGTTTTGCTCCTCCAGTCAGGATTAATCCAGACATTAATTTTTCCCAAAGGTTCTAAAGAAGGAATTTCCAGGCAGAACAGCTGAGACTGGCTAAGTCCCACAAGGACCCAGCTCCAGAGGGGTTTCTGCCCAGTTTTGAAGGCTCTGGCAACCAGGCAAAACAAAGCTGGACAGAAAGCTCTCTCAGCTACCCCCAAACCGCTCCTGAAGACACCTGGAACTTCCTTCTAAAAAGCTTAAGGGAAAGATTCACCTCTTGGGAGTTTAGGCCTTGGCCTTGAGGGCATTTAAGTGATTTGTCGGAGAAGAGCGAATTCAGACTTGATTTACTGGGTCTTTCTCTGCCATGCCAGCTCTCAGGGTGCTGTGCCCTGCTGTGTCTAAGGGCTGGTTCCTGGGGCTGTTGGGCTGAGACATGGGGTTTTTTTTAGACCCTTCTGAAAAACTAAAGCCATGAGTTCACAGGGCTTCTTTTCCTACATTTCAGATAAAACCTCCTGGTGTGACTCTAAGGCAAGGCTTGTAAAGCTGATCGATAACTCAGAAGGCAGTTACTGACTTCTTCAACATGGAAGATGACATTTTCCCTGTTCTAACAGATGATGTCTTTTGCTCTAATGGTACAAGACTTGTTACTCCTACTTGCTATTTTAATTTTCTTTGCACAATTACTCCCTACTTATAATTAAAAAAACAATAGAGTGTTACACATGAGAAATTTAGGAGGCTTATTATGAAAATATAAACAGTATCAAGTATCTCTCTCTTAATAACTCTTAACCAGAATGATTTAGGGGAGATTCAGCATTTCGAACTAGAAAAATCAATTTATTTTTCAATTAAAAAATTATATTTATTTACCCCAAAAGTGGGTTTTTAAACCTAATGAAAAGGGCACTAGATTTTTATAGGTTTTTTTTTTTCTTCAGTTTGTCCCTGTGGAATTTGAATACCAGCACTGCCTTTCTTATTCTAAGTTTCCTCTGCAGGCATTTTGCTAAATATATATATTGCGTGTGTATATATTATAAATATATACTGTATCTATCCACAGATAGATGTATACACTGTTACAAAAAGAAGAGTAAGTTGTTACAGAAACTTTAAATTTACATTTTTATATATATATTTATATATATATATATATATATGTATATATATAGCTCTCCCCCACTACATTTGGTACAAAGAATAAATCAATCTCAATGGACAGCAGTTTTCTCTCCAGGTGGGCTGAACAGAAGATTATCACTGGAGGCATCAAATTGTCTGCATCAGACACAGGCTCCATTCCTGCTCTCTGTTCATTTCAAAGCAAACACTTCATTTTCTGAACATAAGGCAGTAGGAACAGTGGTGGTTAGACAATAAATGTTATTTTCCTATAGACTCTGTACAGGTCATACATTTAAGAGCAGCCCTGGCTCATATGCTGAACATTCAAGTGCACCTTTAGAGCAACAGTATGTGAGGGTTTGATCCTGAAGTGGTTTGTCTGTCAGTGAGCTGTGAGTTACTGGCAGCTGCTCAAGGAAAAGCCGACAGCAATGGCACAACATCCCTGGTACCAGCACCAGGCACACCCCTCGGCTGGGAGAGCAGCAGCCACTTCCATGGAAAAAGAGAGAATGGCCTAATTACAGATGTTTCCACTACATACTTGGCTGTAAGATTTCCATCATATTTCATGTCCTGTGCACCTGAATCCTATCCAAAGGGTTTGTAGAGACAGAGAGTCTCCAGACCTACAGAGGAACCACCCAGGGTTCCTCTTCTCTGTCTTAGAAGTAACGGAAAAAAAATTATATATATAACATAATGAACTCTCTGGAAAGCAATGCTCCCAAAGGAAATGCATTTTCACTCCAGTTTAAGATTGTGTTAGGAATAGGAAATTTTAGCAAGTTTAACATCCAGCTGCAGGAGCAACTCAAACTTCTACAGATATTACAGACCTGACGCTCAAGGTGCCAAATTACCTGGACTGCAAGAATACCCCTGCACATGGTGTCATTAACCTGCCACACATCAGACAGCTCATAAAAAATGCAACTCTCACACTGCATTAACATCGTCCTTAAAGAACTGCACTTTCCTGCAAACATTAATTGAGTAATACAGTGTTCTGATTTCCTTTTTTCTCTCTCTCCTGGATTCTGCTTTCTGCTCGAATGGAGACTACAACCCCTTGCTGTGATTGCCAATTATATGAAAAAGGGCCAAATCCATTTGGATGGCTGATAAGAAGGAATGTCTTGATGAAACTACAAGCACATGCACCACCCTCAAAGCATCTGCCCTCCAATAGCCTACAAAATATCCACCTCCTGAGCACAATGGCAGTAATCACCCATCTTGGTGACTTGAACATTTAAATAATTTCATATGGTACTCTGGGAAAAAGAAATCAGTTTACATCATTTTATTCTGTGAACTTAAAAATGGAAAAAAAATAAAAGGAGGAGAGGGGAAAAGAGAAAGGAAAAATAGAAAATTGAGATAATTGCAAGGTTTGACTTGTTTGCACCCCCTCAACCTCCAGCTGCAATCTTGCCACGTGCATGGTAACTGCAAAGTGTGTTACTACAGGGAATCTTCTGATGGGGAAGTTCAGGGATGCCTTTGATTTTACAATGGTTGGAATGATCTTGGGAGCCAGTGTTTTCTCTTGAATCACATAAATTAAAGCTGGGAAATCCCATCGTGATAGTCTAATGTAATAATTTCCAACCCTTGGGCTACATACTTGTTAGAACTACTTTAAGTCAGGATTTTAAATATTGCTGAGGGGCATGTGGAAATTCAGTGAGACAGGATGAACTCGATATGGCAGGAGGCACGAAGTCATCACTCCTCAAATGGGATTTAGCAGCCTGGGAAGAGCCTCCCTGAAGGCTACCTGCCACCGGTGCTATCCTGCTTTCCTACTGATCCTGCTCTGCTCCAGCTTCTCTTGCCTGGCTGTGCTGCTGGGGTTCAGGGCTGCTGAACCACTCTGCCAACTTGGAGAATTGTAGCAGGTGTTTCAGACAGTCTTCTAGGTCTGTATCAACCCCTGACTCTGCTGCTTAAAATCTATTTAAGGGCGTCTCTCTCTTTCCCTCTGCCCCATCTATTTCACCTGGTGAGACCAGAGCAGAAACAGGATGAGCTGCTAAATAAGAAATGCAGCTGCTGAAAATGATGGGCACTGCTGAGCCTAAGGTGTGCTCATGGCAGTGCTAATAACCCCACTTTATTACAAATATCCCTACAGCTTTCAATCACTGCAAACTGAAGTCAAACAAAGTAATTTTAAAATGGGAGGCTATTTTATACTTGCCCTCTGGTCAAACGGCTGTAACACACAGGCTTGCAGAGTCACGTTGGCTTTTCCTCGCAGGAAAAGCAATATACTTGTCACAAGCAACACTGGCTTTCTTCATTTCCTACCAGCTGCCTACGTGAAAGAGCTGAGTACACGGCCCAGGCTGGGCTTCCAAACAAGCAACTGCAAAGGAACAGCACTGAGAAACAACCGATGTCGGCTCACAGCGAAATCCAAAACCAAGCGGGGACAGACAGGACTGCTGGGAACAGACCGAGCCGGGGCCAGGCACGGGCACGGCTCTGCTCGGGGAAGGTGCAGACAACAAAGCCAAGCTCAGGACCACGTGGAGCTCATGCGTATTTCAGGGTGTACTTTTATCTCATGCTCAGTACTGCGACATTCTAAAATACTTAGCATCAGGAGTTCATCATAAATATTTAGAAACACTGAATGATAACAGCGGTGAACTTTTTCACGTTGCTAACACACTGGATGTAGTTGTACATTAAGCACCAGCAATAAGTTTCCTTTTTGCCAAACAATTATGTCAGACAAACATCTGGTTGTAGACAACATGGCTTCTGCATCAGACTAATACAGTTCTTATAGACACAGTCACACACATACACAAAATTACATTTCAAGGCTGGATATACTGTTTAATAATGCTACTGCTCCAATTTACTTCAATAGCTGCAGCAGCATTTGTTTGTTGGGTTGTTTTTCCTCAAAAAAATTTAAAGAAATATTGGCAAACAATGCACATTACTCAGCTGTGTTACTATTTCATAGAGTACTGACTGGAAGATGCTATAAGAACGTGCAGCAGACTTTCTGGGTCATGTCAGACTATGGAAACATTCCTTAAAAAAATACCTTCCCCCTGAAAAGTCAGAATCATTCATTTTTTGAAAGTATATGAACTAAAACCCAATAATAAAACAAGAGGAAATATTAGCTCAAAGCATGGTGATTTCCCACAAGAAGAGCATGGCCTCTAAAGTCGCCTCTCCTGGCAGACACAATCAGGATCAAAGCTAGAACAAAAAGAGTTAACACTGTCTTGGAAAAAAAGAAAAAGGAAGAAAGAAAAAAAGCCCATGGCTCTTGTGCGGCAATCATCACATCTCTTTTTCCAGTGATATAAACATCTTTGTTTGTTAGGCACTCCAAGTTCATGTCTCCAATGTTATTCCAACATTTACTTTTCTCAGTGTCTCACTGCCTGCGTAATTTTCTTTTAATTAATACTGGAAACATTCTGGAAAGCTTCTTTGGATAATGCACTTCGTTTTTGTGTTGTTTCTCATCAGCTGAACTGCATATTACCAAAGAAGGCTGCAGAGAGTATTTCCTGTAATATGAAAAGATTCTGTTGAAGATATAGGGAACACTGCCCTAGAAAGTTACTACTTGTTTTTTCTCAGAAACATAAAAAATCAAAAATCAAAAAATTAAAAAAAAAAAGAAAAAAGGAAAAAGAAAATGTTCTTCAAGTTGTTGGCATGATGGAGTCCTCTTCAGCCTGTCCTATGAGCTGTGTGTCATCCAGTGCACCATTGTTGTCCTGGCTCAGGGAGGATGCATCCAGTCCTGCTCCAGGAGGCCACCTCTTGTCGTGCTTGGAGTGCTCCCATTGTTGTGTGTGGCTGCTCAATGGCCACAAGCCCAGCACACAGCCCCTTCCTCGAAAACCTCAGCCTTGGACAGCACGCTGACCTTCCACCATAAACAGTTGCAGTAGAAGAGCCATCTCCAGACAAATATCCACAAAAGCTCTGCAGAATGGTCCATTTGAATTTTTGTCCTTGTAAGGAGATGTGTGGTTTACAAGAAACACAATTAACCAAAGGAAAAAAAAAAAGACCCTACTGTACAATATTTACATCTAGAAGCTGGGCCAGTATTTGGTCCATAAAATCAATTTAAAAAAAAATCATATAAGAAGTTATCCAGTCCCATAGGATCTGTCCATCATCAGCTGTTGGTAAAGGTCCTTCCAGGGGAGGCCTCGGGCCTGTAATCATATTTATTCAGCGTACTGGGATAATAGGTTGTTGTGTACACATTGGTTTGCTGCAGTGGGTAGAAGTTGGTCCTGTCGTCTGGTATCAAGTTGTTCTTGTTAAGTGTCTGTAAAAGAGAAGAAGAGGTGACAGGTATGGCCACAGTGCCACACAATTACTCTTTTCTCCCTGCAGGCACCTCCCTCTCACCTGCCTTCTCCAGCACGGACTCTGCTGTGGCCACCACCACCTTCCCTCCTGCTGGGGGAGCAAGCTGGCACCTCACACTCACTATGGGCTGGGCTCGGGGACCACAGCTCCTGCCAGGTCTCCCTCAGCTGCCCTAAGCTCAGCTACTGCTGGGGATGGACCCAGAGCCTTCTCCAGGGACATGGAGTCTCCTGGTGGATGGCACATTGTCTCAACACCATTGTCACAAAGCCATGCTGGGCATACACCAAGGCTGGCCATTAACGGCAGCGCTCAGCTCTAACCTCGTCCAAAATGCTCACGGTACAGCCTGAGGCTCCCTCTCAAACAGGTGCCAAATGGCAGCTTTTCCTCTTTGGAAGAGCAGGTGTGCATTTACCTGATCTCCATCTCCATTGGTAGATATCCAGGTTTGGACCCCCCGATATTAAGTGTGTCACTTCTGTAAGCTACAGTATAAGTAACAAACCATAGTCACTTTTGGAAAATCTAAAATTACTTTAAAAATTTAACAACCACGTAACAATTGTCGGAAACAAAAACATAAAAAATGAGAATGACAAATGCCCGTTTTACCAGAAAAGTTTAGAAATTTTTTTTTCTCCCTCCCCTCTTCCCACCAACAAGCAGATGTCCCCCTCTCCCCAGATTAAAGCCCATTGCTATGCCAGCTGTTACCTATGTACAAGGATAAAACCACACTTTGTGTGTATGTGTGCAATAATTCTATGGAACTTTCTCCTACATCAGAGTCATCTGATTTCTGTGAATCTGTCTGAGATAGTTCTATCCTTTTTTTCACCTAATCCCTGGCTTAAATTTCTAATGCCTGTCTCTGGTCTATGTCAATCCAAAGTGCACCTTTAATGGCTGTTGTGCAGGGAAGTCACTCCTTTGATCTGGGAGTCAACACCAGGCGTGCTGCTACAGCATCCTTATCTTCAGGGAACATTTAATTAACAGCACATTTAAAGAGAGTATGAGCATCTCTCCTGTCAAGAGCAGAGATGGAGAGGTCTAATGAGCCAGCTAGTCCTGGGCCCTAATGGTTGCTCTGGGCCCTAATGGTTGTTCTGGCATGATCTGATGCTTCTTTAGTGATGAACCACTTCACCTCAGTTCCCCCTTGAGACAAACACCTCCTGCCTGACCCAGCTCAGGGCAAGGTGAGAACTAATTAACTAATGCTCAAGTCCAGGAACTACCCAGCTCCTTCAGATTTTCTCGACCCATTGAACTTCAGGCAAAGTGGCTCTGTCAGCAAGGTGAGAAATCTCTCTTCTGCCTGAGGGCAGGTGCAGATGGAAACTTCTGGGGAAGGCTCTGTTCCCCTCAGCCCCAGCAGCAGTGGGGTGACCTGACAGCAGTGGGTTCCCTACAGATGGGGAGCAGGGTCTCACCCTGTGCATGTGCCCACTGCACAGTCATGGTTTATCCACATCCCAGCTGTGACCACTGAAAGGATCAGCTACCCTGGGCTCAGAGACCACAGGCAGTACATTTATCTCCCTATTTCTTTGTAATCAAATCATCTTACTGCATGGGGAGGGGGGGAGGAGGAGGAAGAAAAGAAAATGTTTCCTTCTAATCAGCAGACTGACAGCTACAGCTACCCTGGGAGCTTACAACTCCCGGTTTCATATAAGACATCAGGAGGAAAAGCTTTCCTGTGAAAAAGCTACCCTGGCAAAGAAATTTCCTGATTGCTGAACCACCAAATAAGTTTTTAAGAAATGAGCACTGCCTGAAACATCTCATACATGAAAACTGGAGGAGACCCAGCCCCCTCCTGGTCTAGCTGCAATCTCCCCCTCTCTGGAGTCCCTAAATTGATCCCACAACACAACACCTGTAGGAACCAAGGAGAGAATTTATATAGGCATGCTCTAAGTGACAAATATTTTCAAGAAATGACAATTTGTGCCAGTCAACGAGGAAGTAAAAAAGGGAATGTCATGCTTCAATCCCAGTCATCCAAAGAAATACTGAAGTAGTGTGGCCAACAGTCTGCTGCTTTGTGCTGGAGGCTGGGAAACAAGGAAACCAGCCTCAGTCCTCCAGTGCTTGCTGTTTTTCCTTGGGAAACCCAAATAACTGCTCTGCACTTCCATGCCTTCTGACCCAGCTTGAGAAAAACAAAGTTTGAGATTCCCTGTAGAAAGGCACTTTACTAAGTACTACCATTGAGTATTTGGGGGAGTTGCTCTGTGGTGTTCACATTGGCTGTACATGATGGCTGCTGTTTCCTACTGATGTTCCTAGTCCAGGATAGCCACTGCTGGCACTGTAACTCCATGGCCACAACAGGAAGAGGCTGAGTCCCACTGCCACAGTTTCTCTGGACTCTCTTGAAGCTGGTCAAGCATCCAGGCCTCGTCTGGGTTGGTTAAGATTCATGACATGACAGGATTGGCACCTCTGAAACTTAGTGAGATGAAAATCCTGACCTGCAATTGCTCAGGACCATCTTGATCTGAGGACAAAACCTCAGGACTCAACTTCTTTGGCTTTGAGACGGAAAATCTGTATGAGTTTTAACACATTCCACAGTATTTAAAACTAGCCCATTACAACAGATTTAGCAATTAATTAACATGATTTTCATTTTTCCTTCTCTCTCTTCTTATGTTTATATAATACTTACTTAGGAAAAACCCCACAACTGGTCATTTGCTGTTTTTGGTTTTATTTTTGCAGGAGGGCTTATATCTTAGGGAAATACCTCATAAAATGGTTTAGTGGAATTTATTATGCAATTAGCTGCAAAGAATTTGTCTTTGGAAATGCTGCGATGGCAGTACTGTCCTAAATCAGCATGATCAATGTGCACTGCCTTAACATTTCCCCCCACAAACTTATTGTCTGTCTCATTTTAATAAACAGATGATTAGGTTCCTTGGCACTAGAAATTAGTTGATATGCTGTAGAAGGGAAATTAGGCAGCAGTGAAATTTAGAGATGTTCACAGACACACTCATGCATTCACTGCAGGAGAAGAGGTTGCAGTTAAATCTCTCTGGGTCGATTCCTGTGCTGCTTTACTCAGAGTTTTAACCCCTGCTCTCATCCCACAGCTCTTCACAGTGACAGTACAGAGATGGCCAATAACTTTGCTTTGGAAGGCATTTCCCTACTGCTGTGTGAGTTGTGCCATCAAGGTCAGACCCTCCTGACAGCCTGAACTTCCTGGAGTTCCTGTGGGATGGGAACAGCCTGCTACACCCAAGGATGCCCCAGGAAATACTGAACAGTCCCAACAGGAAAGGTGAGAGTTGTCACCAAAGCACAAATACAGCCCATCACAAAAACCAACAGAGACCAGACCCTGGCTCTCAGCCCAACTCCTGCCAGTATCTCATCCCTCAGTCCCCTGAGCCAGGTCCCCAGTATTTCCAGGGCCAAGAAGTGCTTCCTGAAGAAAACATCCAGCAAGTTCTCTTAGAAGGGGCAGTCCTTTGGTGCTTTTGCAGGGACTTGTGAGTGGCTGCAGCAGCTAAGCTGACTGAAGTAGCCCAGCCAGCACTAGAGCTCAGGCTGTCCTCATCAGAGGTTTCAGGGAAGAAAAGAGACTCGCCTTCGCAACATGAGCCCTCCTGCACCACTGTCCTGCATCCTCCAGAGTGACAGACATGTCAGTCATCTGAGCACCTCCAGACCCTACTGATGACACTTTTCCTGACACTCAGCCTGTATCTTTCTCTTATTGTCTGCTTCCTCCCATATCAAACACCACTGACTGCCCTTGCCAGCAACTACAACCATTTACAACTGTCTGCTCAGTAAGCAGAAAGATCCAAAAGCCTGATCAATGCTTACTGCTGCAAATTACTTGTGGCAAAATCACTGTGCCATATACACGATGTATTCCAAACACCAAGGAAAATGCATTTCAGGTCCTCATTTTAATCCTACCCTGCCTTGAGAAGAAAGAAGCTTCTGGTATTTGTGCAAGCACAATATTCCACATAAAAAGTGAGGCCAGACTGAGCTAATATGAAAACCTGTGGAATGTGCTTAGGAAAATACTCCATTCAGCTAACAATTGGTTCTTTTACTTGCTTCCTCCCTTACAGTATGAGCCATGCCATCCTGGCATAGCTGATATAATTTGTTTCTTTTGGTCTGCTCACCACTAACCTCAATTCAAGGGCCTGTTAGAAGAAGGAAAGCCACTAGCATGCTCTAACCCAGCCAAGTGGATCACTCAAAAGCAGGCCCAACTTCAACTGCTTGCTTTAAATGACACTTTACTAGGCTGCATTGGCATATGACTAATACAATTTTAAAAAATCTCTGACCCAGGAACTCCGCTTTGTCAAACAGGGATGTTTTCAGATGGACTAAGATGGTTATGGCTTTAACAAGCTATAAAAGAATGGCAGCTTGCTCCATTATGTGATCTGTCAACTAACCAAGAGGTCCAGTCTCATTGTCGGTGAATTGCATGTCCATGCCAAGCACAACAGAATCCTGAGTATTTCAATATTTATGGAATTATATGAACAATCTGATCACTCATGCAGTGTGTTTGCAGTTAAAAGTGGAGCAGTCTGAGGGGAAGGGTCACAGATCCCTCCCCTGTGTGGGGCTCTGCCCCTGAGCTCACACCAGAGGCAGAGCACTCACATGCACACACAGGCTGCTTCTCCCAGTTACAGCCGAGTGCTGGGCGTGTTAAACATGACTCTATCGTACCATATGCATACATTTAACTTTGTTCAGCTTTCTCCATTGATATTTTTAGCCCAAGCCATCATTCAGATTTTCCATTTGCTCCTTTTTCTCCAGCAAGGCCTTGCCACTACTTCCCCAAATTCTGCCTCTGCTCCAAATCATTAAGTCATTATCCACTGACCTACTTGCTTACATTCTCCCAGATGTATCAAAACATCTTTACACGTAACACTATGGGACTTCCAGTACTACTTCCAACTCCCATCCTACACTGCAAGTATAAGCTGTGTAAACATTTCTTACACACATAAACAGATCAAATGCTTCAATTTTCAATATATGGTCATGAAAATTTCCAACCTTGATTTAAAAAGTAGACGGACATCTCCCCACTCCCAGTTAAAAGGTATTCCATGTATTTTTGAGAAGCTAAAATAAAAATGATACTTATAAAAGCATCTGATACTCGGACAACTAATACCAAAATTAGAGCCATAATGTAGTTCCCACAGGGTAACATATGATGGCAAGATTTCCTTAATCTGTTCATGTAGAAAGCTCTCAGCTTTTCAGAGCTCAGCATTCTCTCTGAGCTCCAGATCTTCCTTTCTATTTTGGGGCTTGTGGAGGAAGAGTCAGCAAGTTTCCTAGGTGTTTTGTAGGTTAATCCTCACCAGCTATGCAGCACCACAATCCCAGTGAAGTCAGTGAGTAAGGACAATTCCCCCCAACCTCACAGTTTCTCCACTATTTCTCTGTGAACAGGTATAATTTCACTTCTTCTACCACCCACCCATGATACTTTCCTCTTTAAAAAGGTAAAAAAGAAAAGAACTTGGGTGACCTTCCCTGGGCAGCTTCAAACCACTTCTTTCAGTGTTTATGGTTACCAGCACTTCAACCTGTGAAGAGGCAGAACAATGCAGTGCACACCTATCCATGGCTCATCAGAGATGTGCTGCCTGTGCCAGGTTTAAGTTTCCACCTGGGAAGTTTGTAATGTTGAACGTCCCAGTGTACTACAGAGAAAAACTTCTCCTTTCCTTCACCACAGAGTGAGTGCAGGCAAGAAGGAACCAGGGGTAACAACTCCAATCACTGCTAACCCTGGTCATCCACTGTGAACGCAGAGAAGGTCTAAAATCAGGGTCCAGGGAGCAGACAGCAACTTTGTAGTCAACTCATTTCTCTTAGTAAATCCAAATGAAGCCCATGTGCACTCCTCATCCTTCTGCTGCAGAAATCAAGGACAACACTCCTGCTGAACTCAGTCACACAATTATCCTTAAAAGAATTGAGGCAGCCTTTCCAACTTTCCTTGTAACAGCATCCAACAGACCTCCTGTAGCAACAGTGGGATGGCCATTACGCCCCCTCATTCCCCAGGAAAACAGAGGGATAAGGGAATTGTGCAATGATGTAATGAAACAAAGATCCAACATTTAGTTTCTTTTGAGCTCCTTTTAAGCTGTTTGCTTCTTGCAGTGAAATCAGATTGAGAAAAAAATGCCTTTTTGATGCAGATCAGCTGTTTCATGGAGCTAGCCATGCCTTCTTGTTAAAGGATGTTATTTTTTGCATTGTAGGAACATTAGCCAAATGACTCAGGGTTGTGGAAATATATTAATATTATGAAACATTTCCCAAAGCTTGTACATCTCTGGAAGTACCAGGGCAGAGATCTCAGAATTATAATTAACCACTAAATTTGGGAATAATTAGCATAATAATTACATTTCAACAAAACAAACCATACAACTAAAATAACCTCTTTTGGCAATAACTGACACCAAGAAAATACATGACGTCTGGCCCACCCACATGCTCCCTTTCTTCTGATCAACTGGATGCCACAACACTGCTGTGCCTCTCGAGCTAAGAATTACAAATAACCCTGGAAAGATGGAAAGTTGCCAGAAAGATCTTATGAGACCCATGTATTTACTCCAAGCTGGGAGTGATTTTTAAGACTTGAATGATTCCCCTTTCTGATTTTTCTTTAAAATTTGCTTAGTGTCCTATGCCAAGCAAACTATCTCACCTGATGCTTTTAAAAAACCTCTTAAGCTCTGCCCACATGAAGTCAAAGGAAGCAGTGGTCAGAGTTTATGTATTGAGTTTTTTCCTGATGAATTCAATAAGGCTGTTTGCAGGATTTACAGTGAAGTGTAGATGTACAGATGAGGAACCTATTTTCTATATAAGAAGGTTATTCATCTCAGAAAGAGATACAAAAAAATCCCACTGGGACTACTAAACTTATGATTGCGTGTTCTTTTTGGATGGAAGCTTACCATATTTTTAGACTGGAGATTCTTTGTTCACTGTTATTGGTAAATAAATTAAACAACCCCCAAATGATGGCAGCATCTGTAGATGTGCTCAGGTTGACAACAGAGCTAACATCCAATTATCAGAAAATGAATAGCCAAAGTTATCTATAGCTGTTTGAAAATAGCTATTTTATCCTTGCACTTAGAAGGGAGTGAAGTTATATTACTGCCATTGTAAACTTATAAAACCCTTCTGAGCTGGCAACATAAAGGACCATTGCCAGAAGGATGCTTTGGCACATCTCTGACTTCAAGCACATGAGTAAGATGGCAAAAGAAACTGCATGTAATAGTAAGGCAAACTGAAGTATTTTTCTCAACTGGAAACTGAAGTCTGAGGAGGTCATGGAAATCTTCCCACTGGCAAGTGCAGGTGTCTAGCCTAAAGCTTGCAATTTAGCCCCAGCTTGCCTGTGATTTGCTGGTGGCAACACCCATGACGTGGTGTCCAGACACAAAAGAGGAATTCAAGGGTGCCCCAACTGCTTCCTAATATAGCTGGTGCACAGGATATAGCAGACATGATCTCAGCTGTGTGGGAAGGTGTAAGCTGTCTCCTCACTGCACTCCTGTGTCTTGGTGAATGCCCCTCCTGGGTGCCCCATGCACACAAGAGTGTTACTAGAGAGGCTCAGCACCTCACCTACAGCACCTGACACTGCACAGGCTCCACTACGCAGACAAATTCACCAGAGGTGTCATCATGGCCCTTTAAAACTGACATTAATGTCACTCTAGATAGTTTGGAGCACTGGGCTTCTGCTGATGGTAACTAGTCTGGGGCTGTCTGGGGGGCAGCTCCCACTGCCTCACTGCACTCATACTGGAGCAAGCAGCCTTGAGCTTTTGGATGGCCTCAGAGCTGCTTGTTCTGCTGAATTACCAGCCCAAGTTGTGCAGCCTGGTGCCAGCCCACAGTGCTGCATTTAGACTGAGAATTGCAAAGGTGTAACTGCAGTGGTGAAAAAAGAAGTAGTAAAAATAAAAATAAAAGTAAAAACTGGGCCCAATTTGCCATCTGTTAACTCCATTCAGTCTCTTATAGTCTTACTGCTTTCCAAATTCGCCCACCCTCTAAATGGCTGCTTTTTGATTATTTTCCTCAAGATTGCTTTGTTTTCTCCCCATGTTGCCTCTCACCTTGTTATTTCCTCTCTACATTTGTAACCTCCTCAGGTAATTTTCCATTATTTCTCTACCAGTGGCTGTTTTTTGACACACCTCCCAGTTTAATATCTTCTGCTCATTTAATTAACGCACTGACTGCACTCTCTCCAAGCTCGTTAATGAAGATATTAAATAAAGCCAAACCTTGCATTACTGTTTGCAGTGCCCCAAACAATTCCTCCCCATAGCCCTGTTTGTTCCCATCAACAATTGCCCTATGTTCACAGTCCATTAGCCAGGTTTCAATCTCTACAGCAGCCTTCCTGTCCAAGCCAATTTCTATTTACACATCACAAGATTATTTAAGACACCAATACCACCCTCTTTCCTTCAGATGTATGGACAAGTGAAGCTGCATTTTTAACCAGCTGAGAATCTGCAGCTCAAACTGTGCAAAAAGCGACTATGTTTGATTTCTCCCTGCTCAGCATTAGGTCTTGGCTCAGCTGTCAGCTCAGCTGAATCACCTTTCATTTAATCAGGGTATGTGATATGTTGCCTCTCAAATATTAATTCAGATCATCCTGCATATTAATACTGACACAGATTTGTTTCAATGAGTTTCCATTGCTGTAACTGAAACCACAGTCGAGTCAATCCCATTTGTTTCTCCCGGTTTCACTCTCTATGGCCCTGACTGCCAAATTTTACAGACGGAGTGGGATTTAACACCCCATTGATGTGCTTGGTTGAATGGGGAAGGTCCAGGCGTTCTCTAGTGATTGTGGGCCTGTATGCTCACAGATGTTTTGTCTTATGCCCAAATCCAACTGATGTTTCCCACATAGACTTACTGGAACTACTTGTGTGACTTTAGTGCATTGGACTTCTGTAGCTTAACAGTGACTCATTAGCAGGGCAGAAATTGGCCTGCTTTCTCACTAACACTTTTGTATTACCTTTGCAATTCATGGCACTAGGGGTTTGCCTGAGGTCCATGACATTTATAAAAGTAATTGGAGTTGTTCATTAGCTGGTTCTCAGAGACTCTGGGATACAGTCCATGGATTCCTTCATCCACAGATTTTCAGTTCTTTCCTTCATTCACATGCTTTGTGCCAAATCTCAGGATGACATTAGAGCTGACTTAATAAGGATTCCCCCAGCTGTATGGGAGTGCAGGCAGAGTTACTCCTGCTTCCCCTATGCCAAACCTCTCCTGTATATATAAATGATGAAGCAGGGAAAGTGGCTGTAGTGTTGCCCCAGCCTGTGCAGCCTGTGCTGTAGCAGCAGCCAGGTCATCCTGAGCAGCCCTGAGCTCTCAATGACTCTTCAGGATCGGGTGGTCATGGTCCAGAAAAAAAAAGCTCAGGTGTTTCATCTGTCCTCACTCAGAGCTGCCAAACACTTTGGAAACTGAGCTCTAGTCCTGAATACTGACACAGCTATCTTTATTTTGTAGGCACATAGCTCAATTTCTTTATAACTCTACTTAAGAATCCACTATTTGCAAGAGGAACTGTTCAAGAGGAATAGCAAGGCAGCTCATCTCCAAGTGTAGCACAAAGGTTATAGGTTTTCTGGTATTTACTGTTTGTCTAGTATTACACCCTCCCTTTACTTCAGCTCCATGCCTCTTTAAAGTCTTCTGCAAACACATAACTAAGTCCTCCTGCATATCTTGGTGGCACTGAGGATTTCCTGGTTCAGCTCATACACATAACACTTTTAGCCAGAGCTTCAAGGTGACAAAGAAGAGAGAATCACCCCAAGCACCTGGACCAAGGGAGAACCATTAACTTATTTCTAGCAAATGAGGAAAGGTTATGTTTGAAATATTCCTCTGCTGACCAGTAGAGGGAAGTCATGTAAGCAAGCAGCAGCAAGTCCAGTGCAATTTTGTCACGCCCATTCCTGTAGTTCTTCAATTAATTATTCTTCCAGCACAGCTGGGTGGATGCAGGCACGTACATGTCAACCCCAGAGAAATTAGGAAAGGAGAAAATTGCAAGAAAAAGGTAATATCAGTCATTAGATCAATTAGTGTAGCTGGAAAAATCAGATAAGCTTTAGAACACATCTGTCTGTCTTCAGTTCTGAAACAGCAGCTCACATGTTCAAAAACCCACCAGATTTTCCAGCTACACTCATTGATCTAATTAAAAACAAACCAAAACTTGTCTCTCTACAAACAGATTGTCACAGCTGCACTAATACAACTCCAAAGAAAGGCTCAGGTGAGCATCCATGATGTTCTAGCCTGTGAGAAGGCAGAGCATGGACCATATCCCTAACCTGGCTGTAGAGGAGATATACCTGGTTGTAAAGAGGGAGCAGAGAAGGCTGAGTCAATAAAGAGAAAAACGTGACAGGATTACTGTGAAGCATCTACCCACAGTGTCAAAATTTCTTAACATGGCTTAAAAACAAAAAGTCATCCCAAAAGCCAGACTCTCTTAAAAATGGTGGGGAAAATGGAACAGTGAGGATTCCCACCCTACAGGGAGCAGCAACAGCCCTGTGGAGGTGCAAGGGTTTGCATGAAAAGCAGATGGAGCAGAGACTCAATTCCCACTGGGGGACTGCTGTGAGCAGCTGCTTAGTATCCCAGAGGGAGCAGGAGCAAGGTAACACTCAGATCTGAATTGGCAGTCTCCCCTACTCTTAAATACTTTATCTATGCAAGTGCATATCTGTGACTCACACACAGCACCCGCTGAGCCCCTGCTGCCATGGGGTGGGGACAGCACCAGGAGAGGCACATCCCTCTCTGGGCACAATCATCCCAGGACAGTCACACCTCCAGGCATGCTTGACTGCTCAATTTGACTCGAGCCAATGATATAAAGGGAGAAAAGACACTAACAGATTTTGACTGAGACGCACCACTTAATCCTTTTTTCCCCATCAGTAAGCTCTCTTGCTTTCCCTTCATAGTAGGCATTATGCAAATCAAGAGTCCCCTGAAGTGATATTTGCAACAAGAAAGGGCACAATGCTTCTTTGCCAATTCAACCCCCTGCCCCTACTATTCTATTTCAAATAATACTGTACTCATGGTAAGTACTAAAAATACGTACTCTACCATTCAAGCACTTAATGTTCTTAAATGCCACTTTGTTCAAGGGAAATAGCCTTTGTTAAACATGAAATTCACTGAGAACAGAATTTATATTTCAATCTGATTTACTATATATATACATACCTACATATATCTATCTGTCTTTGTCCCCCAGTTGATTACATCAGCTAAGGCCATGCAGCTAAAGCAAATACTTCAGGGAGACTGCTGATAACTTCTTGATAACGTTGGGTATCATCAACCACTGCTATATGTGAACTTTACAGCCACTTCCTGGGGCTTGAATGATGCACAGTGAAAGGGTCACTGTGGGGAAAAAAAAGCTTATATCACAGTGCTATCAATGTATGTGCTGTGATTACCAAAAATAAATGGGTTAGCCAATTTTAGTTGAAGTAGCAACACATCAAATTAAGTGGCAGGACACTGAAACACAAAGTTTTCCATGGAGAAGCAAACATCCTCAGAGACCAAGGCTGACTTTGACAAACATTCTTCTAGGGCACTTGACAGCTGTTTAAATAGCTTTTACTTAAACCACTGGCTGCCTCCTCTCTATAAAAAAAGGTGTGATTTTCAGCAGCAATGAAAACGACCATCACCAAGAGAGAGACATTTAAAATCCATACAGAGATTCACTTTCCTATATCCTAAGCTCTATTTCCTTTTCACAGAATAAAATCACAGAATATTCTGAACTGGAAGGGACCCACAAGGATCATCCAGTCCATCTCTCAAGAGAATGGCCCATACAGAATAACCTTGGCATTAAGCACTGTGCTCCAACCAACTGAACTAATCTTTTTGCTAATTTTTGCAAGGTTGAAAACCTCACCAAACACCCAGCTTGTTGTTTTATTCAGAAGGATTCATCTTCCAAAGACAGAATTGGTGTCTGTGTCTCAGCTCTCCATATTAGTATTTTATTGCCATGAATTATTTGGGATTAGTAATGAAGTGTGGATCACAGGGCCCAGAGTCCTTTGCAGGGGGTGTCTGCTCTGCATTCTGTCATTTGTTTCCCAACAGCATTGTTCTCAGTTCATTAGAAAATATTCATTGCAGCTTCTAATTTATACAGAGTTCAAGTGATGTACTGATTATTCCCCCCGTTTTCTGGTAACTGCATCTATATTTGCTGTATAATTTCAGGCAAGTGTAGGACTCACAGTTCTACTGAAATTAATGTGTATTGTTCTAATGTCCTAGAAAATTCAGATATCAAGTGATAGATCAAACACTTAGTTTCCCTCTTTCATTGCCATATCCTGCAATCTCACTCAGTTCTCACCTCATCTTTTCCCACAATAAATTTAATCCTTGACATAAATGACTGTTTTGCTTCAGCGTTTGGCCCTACAACAGCAATGCTGATGCCAGAGAAGTTGCAATGCTCAGGTGCTTCCTCAGCTTATTTGAGGCATCAGTACAGAGAGTTTTACTGCATGACTCACAACTAAAGCTGTCTTGAAGGAAGGAAGGACAGAGGGAGGTCTGTCCAGCACAATCACAAGGAAAATCTGCAGAATCATCATCAAAACCATCCTGCAAACTTATATTTCTCACTGATCCCATCTGGCCTGATCCAAAGGCCATTGGATTTTGGATTTGGACCAATATGCAGACGCCTTTGTCCAAATCCGACGTAGAATAAAATGTTGGCTCTCTTTATTGGCAGAGGATTTAGCAATAGGAAGAAGTCCAGTCCAAACCCTTTCTCCATGTGTGGCTGTTCCAAGAGATCCTAATTCACAAGGGCTCAATCTTGACCCTACATCCTCCTGCTTCTACTGCAGAATCATCTGGCTTTCCATCAGCACAGCTCTGGTAAGTAACTCACAGAAGGCATGGAGCAGCTGAAGCAAGATGTTAAAAAGAGGATCTCCTTGCTGCTTTGATAGTCAGTTATTATCTAATCAGCATGGCAGTACTTGGAAGGTTGTAGGTGGTTCTGTAACCCATCAAGCCAAAATGTGAACAGCAGATAATTTTTATTTCATTATGCTTTTGTTCTGCACAGTCTTCAATATTGTCAGAGTGTTGTTTGAACTTCAACCAATTAATGAAACATAAACTGCTTATTAGGTGACCCAAAAGGTCTCTCCCCTACAATCTGTGAATACCAAATCAAAATCAACGTGTTGCTGGTAAATGCATATGCATGAAATCTTTCAAGACATCATGGCTAAAATAGCTAATAATAAACCTCACATCATTATTGAGAAAGCAGAACAGGAAGGGAAAAGGAGCCAACAAAAATAAAACATGCTTCTGCAAAACACTGCCCATGCAAGTTAGCATCAGCTACATGATCAATAGGTCACCATTATGTATGGTATTTACATCTGATCTGCATTACTGCACTGCTGTGCTGAAATGGCCAACAAGGCTCATATCAGCTAGCACTTGCTTCATTAAAATCTGCCTTCATATAAAATTTACCTTGATTTATGAGTTTCCATTCAGTGCTGCACATTTGAATGTAACACTGCCAAACTTTCTACAGTGTTCACTTGCTGATTGTAGAGCAGAGATACTTCAAGATGAAAACAAACTAAAGATGGTTGCAGAAGGCTTATTATTATCAAAGAATGGAAAATAACAGACTTGTGCATATGGCCAGCCTTCTGCTACCATCATGTCACTGTGTATTATCATTTTCTGTTACTGAAAAGTAGTCTACACACCCTCTCTTTCCTTAATCCTAGATTTATTAACTCTTATACACAGACACACACACACACACAAACCTACAATTATTCTTTTGGTTTCATTAAAAATTGTTGAGGGTGGTTTTCTTGGTATCGGCTGAATAGAAGCTTATTTGGGTTTAGAATCTGGAATCTCAGGTGCTTCCACTTTCTTTCACATGTACACATTTTAAATTCAGATAGGCCCATATCCAAGCTCAGTCCAATCCTCCTTTTCAGGAAGGTGAATTTTAGCTTCTCCATCATTTTAATGTTTATTTTGTGGCATCACAGTAAAACCACACATGTTCCTTGAAGACATGAAAAACTCCCTCCTGACCCTTAAAAAGATCTGTCAGTTATTCCTAAATATAAACCTGGCTAATAACAAGTTCCATAAGTAATTACACAGCACAGAGCACACAGAGCCTTTCCTTTTACTTCATTAATGCTATATGCTTCAAGGGAACACTGAGGAGTGGCAGATTCGTAGTATGAAATGAGAAATTTTCAGCCAAGAGCTTAGGAAAGGAGGGGGAATAGAGAAGGTGAGCAGAAGGAAATACTCAACAGGGATGCAGAAAAGGAGGCTTCAGTTGACAAATAGATTTTACCCTTTCTGTAAATCTCTTTGCCTCATTCACCACTCTGAAGTGTATGACTTTGAGTTCTTCTCAGCAAGTAGCCCCTTGCTCCTAAACATTTAGCTTTGCTCTGTCCAATGACTCCAGATTTATGCACTTGAACTCTTTCACTTCCTAACATTCTGTAAATAAGTCCCATCTGGTCTATCTCTCCTTGTGTCCAAGTCCCTTCTCCCCCCAGCTAAGTCATACAGTCTCAGTTAGCTAATGCCTTCCTTTAAATAAACCAGACTTTTCAAAACTTGATCTAATGCCTAAGCTCTTTATGTCCCTCGAAAGAAGACTCTAACAGCTGCTCACTGTTACTATACACCAGATCAAGTATTCAGAGATGGATCTATCAAAGAGGTCAACTCCCTCCTGACACTACATTAACTAATCTGCTGCTATTTTAAACTTTGCTCAGCTTTGTTATTACTTCTCTGCACCACTTGACACAGACATTGTGCATTTCATAACCCATTTACCCAATTGATCAAGATCGTTCTGTGAACAATCTCATCCTTCTAAATTTTAACCACTCTGCCCATTTTAGCATCATCTGATAACACATTATAGCACAGTATAAATCAGGAAGGAAATGTTAACACAAATCCAACACTCTAACTACCTGCTTTTGGCCACAAAAAATAAATTTGTCTCTTTTCTTTATTGTTTGGTATTTAAGAAACAAGGGAATACTCTTGCTCATTTCTTTATTCCTGCAAGCCTTTTTAATCTGGGTCTTCCTATTGACTTTGCGACAACAGCTCCCATAACTGAAAGGATTACTTGGAAGTTTGATGCTTCCAAGATCAAGTCCCTGTTCTTTACCTGTCTTAATAATTTATTACAGAACCTGTATATGCAGAGTGTGTAGAATAATACATCCCTTAGAAACTTTGTTAAAAGTCTGAAAATCCTGATATGTCTGCTACTTCCCTCCTATCTGGATCAATATTTATTTAATTTTAAAAAGGAATCCAATTTGCTTGACATGATTTGCTTTCCAAAAATCTATGCTGACTTGCATTATGATGCTGAAGTCTTATTAAACTGTATGCAACTGTAGTCTTAAGCTTGCTAGCAAATGTGTTTTTGAGACCACATTTATAGGCAGCAGGATCCTCTGAGAGGCTGCAATGCCCAGCAAGGATTTCACCACATTCTTATTACACTGGTCAGTTATTTTCCAACTCACACTGTTTTCCTTTAAAACAGCAAAACAACACTGATCCTTCTCAAATTATTTGATGCAAGCTTTTTTCTGATGTGCATTCACACTACAAATCATAGCTATGTATCAGGAGTTGTCCTGTGCCCAGCATTACACAATTCCTACGTAGGAACAGTCCTGAACACCCGGGGAGTTTAGACTGTGGCAATGATCCCACCACTGATCTTATTGTTGGGTCTCAGTGAGAAGCTGGGCCAGACCAGCAGAGGCAGACAATCAAAATGTCAACAGCACGTAGCTGTATGAAGGAACAAGCAGCTGCAGGGCTTCCTTCTGGCTTGTGTTCATGTCCCAAACAATGCTCCACACTGTTCAAGTGACCCTAGGCAGGCTGCTCCTCCTGTGGTGACATGAAGCCCATCCACCCATGCCACTGCTCACTGCTCAGATCCCACACTTCATCAGGAGACTGATGCTCAAATCCAAACAAGTGCTCAGGGTATTGTCTGCAGCACCCTGCATCCTATTCTGCTCTGATAATGGGCAGTGCTCACTTTAGCAAGCCAACATGCCAGCAACACATGCCACTTCAGCAATCATCTCCTAAGGCTTCAGCTCCCCACTCTGCTCCTGTCACTGATTTCTGCACAGCTGCCTGGGCTAAGTTCTGTCCAGTACTGATAGAGGGGGGCAGAAACCTCTCTCTGCTTTCTCATTCACTCCAATTTGGCAGTTACCAAAGAATTTCCAAAATCTCGTCCTACCAATGTGCATTTTCCCAGCTATTTGTCCAATGAAGTTTCCATTTTTATTCTTCCTCCCCTCCATTTCCTCTTACCATGCACTAACAATGCACTGAACTGAGCTCTTACTGATTTTTTTTTAGAGGACAATTTGTATACATTCAATAGTCAGAATGGGCTGGAGTATCTTGGTATGTACTTGCCAGACTGGCATTCATCAGGACTGTGAAACAGAACAAAATCCCACTGCAGTAATGAGGCTTTTTAACCCCTTCGTGACAGCACAGCTAAATGCCCTTTCAACCCCGTGTATAATGCCATCAGCTGGGCACAGAAACACAGACCTACCCAGCTCCAATCATGATATGAATACAGAATTTATTTAGGCAGTATCAAACTGTTTGTGGTATTTCTCCTCAAGTACCCTACCTTGAACTCCATAGGGGTGTACTTCTCATTCTTGGGTGTTGTGTTGCCCTTGTAATGGAGATGGTTGGGAGTGGTTGGGTGGATAACAGTGGACTCCTGGGACTGCCTCTGGCAGCGCTGGCAGTACACGTAAATCACAAACGTTAACAGGCTGGAGCCGAAGAAACAGGAGACCCCAGTGGCAATCAGATGGATGAGACTAAAACCTGCGAGGGAAATGACAAGAGATGCTATTTTTAAAGAACAGCCCTTTTCCCTCCCCTGACAAGACCACAGGTGCAAATCAGAGCAGTGACATCTCGGGATCAACATTAATAAGCTGTTGAAGCCAGAGTCTTACGTCCTAACATAAACTGACATAATCTCCCTGCAAATCAGTCTCCCCACTGCAGCTCTGCCTTGTGCAGTTTAACAGGTTCATGCATTGTTTCCTCAAAGCTCCCTCCCTGTCTCTCCTCTCTCCCCTCTATTGATATTGAAACTAAACATTATGTTAAGCTGACAGCTGAAGAAATGAGCCATACAAACAATGCACATTAATGGATTCCAAAGCATGTGCATGTCATGGAAATAAGGGGATAAAAATGCTCAGCGTTTCTCTGAAGGAGAAGGAAGGGAGGAAAAAGCCCTTTCTGTCGGCTGCCCAAAATGCCCATGGGTCTGTTTGTGGGGTGGGGGAGATACACATTCGTCCCCCTTGTAATCCAAGTGTGCTCAGCATTCTTGCTTATTCATGGCATGGCATTGCCTTGGTCTTGGCTGCACTACCTCTGAGGTTTATTTGTACTGCTAACAGTGAACTAGGGTTCCTCTGGAGAACAGAAAGATAAAGTGGACAAAGGAAAGGGGGGCAGTGCTTGAAAAACATTTCTTTGTTGGCTTTCTCCACAAATTGCAGAGATAGGAAATCATTTGCAGGCAGGTGCTGGCGGGGTAGCTACAGTGCAAACACTTCAAACAGAAAAGCTGTTGGACTATAAAAGCCTCCTGCAGAGATCTCTCCATGAGAGGTTGCAGCAGCACCCTTCAAGGCCAGCACTGACCCCTGGAAGGAGCTGTAGCTGGGCATCCCACACACTGGGAAGTACCTAACTCACAGCTCTGACTGGTGAGGGAAGACAGAGTCAAACTGCACTCCTCTTTCCTCCCTCACCTCACTGAGTCTCACACCCATGGTAAAACCCACCACCACCAGATCCCCACTGACAACAGAACCAACAGTAGTGACCATTAGAGCCACCAAGTTATCAAAGCAACCAGAGGCATAAAACTTTATGACCCTGTTGTATTTTGCTATGTGCAGGGGGGACTATACAGAAAAGAATCAGCTATTTGACTCCAAATGCTTCTGCCTTTCCTCTGCCTTTGCTCTGTCATCTTTCAAACAGGAATGGCAGAGGCCCTAGAGCCCGAGGAGACCCCCTGACTGCTGGCCCCAGGGCAGCTGTCCCAGGGGTCAGTCATATCGCCTCAGTGGTGACTGCAGCGGTAAATCTCCTGTAATACTTAAAAAGCCAATTCATTTGGACAGACTGCTGTGTTGACTTGACTGTGTGCAGAGAAATGGGGCTACCCAGACAGTGGCTTTAAAGGAGGCTCATTCTTAGTCTGATCACGGTGTGCAGTTTTTTGGTGCCATCTTACACTTTAAGCGATATGCTTTTCAAATAGCAGATTCTGCCCCTTAGTCAATGGCTCCTGTCTAATCTTTAGTTAAAAAATATCTTTCTGTTTTTAAAAAGAACAAAACCAATAGAGTTCTACGGCAAAGTAATGCACTTCAATCATAATTACAGTATGGAACATACAGAATTTGTTAGATTGATGAGTTACATTTATTTTTCAAAACACACTATAAATTTCCATTTCAAGATTAGAATTTTCTATCGTTTTGGATGATGGGCCAAAAAAACCCAGCAGAAAAATTATAATTTCCTACTAAATGTCACAAGACTTTTTCAAAAATAAATTTAATATCTAAAAACCTCTGCCTGTTTTGCATCACTCACAAAACCCAAAACACAGAATATGCAACTGTGTTCAGTAAAGCCACATGACACGCTGCCACATTCTCCTCCTGTCCAGCTTTGCTTATACTGCAGTGAATGCTTTATTTCACTGCCACATTTGCAAGTCACAACATAAAGCTCTCTTCTATTTCACTCTCACCTTTGAAACACCCATCTGATTTTTCAAATGAGTTTTGGCTGTATCTTAGGGGGAAAAAATCATATTATTTTGTTTGCAGCATGTGAGTCCCCAGGGGGGAAGCCTTCTGGTTCATCACTTTGAAAATACAGATTTTCTGAAATGCATCAAGAGAATTTCTATTGATTGGCTTCTTTGCCAAATATTGTAAAACACTACATTAATAAATAATATTAGCTATGGCAAAATTTAGACAGCAGCAGCAAATACAGTGGTGGTGGAAAAAGAAGGAAATGTGGTACGGTGCATAACAGTAGAGTGCAAGCTATAGCAAGGGGTCCTGGAATCAAAGCAGAACCATTGCACACTCTGAGGGAGAAGGAGTGATGCAGGAAGCCAGATGTTACATTGCAGGGGCTGAAATCTTAATTCCACTGATTGCCCTCAGTTGCAAACTGAGAAGCCACATTTCCATGCCACAGATGGCATGCTGGTTTTTGCCATGATCTCTACAGGGAGAAGAGATTTTGGCAGCCTGAAGATCATCTAGATTTCAGGAAAGTAGGGATGTGAGGCTAGCAGGAATTGGCATGGCCATTAGTGTGAAACTAGCATTTTAAAACATTAAAGGAACCTGCCATTTTCTTCAGTCTGCATTTTTACCATAAGGGCTCCCAGGGCAGTGGAAAAGTGACACTAATGACTGGATCTTTCCAAGTCACATGTAGAAAGGAGACACAATTTCTGTGAGAGGTGAGAACTTGAGTGAAAGGGAGTGCTTGGAAGACAAGTATAAACCTCTAATCTCATCCTATATCAGCAAAAGATCTGTCTAAGGGACCCTGTTCCCTGAAATCTTTATAGGTTATTTAAAAACACCTGCCTCCAAACAGCTGGAGGCTTACAGTGGTGAATGGAGAATAATCCTTTCCTCCACCTAAACCATTCACCCTGGAGGTAGAGAGACACAAGCAATTGCTCTCTGGTAATTAGTGACCCTCAGTGACCACCCCAAACTTCCAAATAAATAAGAATCTTGGAACTGACAAGTGGACATGCAATACATTCCTCCAGTCTGACTCAGACAGCAAGACTCCAGTGGAATTAAGGCTATCAGTGGGATATGAGCTGTATAGATTAATGGTTTGGTTGATACTGCACAGGGAGAAAAGAAGTCAGGTTAAGATAAAAATAAGATATATAGTTAGTGGTAACCTACCTCCACAGTTCGTGCTCTCATCGATGCTGGAGGCTGGCAGGATCACTAAACAAAGAAAAGAAGATTGGAGAAAGCTGTCATTTTACCATCCCTTTACTTCTTCAAGTAATTAAACCCTCTATGCTACAGACACGAGAAGGTGCTCATATGTTCTACAGCAAGCTGAGAGTCTCTCTAAATTGAATTATAAGTTCATGGTTTGAAACACATGCAACAAAACCTCTCTGAAGATGTTCCAATTCCAGTACCTGATCACTCTGCAGCTTCTTCAATTTAGGGAAAAGATGGTAGCTGAGAAAACCATGAAAAAGAATACCATTGCCTAGAGATCTCAGATTTTTAAGTGAGTACACTGTAATCCAAAAAAAAGAACATGTGGAAAGGCATTATTCAGTCTTGACCCATATCAGATATTTGACTGGGAGATTCAATTTCCAAAAAGCACAGGGTGGAATATGCTGATGACCATCTGTCCATCAACAGTGTTGCTCTGTTAGATCCCAGGTTAATCTCCCATCTTCACACCCCAATTTTCTGCATCTGCCTCACCTTAATTCTTTGCTCTTTCGGGATGCTTTTTTAGTACCTGAAATCAACAACCTTCTGTTGCCCATATGCATACTGAGAACAGAGACATAACCCAGCCTAAGAAAACTATACACGTTTTAAAGCTTCAATTCAGGTGAGGCAATACTAGTTATTTGTCACGGATCAAGATAATTCTGTTTAAAAGAAATGTTAAGCTGCTTAAGGGAAAGCCATTTACCCCGTGCCTGCCATGAGGGAATTTATAACGTTTGTCTATTTCCTTGTTTTTCCAGAAGCATCCAAGCCCAATTTATAATAGAGAAAATCTCAGCCTAGTTTGACAGCCCGAGCACAAGCTGCTCTCCTGAACCACCCAATCCTCCTGGATCACAGGGTACATACCAGGAATTTCATTGTACAGGCAATCTTGGTACTGAGTGCTGTTTCCAACACACTGGGAGGAGTCCGGGCTGTGCACCTCACAGTAGCGGCTGCGGTACTGGATGCCCTCTTCATTGCACAGGCTCCACTCTGACCACTCTGACCAGCCACCTGAAATCCAGGGTCAGGAAAACACACACACAGTTTTACCAACAAGGAAAAGGGTGCTTTGTAAGATACAAGACTTCTCCCATGCTGAAGAATCCTAGATTCTGGCCTGGGCCTCTCTCACACATCTATTCCATGGGTCCTTAGTGGATTTAATTTTCTCAGTGTAAGCATCACACCCTACTTGTCAGGTTGTAGTTCTCTTGATATGGGCTAAGCCAACCCTTGGTGGAGCACTGCACAGAACCCAATTGTCTTAAAAGCTCCTATATCAGGTCTCTGGTTAAAGACATACAAGGAGCAGGGTGGGGCAACGTTGCACCAGGACCTCCAAGCTTTTGATGTAGCCTGCCAGGTATACCTCACGCAGCCAGCACAAACTAGACCACTCCAAGAGTTTTGCTGAGGTTCCTAAGGGCAGGAATCAGCCTGCACCGGATCAGAAATACACAAAGGTAGTTCAAAACCAGCACAGATCTAAACCTGTCCTCTGAGTTGTAGCACATGCTGATCTGTTGTCTGTGAAACAAAAAGTAAGGACCGTCCCTTCAGCAACTATACGATTGCTGCCTCATGACTGCTTTTGTTTGTCAGGTCAACTTCCACACTGAAGAACCAATCTCCCACTTTTTCAGTTCCTTTTTCGGTTCCTTTTTCAGTTCCTTTTTCAGTTATTTGAAAGGGATCCCATCAGCAAAATTTTGCTTGACTGGCACCAGAATGCCAGAGCAAGGGCCAGTGAACAGTCAGAGAAAGGGGTTGCACTGCAGTTAACACTGGGATGTCTCATCCCCTGGCTCAACGGACACTGAATAAATGACCAAAACACTTGTAACTGGTGGTGTTTCTGATCTGTTATTTAAACACTTTGCAGCCATGCCTTGCTCCCACCAGCAAGGAAGCCAGCTGGAGCAGGGATGAGAAGGGGCTACCTTGGCAGGGGTGTGTGTTGCAGAGGGCCTCCTCGGTGTGCAGCCCGATGCAGATGTCCTCCCCGCTGGACGGAGCCGGGTTGGTGCAGGTCCGCGTGCGCTGGTAGTGCCCACCCCCACAGGTGGCTGAGCAGTGGGACCAGGGAGTCCAGCAAGACCACGAGCCTTTCACTGGAGGACATTGAAAAGCAAGCACAGACAGGGAGAGGCCGTGGGTTACTTCTCTCACTGTGACAAAGCCGGAGAGCCCCAGTGTCTCACCTTGCACATCCACCCTGCCCACGCTAGCAAGCAGTTTCCTGCACCCCAGGACATTTGGGCCTGACTACAAGAACTTCAAGAGAGGGTACAAATCCACTTCACTCTGTGGATGCAGAATGAAATCTATGCAGAAAAAGAGTCTGCATCGTAAAGTGCCAAAACCAGAAAATATTCTTTGTTGCAGTCATTAATAATCACTGAAATATTCTGCTCCATTCTATTCCTTTCCTTGTTATAAAACAGCATTGCTGCTACTATTACTATTATTATTACTACTACTACTACAATGACTACTATGTTATCTCCTGAAACTTCATAGCAACAGCAGATTTATTTGGGTAAAAAGTGCTGTAGCACTGAAGTGGAGCTTATTTGGCACCTTTCTGTGGGGAGTCCCAAGTCCTCTAGTTCTGGCCTTCAGGAAACAGAAACTCAGAGGCTTTATTTATTGACTCTGCTCATTGCAGGGGCATTGGACTAGTGACCTTTAAAGCTTCCTTCCAACCCAAACCACTCTAAGCATATGATCTAAGCATAACCCCATGAGAAGTTAATAATAAAACTAGGGAGGGACTTAAGATCCCTGAATCCCCCACCCCGCACCCACTAAACTGCCTGGTTTGCAGGTCCACATGCCATTAATTCAGAAGATAATAACCTGATGACTTAGAGCAAAATAAACCCAGGATTTGTGTATACACATTGAGTGAGGCAGGGAAGGAGGGAGACACAGAGAAATAGTAATCATGCACTCAGAACAGATTGTAAAACATCAGAGTGTCCAAGGGGAGAAAACAGCACAGAAAAAGGGCACAGACATTAGTGAAAAGCCACTGAGAGCTTCCAAAATAGTACTAATAGCTGCCTTTATAGTGCTAGAGTTATTTCCTTTTTATAGGCCATAGAGTGCAATATTTGACACTCCTGCTATGCTCTTGCTGCACATTCTGATCATATCTGCATTTGAATTTTATCTTTGTATTGAATTTTAGAATCATAATAGTACTAGTATAATAGAGCATTTTCAAGTGTAGGCCACAAACTGTATTGCCAGAGGTAGATAATTGCTGGAACTGCAAAGAGGCAAGGTAATTTGTGTAAGATCACTTAAATTTACTTTAGACAGTTATTACAGAGCAAGGAGAAGGATAAGTGAGAGAGAATACAGTAGTCAATGGTCTATTACTACTATTCTGGACCAGGAGTGCAACATAAACATGAGGACAAACTCGAAAACCAGGAAACCAGGCAAGAATACTCCCTGCTGGCTGTGCAGGAAATGGTAACTGATGTCAAGAGTAGATGCCCATCGCAAGAACAATACGTAAGCAGGAGAGGGGGAAGAAACAAGTGTTCACAAGAAGAACCACCACATCAAGCATCTCTATACAGTATTAAGCCACATTTATTAAGCCTGCCTCCTCATCATGGAGCAGATGCACCTTGGATGGAGCATCAAACCTTCCTGAAGCAAAGGATTGCTACAAGCCACCATACTACTTCCTTTAGAGGATGTGGCTAGGGATGTTACCCTCTGAGCCAAGGTGAAGCCTAAGTCAGCACTAAAGATAACATATGTGGGTCCTTACAATAGCTTTAAAAAACATAAGGAATAATCCCCCAAATTAAAAAAAAAAAAAAAAAAGAAAAAAAAAAAAAAAGGAAAATAAAGAAAAACAAACGCAATAATNTTAAGAATACTGATTTTGTGGTTGTTGTGGTTGCTGTTGCTGCTCTACCATTAAGATTTGGGAAAACACCTCTGAATTTCATGCAGAAAGATGATCATGGTTACCTGGGCAGGGGTGAGGATTGCAGTCTTGGTACTCCATCGCTGACCCCACACAAGGCAAGCCACCATTTTTAGGTTCAGGGTTTGTGCATGTTCTCTTCCTGATCCTAAAGCCCAGCTCACAGTCTCTGGAGCAGGAAGACCAGGCCCCCCAAAAGGACCAGCCCCCATTGATAATCCGTGCAGAGGTCTTACCAGTCTTGAGGAGGTCGTCAACAAGAGCTTCAAGGAAAACAAACAAGACACCATAATATCACAAATTACTCATCTGTTGGACTTTTAAAAGCTCATTAATAAAATCAGGATCTATGTGGCCTGCAGAAAAGTTTCTGTTGAAAGCCCTTGGCAAGAGTTTTTTTTTCCCAGAGCTAAAGCTAAGCTAGACAGAAAAATAAATTTGTACCCATACAAATTGAGTCCGCTGGTAACCTTGATAAATGACCTCCCTGGGCAGAAAATTGTGGCAATGCAGGCTGTGCTCTCAAAATGCTGCCTTGCATCACAGCAGTCCTGCAGAGAACAACCTGAGAGACAGTGCACAAGGGGGGCTCCACGGATGAAGGAAAAGACAAACTGTCCTGAGAATAGCTCTTCTCTTCTTTACACCCTCATTACTCGCCTGTTGTCTTTGGGGCAGCCTAGCAGGAGCAAGAACAAATCTATACACTGCCATAAGCACAGAGCTTATATATCTGTGTCACAGGGCTCTCCCCACCCCTGCCACTCTGCAGTGACACCAGTCATACATGTGGACACTACTGCAGACACAGTCTGGGGCCTGTTGTTCCCAGAGCATCCCCCTTCCCCACACCTCAGCCTGCCCCAGGGTCCCTCAGAGTTGGCAGGACGTACAGTCAGTGTCACACACTGCGGAGCCGTCATTGGGGCAGAACCGGCTCTCGGTTTTCTTCCTCCCGAACTGCAGCTCGTGGGGGTCGGACAGCTGTGCCCGGCACGTGTAGCGGAAGCGCTGCTCCTGCCGGGCGCCGTTCTGGGTGATGTTCACGGGCATCCACGGCGTCCAGGGGGTGTTCCTGCGCACCTCCGGGCAGCTCTCCGGGTTACACGTCTTATATTCCTGCCAAGAAGGAAAACCACTCCCTCCTTACCTATTAAACAGCAGCAGCCTAACTGGCAGAGGCTTATTTACACCTCAGAAAATAAGGGGGTACTCTCCGGATCTCAAACAATCCCCATCCACCTTACAGGAACAAGTCAGTGCTGGGCACGGCACAAAATGCGGTGTCTACGGAGGAGGCAGTGGCAGTGCATAGGTGGACCTCAAGGGTAAGCCGTACTTGCTATTTTTATATCTCTCTCAGGTTTGTGTTTCTTTGCTGACTCAAAGTCCTGTGGGGCTTCGACAACTTGGATCATTTTGGGCAGGAGAATAATTCAGGCAAGAGATAATAATAACAGCAAACAAGTTTTCTGGTCTGACCCTGAGATGCTGTTTTCAGGTCAGCCTAGAGAAGCCTCAAGAGGACAAAATGTCAGTAAGGTTTATTCCTTGAAAGTTTATAATTTTATTTTTAATATGGGTTTAGAGTAGATATTTTTACAGCTATTTTTGTTTGGTTGGCTTTTCAAACTCTCAAGTGAAGGTTATGAACCATTTGTCATCCTTGGTCTAGAGCAGCCACTGGGCACAGACAACATTTTGGCTGCCTGGGAATGGGGGGATTTGAGTGTTTTGCAATTCTCATCACTAATGGGAGGAATTCCAGTGACAAACATTTGTGTCCTTAATTCAAAATAACTAAATAAACAACTCTTTTCTGGCACAGGGGAAGAAATGTAATGCTTCAGGACTTCATGATTCTAGTGTAAATGCCAAACAGCTTGTGAAGAAGCAATGGGAGGTTCCAGATCAGGTCTGCTTACACTGAAATGAAACCCCACAAAACCAATTAAAATGGCTGCATAGAACAGCCTCCAGAACAGGAAAGGGAAAGTAAAGAGAGCAAATGGGGTGTTGGATCTGTTGTTTACTCAAGTATGAGAGCACAGCTCATTTCTGATGTGTGTGTGGCCTCCTTGACTCAACAGGATCATCCTTGGGAGTGCGACAAAAAAGAACATGTAAAGAGCTTTCAGGTAAAGGACTTGATATCAGCCTACAGAGGAAGAACTCTGTACACCTGCCTGCCCCTAAATCTGCCACCGCTCTGTTTCCAAGTTCATTTCAGCATCCTCTGCAGCAAAAACTGAGGACAGCATTTTCTTCTTGCTTGAGAAATAAAACCACAATGGAGAGAGAAGCTGAATACCCCAGTCCTCGATGCTACTGTCAAGAGGTGCCCCTCATGCAATGTCAGGAAATAATACATACCACAGCACAACCTGGACATGTGTTTCCATTTTCACAGGACCTCTGCCTTGAATGAATCCCTCCACCACAATTCACACTACATTTATTCCAAGGTCCCCATGAAGACCAAAAAATCGGTAATGGGCATGGACTGTTTTCATTACAGAATCTGAAAGAACAAAGTGCATTGCTCAAAAAACTCCATGTCAGCACATCCAAGGGACAAAACTGTGTGGGATGCAAGACTGCACACTGCATTTGGGCTCAACTGATGCATGCACTGAGAGGCAGCAGAGGCTGACACAACGTCAGACTAGCAATATCCCTGTCCATGGAGAGAAATGTAGCCTTTGTACCAAATGGGAGTGGTTAATCAGGCTGAGCTCAGTGAGGTTGGAGTAAATGGTGGAGATCAGGTTTTCTGAAGTGCTCTGTCTCAAAACTTTTCCACAAACACTGAGAACACAAAAGAGGTCATAAACAGAAACCAAAGTGTCACAAAGAGAGAGTGGATAGTAAATATCCTAAATGGGATGACTGGTGGGAGGACAACTCAAAAATGGTATGTCACTAATGGCAGGTGCTAAACACCTGAGAGTCTTCTCTTCACATAATCTGGCTTCTACTGCTGCCTCGACCCTCACAAGCTAGAGTTTGCAACTATATGCATCTAAAAGTGGGCCCTAAGCGAATGCTATTTCATGTTCTGTATCAAAAGTAACTATAATTTTGTTCAACTTTTTAATTAATATTGTTCTCAAATTTAATTACATGGCACTGCAACTGACTCAGAGGTAGTTTTTAAACCCAAAAAGGACCATTGTGTGAATGGACACAAATCAAACCAAACATTCAAATGTCTTGAAACATGGAAGTTAAATGAACTGCCCTTTTTTCATTCTGAGAAATGCAGAGACGTATGTCTTAGTGACCATTCAAGGGACAAGCAACAGCCTTTTGCCAAGTAGAGGTGGCCTTTAATGAAATGTCAGGCCTGGAAAGAAGTTGGGATGCCTTGAAGCATGTATTTCATGACGGGCCAAGCCTGAAGAAGCATTACAGTGCAGATATCTCTCTAGGTTCAGAAAGTATTGGGTTTTAGTAATTTTGTGTGAATTTTTCATAGTTTAGAGGGGGAAAAAGATATTTCCTGATACCAGGCCCTGCAAAAACTCAAGCCTGAATCTGTGAATTAAGCTGTATTTTGCGTTGAACTGCTTTTGGAGCATCAGCACAAATAATAGAGACTTGGGAATGATGCAATTGGCCATGAAAGCTGCACATACTTAGCTGCCACTCCAGGGACGGATCAGAATGGAGTAACTGTGTCTATAAACTCTACAGTGCCAACAGCAGGCACAGCTTCTCCCTTTGGGGAGGAGGTCAGCCCTCTGTATGGGACAGGAATAGTTGTGAAAGTCTGAAGGGTCTTGCTTGGAAGTGAGGGCAGCTCTGAAGTGTCTGTTGTTCACAGGCTCACTGACAGAGTGTGTCCATGCACAGAAACAGCCACACCTTCCCATGCCCTGGGACTGCTTCCGCTCTGTGCATTGAGCCCAACAGCCTCAATCTGCCTTCCCAGCCAGCACTTCCAGCTGGAAACATTACAACCACAGAAATGAACACACACCACTATGGACAAGCCTTACCTTTCCTCCCTGCTCTGTCCCACGCAGACCCTGCCCCCATAGCGTGGAGCAGGATTGCTGCAGGATCGCTGCCGGACCTGGAAGCCGATCCCACAGGAGGTGCTGCACGGGGCCCAGGAAGACCACGGTGTCCATGCGCCGTTTCTAGCAAAAAGGGTGAGAGAGAACAGACTGTGGGAGAGGTGTTGAACTCATGGGAGAATACATTATTCATTTCAACCAGACTTCGTATCAGGGGAGTTTTTTTAAAAGGGAGTTTCAAAAGTGCTTAGTACTGGCCCAACTTTCCTCCCTTTGAAGTCTCTAAGAATTTGAAAGGAAGACAACTAAGCCAATGCTGAATGATTTTGAAAATGTTTCCTAGGATTTACTGAGCAATAGTGTGGTTAGTGTAATTTTCATTTCCCCCATCATCTTCCCCACATACCATGACCCGGCTCTTCTGACCCAGTGGCTGATCCCAAAGTTGTATGTCCTGAACTCTTCTGCACAAAGAGTTCAGGTTTTGAGGATCATGAATGCCAGTTGTATTGAAGGATGTAAAAACCCTGCCCTCTGCTAATTCAGTAGGTACTGATGCTTTAAATCTTTTACAGCAACACTACTGCCAGCTCCCATGTTTTTATCACAAACCTCATAATATTTTGTGTTTTCTTAAAGCCTTCAGCATTGAATCCTATTAAGTGGAAATCTCAAATTTCATTAAAAATAACAATAATTGCTTCTAGCTTTCATGGCTGCCTGCAGACGTCACTGTAGTGTGACCTTAAATCTGTAGAAACCAGAGGCAATTAAGAGCTCAGAGGCAGCATCGAGTTTCATGGTTTAATGAGTGATCACATCTCTGGTGAACAGTGGTAACACAGCCTGAAGCCAGTGTGATGTAAAACCCCCTAGTTCACACCTCAGCGCTGGAGACATTGGCAAAGCTCCTGTGAAAGGCTGAGCATGTGCAGGTGCCTCAAACATGTGCTTACACAGAAGCCAACATTTTCATCTTTAAAATCTCGCATCTATTAAAGCTCACCTTCCTCTGATTTGGCAGCACTGGGCCTTGAAGCAGGAGAGGAGGAACCATATCTCATCTATTCTGTGCTGCAGGTTTCATTTCATATGGAGCCAGTGGTAATGCTCTGTCTTATAAAACTGCCTAATCTTGACACTTCAGTGCCTTAAGCCAAAAAATGTCTTCTCTGTTTTTTTTAAATAAAGAAAAACATTTCTAAAAAGTCTAGTCAAAAAACAACTCAGGTGCTCTCTGACTCTTGAAAGCTAAGCTTGAAAACAGATGTTAATTTTCAAAGCATTTACTGAACTAATAACACTGCTGGCAAGAAATATTTTCTGGCATAGCACCAATCGGGGCAGAGGATGAAAGTTAAAACCCACATTGCCCTTCACAGTTTTTGTATTTTTTATCAACTCTTGCCTGTTCTTGGCAGCTTTATTTCAGAACCCTGTTAGATCTTTCCTCCCTCCTCTTCTTGTTCTCTCATCCCTCTCCCTTCTCCTCTCCCACCCCAAACAAGGTCAAAGAACAAGAAATCCACTCATAAAAATCCTACTATTTTGTATTATTCTGCTATGTTTTAAACCACCTACTACCTCGCCATTCTTTAATCCAAAAGAATGATTATATGTAAAATGAAAAGAAAAAAATCAAATGGGAGGTTGCTGTTACTGCTGCAAAAAGGGCAAGTAATTTCTACTAAAGAAATCCTCAAACCCCCAACAATTCTCAGTATCTATTTGTGTTCCAGGATTTTTAACAGAAATAAAGACACCTTCCACTTTCAGATCTCCAGGTTTTTAATAGAACTCATCTTTAAACATCCTACTCCCTCTCTTTGCAGAAAGAAATCTCAATGCCATATGAAGTCAATTAAAGGAAATTTGAGGGCTGAAGCGGATGTAGGATGACCAGATGTCCCTATTTTTCAAACCATGCTGTTTTCATATGTCTTAAGATTGAATAATCTGTTTTTCATCCCCTTCTTAGAAGCTGTTCCTGCCTCTTTTGACATCAGAGCAGTGCTGAGAAATCCATCCCACTGGCATGCTTTCCATTTGCCACTGACAGAAAAAGTCTGCCTGGGGAAGGCTTGGCTCAGCCCATGGTGCAGCACAGGGGCAGGAATGACTGCACACCTTTTGGGCAACACAGCCCATAACTGGAAAGAGAGATGCCAATTAAAACATGAGTATTGCCGAATTTTTGGTGCCAAGGCCAGCACTGATCTCCAGGGATGAGTCAAGAGGCAGCTGTCCTTAATGGAATTAATGTTTATGGAGAAGATAAAGTAGATAAAAACTGTATTGACCCAATATTTACCAAAATCCTGGCTGCCCCCACCCTGATGAAATAGTGCTTACACTACTGCATCATCTTCCCTTGAGTCATGACATGATGAAGTCTGAGGGTGGTGGGGTAGCAGGGACACAAACATGGCTATGTTTGGGCACTCTACAGGAGGACATTTAGCTTCCATGCTGCCAGAGCTGAGCTTCAGGCTCCTGTGGGCAGGCAGCACTTGGGCACAAGCTGAGCTGCCTGAGCTGTTCCAGGGCCCGCTGGCTGCCAGAGGATGACGTGCTGCTCTCACCTGCCCAGCAGACAGGCTGTGCTGCAGACAGGTCACAGACTCACAGAACAAGGCAAACAAGCCTTGCCCGGAGCCAGGCTCAGCCCTGTCCTTACAAGCATTGCTCTGAAGGAGCTCTGCTTGGTTTTGGCAATGTGGCCTTGGAACCCAAACTCTGAAAAATTGGGAGCTTATTGACTTTTTTTAGTCTGCTGTTCAGCCGGCTGACAACTGTCACTGCCTTACCTCCTCCTGATGGGTCAACGACTCACTGTACAGCTGAGGGAAACCAAGGCTGAGTGTAGTGTACAGTAATTTGGGGTGCTCGTCTTCCAAGAGTCTTGGCTGAGGGCCCTTTACTCAGAGCCTTTGGGTCTCTTCATTTTATACTGACTTCAAGCTGGACCTCACACACCTCACTTTGGCTGAGATACAATGACATGGTCACAAGGAAGGAGCTAAGCTGTGGACAGACACAACTCTTGTTCCCTTAAGAAGCACAAAGATTCTGAGGTACCTTGAACAATTTGCAACCTCAATCCTGGCCCCTTCACAGCTGCGACCTCCACAGCGAGGACGAGGGCTGTCACATGAACGTGACCTACACATACAGGAGCCTGTGCTGTCCCCATCTGAATGCTCACACAGTTGCCATGGGGACCAAGGCCCCAATCTTCCATTTGTCGTCAGGTTTTTCACCTAATTTTAAGAGAAAAAAAAAAGTCATTAATAGAAGTTTGCATTTCTGGAGACAGGCCCACAATAGAAATGCCAAACAAAGCTGCCAGGGGGATTAGGATGCATCCTAGATGGGAGCTGTCTCTGCTTGCGAGCAGGATTCAAAACAGAGGGTTGTTTTCAGACAATGCCACATCAATATTTACCCTCCAAATTCCACGCCGCATACCTAACGTGTGCACACAGGCACCGAGCCGACCCAGCCAGCACCACACCAGGAGCAAGCCTCCATCTGCCACACCACACAACCACTTCACCCTGTTCCACACCACACAGCTTCAGCCTTTCAAGCAACACCATGGCCAGCACTGACTGACCCCACTCCATCATATTCCAGCCTCTGCAGGGCTTCCTGAAAAGTGTTTTCCAAGTTAGTGTTCACGTAACCATAGTGACCAGCTGACGCTGGGGCCTTACTGAGTTTGGCCCTGTCCAAACCTGCAGCAAGAGCTGTCTCCCTTTCTAAACTGAGCCATAGCCTAAATGGCCACATGGACGAAGAACAAAGCGAAGGAGATGATGGTGACTAGCATTAATGCTGAGGATCACATAGTCATCTAAAGAGCAAGAATTCATCTCAAGATGATTTATAGACCAGACCACACTGCTTTCTGTTCCCTCTGCCCTTTGTTTCAAGCCTGCACAGCCCTGAACAGGCTGGGACTTGACAGCTTTCTGCACACTGTAATGAAAGAAAAATACAGTAGTCCTGGGAGACCAAGAACACATGAAACTAAACTATTTCAGGGCTGGTGAAAACCCTCCAGTAGACAGGGTGTCAGAGCTTGCTCTCTTGCGCCCTGTTTTAACCAGCGCTTCTAGCAAAGCCCTAAGCTGAGGGCTGGGGACCAGGCTGCTGGGGCCCTTGCTGCCAAGCCTGTCTGGAGAAGATGTATGCTACCTGCTTTTCCTGGAATCATTCCTGGCCACCACTGCCTTCTTGTGCCCACTCCATCACTACTGCAAAACCCTGCAGCCCAAGACTATGTCCCAGAAGCTGCCCTGAACACCCCTGTCCTGGCATCCCCTCTGCTACTGACTTGAGGAACACAATGCAGAAAGGGATTGGTGCTGGCCCTGCCTGTGTACAGCTACTCCCTTGTAACAGCACAGCACCATGATGCACTCCTGCCCTGGTGGCTCCCTCCATGCTCCCCACCTCATGCCCCATCCCAAAGTGCCAGGCCTTGCAGGCAGATGGCACAGATGGTGGCTGCCTGCAAGTGGCTCATGCCTGTGGGGTGATCCATGTGGTGGTGGGGTGCTCAGCAGCTTTGGTAAAGCCGCTGGCAAAGGCAGCACTGGATTTGGCCTCGGTGTTGGACACAATGAAGGGTGAAGGAAGGAAGAGGCTGGGCCCCTGGCAAGCAGCCCTGGCCCCAAATCTGAGCCAGCTACCCTGACAATTCTCACTGTGCCATGCTTCTGCTGCCAGCAGGATCAGTCCCCTGGGCTGCCCCAGAGGGGGAAGGATTGTTCCTGCTTTACAGACAAGTAAACCGAGGCACAGAGTGGCTGTGAGCCTGCTCAGGAGTCATGCAGGGAGCCAACCACAGCCATGGGAAGAGTGTTTTCCAGCACTCATCCTCTGAAACATGCTGCTCTGTGCTTGTTCTCCAAGACTGGCACTACGTTAAACACTCTGAATGTACCTCTGGTGGGTTGTCATCTTCCTCTCTCACCCATCTACAGCAACACCAAAAATATGCAGCAGTGGCATGGAAGCAATTTAGATCTGATACTGCACTCATCAGGCTGCAGCTGGGGGTTTCAGGCATCTGCTGTAAGCCTTTGTTTGCAATGGATTATCATGTAGTTGTAAAAATTTGCTCTGGGCTGCAGGTTACAAGGCAAGATGCCCACAGAGGAGATCACTGAGCTTTGTTGTTGTTGAATTTGCTCTTTTAAGCATTGTTTAAAAATCAATACAGTTGGGTTTCTGGAAGTTGGAGGGGGAGAGTCAAAATAAGTACTTTGAGATATTTAATACTAGATTTTTATCTCCTTTTTCCTCCTGCCTTACAAAAGTCATAATCCAAGTATTGGATCATTCCTACTCATTTTTGAGCCAGAAAGCCTTGCTGATTCCAGCAGGGAGTTCTGTTCAGAAATCAATGGTATGATATGGCCCGTGGCATCAATTGAAAAAAAAAAAAGCTAACAAATAATTATTGGCTCATAAATGATACTGGGAAAAAACCCAAAAATTAAACAAATAAGCAACCATAACCAAAATGCTGAGATTTATAAACATGTCACACTGTGAGTGTGGGAAGTTTTTATGCTTAAGAAATGACATATGGATTATTATTCCATCTTTAAATTCACAAAAATATCTTCAAAAGAGCAAACTTGGGAAGTGGGATAAAAACCCATATGCACTGATCTTTTTCAGGAATACCTTTACAAGGCAAATCCTTTGAAGCCTACACAGTGCCCATCAGACAGAGAGGACATCTTTAAAAACACATCTGATCAAATGCCCTTCTCTCACCTGACAATATTGCCAATTCTGGAATTCTTGTCTTTTATAAACTACCATACTCACACCAAAAGCCTCATCTTTTTCTTTCTTATTTGTAGAATCTAAAAGCTCAAGTGCAGGATCTAAAAATTCAGACTGACCACTCCTAATCCCTGCTACAGGGATATTTTCCATGTTTGTCCTGATACTACAGGTAAGACTGTAAGCATTCCTTGTTCTTTCAATTAATCTATTCTTTATTTTAGGATTGAGACATCAATTGCTTATAATTTTGCCAAGCTTTAATTACTTAATCTGGAAATGTCCATGCTAGCTGTTTGATGAAAGCTGAAAATTCTTGCAAATTTTCAGCCAAACTACTTAAAACCATTTATAAAATCAAATCTAGAGGAAAAGACTATCCATAAGTAGCAATATTTTCCTTGAAACAAACCAGTGTTCAGAACAAGGAACTGAATTTTATATCCTTGTAACACCTTTTTGCAATTCCCATGAAAAGCCATTTGAAACTGTCCAGGGTATAAAATCCTTGAGACACGGGAAATTCAGTTTTCAGAGATTCATAGATTTTAATCCCAGCACCCAAAGACTTTTCTGTGCACTGGAGATGCTTCAGTGTGGGCCTGAGCAGGATCACCCTGGGCACTGCAGCTCTGAGCAGCTGAGTCCACATGAATGGACAGCAGGGTACAAGACACCCAAAGACTGAATGGGGAAACTGCCACTGATTAGCAGGAAAATGAGGCAGCATGGAACAGATGCAGTATGACTAAGATAGGGGTTTGCTGGAAGCACAGAGAGGGACTGGGATGAAAACCTGGAAGGAAAATCATTGTTTGGCTCAGGATAAGGAGGACAGTACACTTTATTGGGAATACTCAATTCCTGACTTGCCAAACACCCCCAACAGTGACACCATGAGTTTGGCTAATAGTTTATTAGTTTCTTTCCTGCTGGTGGCTCATGTTGGCATCAGTAAGATATCACAAAATGGGATGTGCCTGTTTTTCTAAAATCAGAGTGTACCTCCCTCCCTTCTCCCAAGCCTCACTCCCTTCTCCCAGGAAAGCACGTACAACCCTGTATCAGGACTCCCTGATAAAGCATGGGCACATACACAGAAGAGCAGTTTAGTTTGTGGAATTTGTGTGCTACCATTTCTTAATGTTAAAATGTTGACATTGCAACCTCAGTAATGAACCTTTAAGAGATTCTGGATGTTATCTAGTAATAACATACAGTAACCACTACCCAATGTATTATGTTAGCACTGCATGATTAAGCCTCTATCTAAAATCCCCTTAATATTAAAGCTGGAGAGTGGGAATCTGTGGCACAATGTAGTGCTGTACAAAAACATTCAGACCAGCTCTGAACAAGCCTGTTTGCTCAAGAGCAGCAGTCAAGTTGTGTTAGTGTTGTGGTTGACTCACACAAATGCCTGGCCCATGTAGGATATAATTCAATAATATGCCAGTTCTGGCTTTAAAAGTTGCTGAATGCCAGTCTCTCAGCTGTGCCAGGACATCTGTTTGTGGGCTAGGCTGCAGAAGAATTCACTGACATTAGCTGGGTTAGGAAAAGTTTATTTGGGAGGGGTTCTTTTAATCTACACCATTTCACACTTGACTGTGATCTCACATACAGCTGTACCAGCACAGCTGAGCGCCTGGTGCTCAGCCCAGAAAAGTAGGGTGGGAAAAGCCAGGACTTCTTATGATAGTAACTCATCCAACTAAACTCACAGACAGGTCTTTTGCAGGAATGAAGTTTGGCATTGGGTCATTACATTCCCCTTCCCTTTCAGTGCTCATCTGCACATGCTGTTCTAAACCCTTGCTTCTGTTGACCATGACCTTTGTCCAGCACTGAATACAAGGAAGTAGTTGGATATTGCTGATGTAGGTGCTTAAATGAGCCATCCCACTCCAAGCCAGTGTGAATTTGTTCCAGTGAGTGGCAGGGGTTAAAGAAAAAGCAAGCACTTGCATGTGGATTTTAAACAGCTTGGCAGCCTGTCAGTGAAAGAGCACAAGGCTGATATATGTAACAGAATAGGAGCATTTACACAGAAAATAATCTACATTGGAATGTTAAGATAAATTTAAAACTAGCACCCCAAGAACAGCCAAAGCTTCTGAATATTCTGTGTTGGATTTTTATGACCTTGAAACAATGATCTGGAGTAGTTTATTCCCTAGTGTGCGCCACAGCAGACATGTTCAAACTAGAGGATTAACACCTCACACACCTATCAACAGACACAGGCATTAAGCAGGACGAGATAACAGCATGGGCAATCAGGAAGCACTGCATCCCAGTTCAACACAGGAGGGTTATAAACACACAAGCCTCTGAATCCAGCAGTGAAAAACTTAAGCCTGCCAAGCTGAGGATGGATTGAAGTAATGACTAATATTTCCTGGGAAAATATCTGAAGAGTAAGGGAGATAAAGGGAATAAACATCCCAGCACCTCCAGACAGAAATAGCATACTGAAGATATAACCCATCCAGTCCTCTCTCCCTATCTACTGGACTTAGCAGTATTAACATGCTAATTGACGTTAGATAATAACAATGAACATTAATGACAATTTCTCCTCCACCCTCAATTTATTTAACTGGTTTTTCATCCCCAGCCATCTTGGCGGTACAGTTCAAGCAGCAGGAACTATACTCGGCCAGACAGCTTCTGGGGATCACAGCCAGGCTGTGACTGGATATTGTCATCAGAGAAGGGCAGGTGGCTGAGAAGGGAGCTGGAGCTGATTCAAGAAGAGACACTTCTTTTCTATATGCATCTCTTGGAGACCAGGGCCAGGAAAAAAGGCCATCTCTTTGCTATATCATGTAGATTTGGTCTAGGTCTGCTGGAAATTAGAACAGCCAGACCTCTTCAGGCTGCCACAGACTTACCTTTCCTTCTCCCTTCTACACATACACACATCAGTATATATAAAATATTTCCACCCTGTCCACTTACTGGGCACTCAGTAATATTTTGGGTCCAGAGGCTCATGTCGGAGCTGTCCTCAATGGTGGTGCATCGCTTCTGCTTGCTATCCCAGCCACAATAAGGGTCTCTGGCTCCCAGGCATTCCCTGCATGGGCAAAGACAAAATATTAAAGCCCTTTAAGACTGTCTAGCTCTAAAGACATCTATTCCAGTATAGTCCTCGTATATGACAGCTGTCAACCGCACCAAGGCTCAGCAGAAGAAACAATTTCTTTAAGCAGAGGTTTACCTGCTTGGAAAGAGGAAAAATGAATAGAAGGGCGATAGGACACAAAGCAAGTATCACCTCATAGAAGCTGTAGATTAAAAATCAGTTCACTCCTCTCCAAGGCCTAGGGAAAGAAAATGACTTTACAAATTTTAGTCAAAGAACACTTGTCATTGAGATATCTTTGTGCCCCCATGTAATCACAGAGCAGGCCAAATCTCACACAAAGCAACCTCTGTGACTATGTTTTCTGACACTGTGTCCATCCAAAGGGGTTAGACAAGCAGAATTAGCCAATGGACCGGTAATAAAGGCTTTCTATTAGTCTTGGCCTTTGCTGGAACAATGGTTTCATTTATAATCCCAGCATCAAGATGTCAGTTTGGAAAAGTCACAGCAGAACATTATTTCTAAGCTTTTGGCTGCTTTGAACACTGCCGTATTCATTTTCCTCCTGAATCCATATTTACAGGCTAAGTGTGTGTTCCCAACATGTGAGCTGCTGAAGAAAAATATCTAGGGCTATTACTGCCACTAAACAGAGAAGATCAGTCACAGAAGTAGTCTGTACCAATAAAATTCAGCTGTATTGGTCGTTCCCATGAGTTGCTTTCAAATTGTTAATTTTCATTAAGAAAACATAAAGGTACAAGCCACATCATGCATGTATTAGTGAAAGACAAAGAGAGGACTAAACCTAAAAAGATTCACAACACTATTTTTAATCCCTATGATCCATTCCCTTCTATCACACAAAAGGCTGATAAGATCTTTGAAAAAAATCCCAAATGACTTGAAAACTGCCAATTAGACAGCAGCAAGGGACTGAGAGGAAATACTCAGTTCAAGAAGCCAAACAGGAGAGTAATAAAATGTATTCTAAGGCAAGGTATCAGTATGATTAACAAAACATAAAAAAAACCCCCAAACCCTCAAATGCAATGAGATGTTATTAACTGTTCCCTCCCAGAAATCTTTGAAATCCTATTAGCCTGTAATCAGCTGCAAATGAAAAAGCAAGTCCCTCACACACAGCTGAGAACACTCTATTAGTCTGTACTGACTCCACTCCAGTGATTTGTCTCAAAGCAAACCCCAGATTGTTTTGATGTCTGGTACCCATTGCTTTATATATATCTACACACACACGCGTTTATATTTTAATTATGAGTTTCCAGTTTGCCCCACTCCTACATTTCCGCTGCTTAAGATTTCACACACAGAGTTGTAAGGAACACAGCTTCTTTTTCATGCTTTAGGAAGGTAGTTACAATGATGTCTCTACTGTAGTTTTGCTTCAATTGCTTCAGCATGCCCAAGGAAAAGGCGAAGATGATTCTACCCCAGTCCAGGCAACAGAACATCAAATACTGACCTAGAAAATGACTTGGGATCCTCAGTCCGAGGACACAGAAGAGACATGTGCTGCTTTGCTCATTACTTTGGCTAAAGACCCCTGTCCTGCTGTTTTGACAACCCAAACCACCCTCACCCACAAAGTCGGGCTGCTGCCACATTCAGAGCTGCCTTTGTGGTCCCTCAGCAAGGGCAGCACCCAGTTCAATACAGAGCAGACCATGGGGTATCTGCCCATGCTCTTGACAACTTGGTACCTCAGGAGCAAAGAGTTTCTAAAGGCAGTTTCTAAAGAGTAGAAAAAGAGAAGCATGTTGGGGTGGGAGGAGGTGCGGTGGGGAAAGACCCTGCTTTTCGTCAGAGAGCCTTTTGGTCAGGCTTTCAGACCCTGACACCACATACACTATTGTTTCCAACTGCATGAAGCCATTTCACAGGGTACCCAGCGAGTTGAGAGAGGTCATTGTAATTCATAACAGGGAAGGCTGTTGCGAGCATCACCCTATTATGACACACATTTTCTCTGAATTTAATTTATAGGAAAACATGTGCTGCATAGATTCAGGAAATAATCTCCATATGTTCTGCGCTGCAGCCCTCAGCCACTCTGCAGGCCGCAGCATACCCCAGTTAGGCACTGACCACTTTGCTGGCACTACCATAATGTATGTCATGGAGCTAATGTGCTGCTCTTGGCCGGGAGCGGCGGGCTCTGGATCCCTAACAGAGCACTCACTGAGTCACAGCCGCGCTCCCCT
>VWZU01017706.1:3524896-3543834 GCA_013397095.1 Sterrhoptilus dennistouni
GACCCCCGGCTGACGGCCCATCCAGCCCTGGTGACGGGCTCAGGGAAATGCCTGGCACAGCCAGCCCTGGTGATGGGCTCTGGGAAACACTGGCACAGCAGGCACTGGGGATGGGCTCTGGGAAATGCCTGGCACAGCCAGCTGTGGTGATGGGCTCAGGGAAACGCCTGGCTCAGCCAGCCCTGGTGATGGGCTCAGAGAAATGCCTGGCACAGCGGGCACTGGTGATGGGCTCAGGGAAATGCGTGGCACAGCACCTGTTGGCTGGGAGCTGCAGCCAGCCCCGTGCTCTGCATCTGGGGTGTAACGAGTTCCTGCCCAGCCCGGGCTGTCAAAACACGCACTCTGCAATTTAACAACCATCACAGCCCGGGACTTCTCCTCATCTCGTGGCAGGTCCTCAAAACCATTTGAAATCTAAAAACAAAATAGCTATGCTGTCTGCCTCCCTTCAGGACTCAGAGCACACTCATCTGCCTCAGCTCTGGTGAGAAACCTATTATATCAGCTGACAGCGATACACTTAGAGGTGAGGAGAAATGTATTTACTTATATAAAATTTAGCCCATTTTTTTCCCTTTTTAAGCAGAAAAAGCATTGCAATGTACATAATACAGAAAATTACATTTCTGGCAAATATTTCCAGTGAACACTTTAAAAGCCACCCTCATTTATATCATTACAATATCTTTAGAATATATATATCCCTATTTATGTGATTAAAATATAAAACCACATCAGCAAACACATACCAAAAGACAAATAGATGCAAGCAGACATGCACACCCAAATCAAAATGCTTCAGAAGTATTGTCATTCTTAGTAGATCAGGCACCATGGTGTGGAAAATGCAAAGATATCACAGCATTTCCCTGTGCTCATAACACAAAATAAATTGAAATGTTTACATGCAAATAATGTTTTGTATTATGATACTACTGAAAAATCTCACAGAGGCCACAGGGCCTGAAGTCTTGCAGGGCAGTATATAAATACTGTGAAATAAGATACAAAGGAGTTTACATACAACAATGAAATTCTGATGTTTTAAAGGAAATGGGACTTCTGCCGCTTGCTCAGTTGCCCAGATTTTATATTGTACAAAAGGGAACATTTCACTGAAGTCTCCTCAGCAGCAGACCAGGAATGCCTCAAGGAACTAATGAGACACTATCCTGTTATCTCCTGCCACAATTCCCAGGGGTAGAGGGAACCCATTATCCCAGAATACTACATGAGCATAGCAGGTTAACACTGACTCTCTTACTGCTAATGACTTAGTTAATGAAATCCTACAAAGTGGGATGCTTGTGAAAGTAAGACAATGGTGTTGATGATACAACAGGGCCCATGCCCTCAGTTTCCCTCTGGCTACCTAGTAACCTCACATTCAGTGAGGACTTGGAGCCTCCTGACAGATACCTAAGAGGCTGGATTTATTTTGATAGGGCATTACTACCAATAGTGATTCATTTTAATTCATTGCCTCACAATAAATGTCTTGTGTGAGGCATAAAGGCATACACTGAAAAGTTCAATTGAAAAACAATTCCATTTGTGTCTCCTATTCAAGCTGGGTTTTTTTCTCCAGTTCCTCATTCTCACTTACTAAGGTCATTTGCATGAAAATAAGATCTTGCTCATAAGAGCTCACCTGCTGCCTGCTGTTTGGGAGCTGTAAGCCTCCCTGTTGTTGGCTGTTGCAATCATTTCTACAGCAGTGATCTGGGATAACACAAAGGATTAAGACTCTGTGAGAGGGACACTATCCACAACCCACTAAAGTCAATGGAAACTTACCTATGACTCAGAAGAGTTTTTATATGGTCTTTAACACCTGGTGTGCTGAGCCTTCACTTATGGTATGTGCTGTAGAAAGGCTTCTGCTTCCAGTATGCTGATGCTGCCCAAGATCCCTTTTTTGTAATGTCCTGAATGACATCTTCTTTCAGAATCTTCATTAAAGCTTAAACATCTGTATTTCAAAAGTTTTTAATTCCCACTTTAATTTGCTCTGTATCTAGACAACCTCATCTTTTGGTCATCATTTTTCCCTGAGAGTTAAAATTTTAGACTGTATAATAAATGAATCATCAAATCAATGGAACCGGACCCAAGAGGTTAGGCTTTGACAGACCAAATGAAAGAGTAACTATAGCCTCTTCCCATTCTTACTACTAGACAGAAGACACATAAAAATGCCATTTTGTACCACGAACCACAAAACTCATGCAAAATATTCACAATTAAGAACTCTGCTCCTTTCATCTGTCAGTTGTGCTTACTCTCCCAGTTTTCATTTCCTCTCTTTCATTTAACTTTTTATCACTCCTTTTTATGACTAATAGCAAACAGGAATGGAATGGCAAGACATGGATGTGCAGAGGCAGGGCTCTGGACCAAAAGGCTGAGAAATTCCTTCCCAAACTGTGTTTGCTCACAAAAGCCTGTCACTGCACTGGGAGACAGCTCTGCATTTTCACTCATGAGTTTGGAACCTGCAGTGAAGGTCCCCTTTGTCAGGGAGACACAAGAACTGTCTCTGTCCCTGGTCCTTTAGATCCCATGGGCATCACCGGTCAGTCCAGCAGAGGCACATCCACTGCTGCAGTGCAAACATTTATAACCCTGATCCTGCAAGGCACTGGACAAGCCTCATCCACGCTCAGCCCCTCAGGAGCATGGGCAGCACAGGGGTGTCCCTCCCTCTTTTGGGGAATAAGACTTCAGAATTCCAATTCCACACTGGTTTGTTGCACTCTTAGAATAGTTACCTGTGAGAGAACAGCCCTTTGCAAGTAATAAAGGCTTTAGCTGTGTTAGCTGTAAGCATGAGGCTGTGTTTGGCAGACAGGCATTTCCTGACAAGGTTAGCTTACTGTCCCATTGCTAGCAACCTGCAGAGGGGATGAACTAAACAAATAATCATATTAGCTTCCAGCCAACCGAATCATAATTACTGACACCCTCAACAGCCCGTGCAAGGAAGAGCAGACCTCTGTCTTCCCTAAAGCCAGATGGCATGAAAAGAGAAGAATGAGAATCAAAAGGATGATTGTGGTTTAAGAAAATAAGATTATAAAGGGAAAAAAAAGCACCAGACATTCTAACAATCCCTCTAATTTTGGTACCTTTAAAAATTCAAACTGCAGAAATGAGTTAGTGATCTGTACAAATTCATTATCTTTCCCCATGAGAAGAGAAGCCAAGTGGAATTGAGCTGCTTTAGTCATACAGTGGTCAAGTAGCAGCTTAATTTCTCAGCTAGTGAATATAACATATTCCATTCCAGATGTTACTGCCCTTTCCTCAAGACCAGGAGCCACATACTACCTAAGTAATTCACTGGGCTATTTGTGGATCAGGGCCCTGCTTGGGAAGAGCATACTACAGCTCACAGGTACCATCACTGTGAGGGGTGCAGTTGATGTTAATGGACAGACAAGGTTTGGTATTTTGGCATGTGATATTGGATGCAGAGGCAGAGAAGCTGAAGTGGGCATGTGTCATTTATCACCCACACATGCTTAGCATAAGTGATTGCTGCTCTGCACATGGTTTGCTTTGAATGCATAAATTAAAGCTGTGGTGTAAAACAACCTCCAAAACTGCAGTCCATTTATGAGTCAAACACATGTTACTTATTAAAAAAAAAGCAGCGCACAGACAGAGATTTTCACAGGCAGTTTCATCCAATTTTCTTTTCTACATCAGAGACCTGGGCTTGCTAGAGTTCACCTTCTGGCCTACCATTTTCAATATCACTTTAATCGATTGAGGTTTATAGATTATGGCCTCACACAAGCTACACAACTATTCAATTTCTTACTTTCTGACATCCCATTCCATCATCTTCTAGCAACAGTGACTTCTTTATTGGATGGGAATTTATTTTTATCTTTAAAGCTGTGAAATAAAACAACATTCCATTTACTCAAACATGAAGAATAATGCCATCTCTGATTAAATTTGGATTTATGTTTACATCAGTAAAATAAATTAATAAAAAAAAAAGGAGTGTTCCTTCACGAACACTTTTAGAAACTCTTGTCACTGTGCCAAACAAAACTGACCTCTAATAAAAACAAAAGTACAGAGGGTCTCTGACTACTAGTGACAGGATCATTCATCCACAAGAAAACTCAGATACTATTGAAGTCCTAATGAAAGCAATAGCCAGAAGGAATTCCTGAATGTGGGGCATGTTTGTCTGGGTTGCGAAGCACCACTGTTTCCAAGCCTCAGCAGGCTTTTGAGCCTTAAGAAAACATGCTCCCCAGGGCTGCCATATGGGAAGAGGCAGAGGGGACCAGGCATCCTTTTGGAAAGGCAGCTTGGGCAAATCAGTGCACTCAAGTGTTACTCCCTGTCTCTGCCCTGTGTCAGTCAGTGTCTGGAGGCAGCTGTCAGATTAAGTGCTCTGCTCCTGTGCTTCTGCTCTGTAGTTGCAGATCTGAGACCTCTGTGTGAACATGGCAAATTGCTGAAGTTTGGTGGTGTGGGTGGAGACAGGCAAAGGGTGGCTTAGGCAGGAGCAAATCCACTGCAAGGGACACAAACAGGTGCTTTATGTAGCCTCTGCAAGATGCTGATGATTTAAGAACACAAGTTACACTAAAACGGGAACTTAAGATGGGGAAGAAAATTGCAAAGGCAGAAAACTTAGAACGCAGTGTGAAGGATGATAAAGAAACCTGAAAATAGCCTGGAGTTGTCACCTAGGCTGCACTAAGTAATCCATATTCAAGCAGCTCCTTTGTGGAAGTTGGATTTTGTTAAGATCTGGGTAATTATTTTCGGCTCAACAAGATGCAGATTAAACTAGATAGAGCCTTTGTATATTAAGGTATCTTGGAAAAGGCAAATAAATATTAGGCCATCCATTACAGCCTGAGGATCAAACACATTTCCCTTCTAATACAGGGATATTTTAACACTGTATAAGGGGCAAAATGGTCTGCCACATATTCTCCAGTGCTTCTTCCCATGTGATTATATAAACACCATCAACTCTTTTTAACAAGAGAACATCACTTAAGTAAATAGATATTCTTGAAATCCAGCTTTACCTCTTGCAGACTGAAGTGTTCCCATAGTTCTACAACACTTGGCTATTTCGATAGAAGATACCAGAACGTACAATATTGTATTTTACTATAACCCATACATATTTTATACGTACTTAAATTTTAAACTTGAACCAGCAAAACCAAATTTGCTCTGACTCCAGATACTTCCTCTTCCCTGAACAGGTAAAACAGCACATCTCCTGATAAAATCTTAATGATGCATCTGTAGCAATACATTAATTCAGTATTATTATTGGACACATTTGTGTTTTACCCTGCAAATTCTGCCTGAAGCTTGAGGCAGGAAGAAAACCAGCCTCAGCAGCAGTAAGACTGCAGACCCTTTCATCAGGAGCCACATTACTGAATGTGACCATTGCCTAGAATACAAATCTTATGACATAAGAGTAGCAAATGGCAAGAATTGACAGATGCAATGGATATCTGCCCTGGGGCTTGCTGGGAGCTTTAGTTATTAATCTTGTTTGTATAACAATAGCATCGATGTCATCCTAACATAACATATTCCAAGAAAACTACATGCGTTCCTGTCGGTAGACACTGTGCTGAAAGTAATTTCACACAGCCCACCTAGCAGGCATCAGATGGTAATGACTTTTAGCATTGATCTGAGCTGGCCTCAAGCCAACCTCTTAGAGGCAAAAGGATCCATTCACTAAACTGTTCTTAAGTCATGTTGGCAGGATGCTTTAAAAATAGGGAGCAAACAGAAGCCCTGGCATGTTTAACCTGTGTCCTCCCTCCTGGCAAACCCAAAAGGGATTGGCATCCTAGTCGCGATATGAAGGAGACAAAAGGAAGTGAGTCCTGAAATTAGCTGATTTTGTTTGGCTTCTTCTGAAGTGACCTTCATCTGTTTCAGCAATTGGATAACTCTGTACTCCAGCTACTGCTAAATTCCCCTTCTGTTCACTCAGGGTCATTTCCAGACTTCAGAAATAAAGTGGGAGCCTAAAAGTGTACAGGCTGCTTAAAATTAATATAATACATGTCATTGGTTTGAGCATTTAGTAAAAATTAGTAAAACTGTCATAAATGATCTGGTTGGGAGCAGAGTCCCTTCCTATTTTGTGTCCTCTCTCTTTTTCAGCAACACATGCACCAGAAATCTCAGCACAGCCTTATTCCTCAAACTCAGCCTCTTGCTGGTTTCCCTGCTGGCCCCGCACTGCATTTCTCTCCTCACTGTTATTTGTGATTCCTTCATACTTAAATGCCATCTACAAAGTATGCTATTTTCTTTCTTCCATGCCATTAAAGATAATGTCAAATAAGATGAAACTGAAAACCAATCTCTCTGGCATCTTACAGGAAACATGCCCCAGCTCACTACCTCACTGCTTATCCTTGTCTGCTTTTATTTCCAATTTCAGACACGTCCCTTTCCCAGACCATTCAAGTGAAGCTCTTTGACTGCTATTCTGAAAGCCATGTTCCTTAGACCTTACCATCCCTTCAAACCTTAGAGGTCCATATCCTGCAAATAGTGTGGATGCACTTAACTTTACATATATAAACAGCTACATTAAAGAAAATGGGAGTAATTGCCTGCTACAGCAGATGCAAATGTGTTGTCAGGATAGAGAAAATGGTATAATTTTGTACTTCTATTTAAAGAACACAGATCCATTTCATCTACAAACTTCATTCTTTCCAAGAACTTTAGTGATCATGGTTCTGTTTGATGTCTTCATTCTCTGTCAGTGGGAGTCTCGCTATTTTCTTAAATGCAACCAGAATGTCAAACCAGATGTTTAGTGATTTATTCTGATATATTATTGGATACTGTGGATGACAAAACATTGGGCTGAGCACTCTCCTTTCTGCCTATGAAGTATTCCAAAGCTTTTCAGCATTACTGGTGATACAATAATTAGCTAATTCCCTTAATTGTGGAGAGGCCATATCAGCCAGAACAGATGGAAATTAATGATTAAGCTTTATCACAACATTTTTGTAGTCTGTTACCTTTCCTTTCTCCTCTATTTTTAAACGGATATTCAATGTGCTGAATATTTTTTTAAACTCTCAGGGAGAGGATCTTCAAAACAAAATCTGGGCCAGATTTTCAACGGCCTCAGCTAAGAAAAAGGTGTTGGATTTTCAAGATCTTTGATGAACAATCTGGCCATCAGTGTCACCTCAGTGATCAGCTGGATGCTGGGCTCCACTGAGCAAATGTCTCTGTTCTTCCCTCCTCTACCTTTTCAAACATTTTTCTTTTACCCAACAACAGTTCATTCTTTGTCCTTCAAGGAACCATCATCATTCTGATGAAGGAGTCAGAGGATTTTCAGCCTGTATTCAAATAAATCCCTCCCCAAAACTGGAAGATTTTTAGACGTCTTCCCAGACTATGCTATTTCTCCAAACAAATTCCCCAACAGTTTAACTCCTGAAATATGGTAATCCTGTAATTCAGGTTTTAGAATCCTACATTCAAGTGCTTCACTCCTTTGTTACAGAGGATTTTGCATCATATAAGGCTTAAAAAAAAAAAAAAGAAGAACATACCATTAAACTCCAAAGCCATCCTCCATGTGATATCTCAACCCCCTCAAAGGTGGACATGGTACAGTGATCATGCTTGAAGCTACAGTTCCACTTTGGAGAGATACAAAGGGCAGAAAACTCTCTACTTCTTTGGTGTAGCTGCTGACCTTTTTCTTCCAGAAAGTCCCTGGAGCCATTTCAGGAGTTACTCACCTATATGTACTTAGTTTGTCTGATCACTGGCCCAGAGCTATTTAGAGGTGAGCTGTGCTTCTCTCACAGATATCGTCAGCAAATAAGAGTCCTTGTCAGCCGAGTCATTTCTGCCAGATTTGCATTAAGTACCATGGCTGGAGGGGATGTGCGGCAGAATTTAGGCCAAGCAAGAGAGCAAAAACCTCAGCATCACTCAAGAGCAAATCCCCTGCAATCGGGTCAAAAAGCAGGCAAGGGTTCAGGTAAGAGCATGTCACAGCTGCGTGCTAGAGGACCTGGCTCTGGAAGCAGGAGGATCCACAGTGGCATGAAGGTAACCTGAGGTGGCACTGACACAGCCTGGACACCCAAAATTGCAATTTGCACCATGTGACTGCAAGTTTTAGGCAGAAAAAAATATGGAAGGAATTAATATCAAGATAAAGTGCATTAAAATAAACTGCTCAGGACAGGGAGAGGAGAAGGGCTGGGTATCCAAGAGACCAAACATTTTCTTTTCCTCGTTTAAATGTGCAATCAAAACCCTTGGCCCACCTCAGGGTTTCTGTCTGCTCAGAGGCCCAGGGTTCTGATGTTGCAAAGAGTCAACAGAAAGAGATCATAAACTATTCCTTGTAACAAACAGCTTCATTTTCCTATCTGTCTGATTGCAATTCTAAAAATGAATAACTGCACCCCAGCCTTTGAAAAAATTATTAAACTATGCCTTACAGATACATCCCACCTGAAAAAATGCTGCAGATCTGAGGTCCTCAGCTCTCTGAAATTCAGATTTGGGATTTTGCTCAGGCACATTCTAAAGATACAGTGATGTCAGTGATAAGGCTGCACTACTGGTTCTTCAAATATTTCTCACCAAAGCTTAGGGGCAACTTGAGGTAAAAAAATCGAAGCTCATTTGAAAATTGCAGGGAAGTTACAAATATTTCAAAGCCATGCAAAATTCAGCAGCAAGCACAGCCAAACTACCACCCAGCAAAGCAACCTTCAAAACATTCTGCATATTCAAAGGGCTTGTAGGTTTTGCTCATGTTGGACATTTTCCTAAGTCTCCAGTGAGTGGGGAACAGCAGCACTCAAGAGAGCAGGAAAGACAAACAGCAGGAACACACAGGCACAAGGCAAGGTCCCTGCAGCCAAGTCCAGCCTGTAAATTTGGGCAGCTGACATTACAGATGTCTTCCCGTTGCCCTGTTGCTAAGAGTGGCTGTTTCTGAAAAGACAGACTGAGACAGGTCAGTGGGCAAGCACAAAACACTGCTCAGACACCCACTACATCAAGGCACGGGACTGAGTTACTGGTCACCATTTAAGAGATTAAATCGCTGCCGTGTCAATAAACAAACAGTAAAGGAGATGGCAGAAATCCTTATCCCTTTCCATCTCTTCCGTTTGCTGCTGTTTTTCCCTCTGCCCCAGTTGTGAGCCTCGGTACCAAGCCCCGAGGTTTTAAAGCAGCAGAGCAGCAAAGATCGCTGGCCAGGATCAATGCTGGGGTCAATTTTCTCTCGATGCGCGATTGCCTGTTCCAGACAGGAGGGGGAAGGCAGGCTGAAGGCAACAGCTCTGTATCAGCAATCACAAACCCACATCAGCCCCCAGGGTCTGAAAGGCTGAAAAGTTTCCTGAAAACAGAAGGCAGAGCCTACAATAATGTGGTATTCCTGCCTGGGAGGCACAAATTCTCTCCATCACCCCCGAGCTTCCCGAGCCGCCCCACCAAAACAATTACATTATAAAAACTGCTGAAACCAGAGCTTTTCGAGGAGGCCAGTCACAAAGTCACAGCACAACAAAAAAGTAAACAGGGAGTATTGTAGGGGTGGGAGCCCTTCTTCCCATAGTGGCTGAATATTGGCGTGTATTAAATATAGACACAACAATAAGCAATAAATCACAGCCCAGGAGAAGTGCCAGGTGGAATGCACTGGAGGAAATTAAAATATCCTTCTTGATACTGTTCAGGATTGAAAAAAATAAAAAGGAGGTCAAATTGACTTATCACCTACACAGCCAGGATGCTAAGTGGAGAAAGGGTTCTAACACTTGCAGCTGAAAAAATCACAGTTTAACAATTTCCAAGACAAAAAAACCCCAAACAAACAAACAAACAAACCTCACAACCAAAACAACAAAAAACTTAGCCTAAAATGTATTATTAATACCATAAACATCCTCTCAAACAAATAAATAAATGATGGAGTTTCTTGGCTTTCATACATTTTCTTTTTTTTTTCCTTCCTTTTTCCAAATACACAGTCCACAACACTTGCCTATAGGACAAACGATCCTTTGCAATGTACACAAGAACACTAAATGTTCCCAAATACACTAAATGCACCCAAATTCAGCAAATTCTGACCTCCTACATCACATCCCACCAGGTCATCAGGAATCCCTATCTCTTGTACCTTGCTATTGCCCAGAGGCTGGGTATTGGTGATTTCTATCATGAAACTAATCAATGGACACAGAATTTGAGTTTGCCAACCCTGAAGAACTGGGCTGTTTTATTGTTTCACTCAAAATTGCCTCCAGAAAGTTTGTTTTAGAGAAAACCAGCACTGATACACAAACTTCCCAGAAATTTCAGCCAGGAAACAGTGCCATACAGTGCATAAAACTGAGGATGCTTTTGGTCACCAGCAGGCAAGGGAACCTCTGTGAGGATAGTTTTTTGTTTGCTGGGATAAGCTTATAAAGGCTGCTCTGCAGCTTCCAGGATTTAAATATGGTCCTCCTGTGAAACACCCCACCCGTCTGCTCTCCAGTCACTGCTTCTTTCTTGCTTGCCCCATTTTAAGGCAATTCAGCAAACCTCCAACATTTGAATTTTAATGGAAGTGTCATACAAAGTACTTGGGCAGGCTGAAAATAGGACAGCATCTATAAATTACTGGAAAGCTGAACTCAAGATTAGGAAAGGAAAGGAAGATCTTGAAACTGGATCATATATATGTATACACACATAAATATTCTCAGACTGAGACTATACAGGACAGCCTGAAAAGGACAGCTGTTATGTTCTACCTTTTAAAATCTCTGCTTTTAAGGGCTGAGAACAGGATGGCACTTTGCAGCTGTGGTTTTCTCTCACTAAACACTTTTGTGTCCATCTGTTTTAGATATTTAGTACAAGCTGATAGATAACCACTACCTGTTGAAAATAAAATTATAGTGATATTTTCTATATCAATTTTTTTGGCAAGAAAACAGGGAGATCTTTCAGTAGGCCATGGAAGAGGGAATCCATTTAAATGTTGCTAACAAAATCCTTCCTCTTGTCTAGCACAGAGGACATCAGTTTCACACAAAACTCTCACACAGGAAAGCAAGGCAAAAGCATGAGAGGAGAAGTATTTTCAAGAGATGCAAACAAGTTACTGCAGCACCAGTGAGATTACTTGAACATCTTTCTCAAACAGTTGCTATCACATTCTTTCACCTGCTTAAATGGAGAGGCACATTTGGATGCAAAAACCTTTTACAGTTCTGTGTGGAAGACTGCTCTGTAGCCAAGGCAGATAATTAGAAAAAGTCGTTTTTCCAACCTTCTTTATGAGGTACAATCAAGGCACAGAATCTATCCAGGTGTAAGAAAGAGGTGTCATACATAGTTGAGATGAACTATTGATTTCCAAAAGCAATAACAAGTTGCCACACAGCCCAGTCCTGCCTCATCGTGTGTTTGAGAGGTGATCACTCGGATAAGCAAGGAAAGTCTGGCTGCAACCCAAATTCAAAAACCTTTAGCCACACTGCCAGTAAAAACCACCCAGGAAAAAAAAATGGGCTTAATAAAAGCAATATTATAATCTGAAGTTGCTTTAAAAAAAAAAAAAAAAAAAGGAGTAAATATTGTAAGCCCCTTCTTGGTAAACATGATTAATTTGTGAGGAGGACTAATAAACATTTACCAAAAAAAATTGCTTATCCGCATTGCTCCTGTCACGCGTATGTCTATCAGGAGATGCACTTCAACAGTGTTTTTTGTCTCCCATTGATGAAACAAAAAGCCTTCTAAACTGAATCAGATTGAAACACGCTACCCTGGTGCTTTTTTCTTTAACCAGAAGTGGGATATATTAGAGCTGTAAATTTACTTACCCTTCTGTTTTGTACATGGAGCATCTCTCCAAAGGAATTTTTAGCACTCCATTATTTAGACCCACAAAGAGTGACCTGTCGCTGTGTAGGATTTGGAGACTCTTGATTGCTTCTTGTTGTCCGTCAGGGAGAATCTGCATTTCCTCTAAGTAACAACTCCTCAGACTCCTGTTAGTGGTAGAAAGGGCCTTCAAGATGGTGCCATACTCTAATAGAACAAGAAACAAGGCACAAGTAAATCTTGGAGGCAATGACTTCATTTCATACCTGCCTAAAGAGTGAAATATTAATGCCATTGTTACAGAGCTGGTTTGACCTAGTTCTGGGTCACCTGCTGCCCATGGTAGAGAGCTTCAGCTACATCATTACAATCCTCAGCAGAAACCACCTGAGAATGCACTAAAATGGGAATTCAGAAGGATGTGAACCATCTGGACACTGAGTACCTGGCAGTTTTTCCCAGCTGGAGCACTGAGGCAGAGTAGTCTGGTCCTGTTACCAGAGAGTTACAGAGCAAGGTGACCCAGGATGGCAAGAACAATTTCTGGTGCCTTGACTCTGTATTTCTAATGGTTTATGGAGCAGATCAGTGTGATTTGATGTCATGACAAATGACAACAGATGCAGCAGCCCTGCTGGAAATCTCTGAGGCCTCCATAATGACTGCATGGGTCACAGACCTAATTGATCCTCTTCCTGGAAGAAGCCAGTTTGACAAGGGGATGTTACGGCACGAGGAGTGCATACACAGAAACATACATGTTTGTGCTCACAGTGCTCTTACCTAAACAATTTAAAGCTGTGGGAGATTAATGCACATCACTTTTCATTGAAACCCCCAAGAGGTCTGTCAGCCTGATTGTTCCTGAAACTTAATCTTTCTGTTCCAGGAACTTCTGCATTGGTGCCAAAGCTCAGCAATTTATAGTGGGTTGGCCACCATGCGAAGCTTCCCTTGTGGGGAAGCTGTGTGTTCCATGTGGAATAAGACTGAAGTCTTGGCTCAGTTAGTCTCAGGACTAGGTTTGTGCTCAGGGCTGCCTCTAGGCAGGGCTGTCTCTACTGAAGCATTCACAGGTTTAAACATTTCCAGCAGATCTTACTCTTCGGCCACCACTAACCAGGGACATAAAGCAAACACGAGTAAGTAGTTAAGGGTATGGCATTGGACCTTTCTACACTAATGATATGAAGCAGGAAGTATTCTAGCTTTCTGTGAGGCTTTGTAACTTGGACTCCTCACTTTAAATATCAAGATATCATATTGGCAGAACAATGTTATATTTTCATTTAACTACAATCTTTTAATCATAATCAATATTCATGGAGTTCCCATACTGGAAGTGTTGCTAGAACATATAAATAATAAACGAAGATGATCACTTTTGGAATAAGTGGTGGTAAAAGTTGTATAAATTATGACACAGTCCTGAAGGTCCATTCTCCTAAACATGAGAATGAGGCAATGACTCTGCATTCAGATGTGAGATTAAATTAACACTTATGGAAGCAATCCATCTTATTCTAAAGGCAAAGCTTCTGCAATAGAGGATAACAACATTATACCCATGAGGCTGGCCATATGCTCTGATTAATCAAACTATTTAATTTAACCTCTATCATTGGTACAAATATGGGCTAAGACAACCATTTATAACACTTTGTCCTCCTTCAGCATCTTCACTTATCCAAGATACCTGTGCTTTTCAGAAGAGGCAACATGTCCTGCTAATTAGAGGATGGAAGTCAAAATCGAGAGACTAAATCACACACTTAATTCTACCACTGACTTGCTATGCTCCCACAAAAAAAGCACTTGCCTCAGCTTCCCTGTCTGCCTTAAACTTTGGTGCATGCCCATTCCTGAAAGCACTGGGAGTCATACACCAGTAGGGACATGGAAGTGCAAAGAAAGACATAATTAAATCCCTGGGCAAGCCTGGAGGTTATGCATTATTATTGCTTATTCAGAGATGGGTTTGTCATAGCACTGAGAGGCAACTGACATCCATGAAACCACAGAGCATTCCACCAACCTCTGCTCTTGCCCACTGTTATTTATTAGCCTGATTAGTTGAAACATGCTTTTATAAGAGGGAGAAAAATGTTATTGTTCTTTTTAAACACAATGGAGATTTATAGTCTGATCACTTGGGACTCTGGCTCAAGTCCTCCATCCTGCTTTTAATTTACTCAGGCAAACAACTTCCACACAGTTTTGTACCAAAATCATATTGAATGAAAACTGTGTAAGGACTTCACAACTTGGCTGCTAGGTACACAAGCAAGCAGGAGGAACTGTTTGAAGCCCTCATGCTCTTACCTGTTCCAATATACATGACATGGTAGAGAGTATCCTTCCCCTGAACAATATCAACCACCAGTTTGGAAAAGCGGATGCTGTCCTGAGTCACGTAGGGATCCACAGTCACTGGCTGCACCACATCGTTCATCAGGAACAAGCGCTGTGCGTCCTGCAGGACCCTCTCTGTCAGGTTCTCGTTAGGGCTGTCGTCGTTCAGTGTCCCACACTAAAATACAGAAGACTGAATTTCAGAAAGTGCATCTTCTCCCCAGCCCAGCATAGAAATCACGTCCTCTTGGTTTCCTGGGGAGGTGGGTCTGTGTGAGGGTCACAGGATTAAATATGTAGCCTGACCACAGGTTCTTAGCCTAGATTTGGCCTGCAGCCCACTCTTTGAAAACTTTTCTCCTAGGTGGTCCACTGACCAGCAATGTGGAGTTTCCCTTGTGACAGCGTCAACCAGCACAGCAGAAGGGAAAAAGGCTTTAAATAAGCCATGGAGAAAAAGAAAGAATTAAAGCTAGCTGTAGAAATATTTAAAGGTAGCAGGGGAGAGAAAGTTCTGTGGTGATAAATCTTTGAAACATTTCACACGATCTTCGGACTCTGTCTACTATCTCAGTCTGTATAACCTGGAGTTTAAAAAAACCTAAAAATGGACTGGTTTTGCATCAAAGAACCAAACTTGCCACACTGCTTTTCTATGATGTGCTCCCTTCTGGACAGGTCCCCCCACCTGTATCTGAAGCAAGGCAGGTTAACCCCAAGCTCCCCTCACCTCACACTCTTCTCTCCTGAGAGCAAATGACAGATCAAGCCATGACTACCCATACTCCAGCACCAAGGGAAGCACTGAAACAGGACTCAATTCCCTTGCACAGCAAGAACAGAGGAGAAAAAGAGCTCATCTTGTGTCTTTTAAACAGTGTAATTCCTACCAGGTGGATAATGCATTTTAAGGCCTGAGTTTCCATCTTAGATTAATCTCTAGAACTCAGCATTTTCGAAAGCCAGTGCTAGTTTTTTGGTCCATGTCAGTAGCTGGGGCTGCATCTCACTCTTCCCCACAATATCATGCATGGAGGGCAGAAAATTTAGTACTCCAAAAGGCAGCAGGGTGACTGGTTATTTATCTTCCCAAGACCATGGGAGACAGTGGTACAACTAAATCCTGCCAAGTCCCATACTCAGTCTGTGAACAACTTCACTACTCACTAAATGGAACTCACGCCTAGCACCTTCATTAGAAATAAAATCTCACACATTTCTTTTTCTTCATTTTGGGTCCAGGTGTTTGGGGTTTCCTTGAAGAAAAGTCAGAATACTGAGACTTAGGATGTTGGTTTACAGCACTTGAGCTGCAGTGTACAAATTTCCCATGCGCACACTCTGGATACAGATCACAGCAACTCTTGGTGCTATCGGTGCCTTTCCTGCACCACGCAGCCCTTTCTCCTACTATGTGCTAAAATGAGTTGTCAGGGGTTTAACACACATTCAGACAGTAAATATGGATTCCAGGGCTGCTGTACTAAGCCTTACAATATTCTAGAGGTTGTGTGAACTAGGAGAACACAGCTGTGTTAATTCTCACAATCTATGAACATGGTCACTTTATAATCAATTTAAGCATCTTCCTGAATAGCCAGACTAAGGAAACATCAGTGGGTTTTTTATGTGTCCTCGGGTGGGTTTTAATGCTTTTTTCTATTGCAGTGGTCTTTTTTTAGTTCATGACTCATCCCATATTCTACAGAGTTCTTAGGTCTCTCTCTTTTGTTGTATCCTATGCTCCTTCTGGTTCATATCCATTCTTTTGGATGCTTTTCTCCCCATTCACTTTCCCTTTTAGAGCATCACCTAAAAAGAGTCCTAGTGGCAGGAGTGTCATTGTTGGTTTTGTTTTCTGTTCTCAGCAAGTCACAGCTAATTCTTTTGGTCTATTGGCAGCTCATGTGCTGACACAGCATCCCTCAGGTTTGGTTTAATGTTGTTTTGTTCTAATTTCCTGATTATCTGTACTGTCCTGATCACCTGCATCCTTCAGTATTTCTCCTTCCTCTCTGCAAGAAAAAAAAAATTCTGGCATGCTTCCCTCATCCTTCTTTGTGAGGCAAAAAATTAATTTAATGTTTTTGCAATATCTGCCTCTTCTGTCACTAAATTACCTTTGTCATATCCCTAAGGCTCCTCACTGACCTCTTGTTCCTTCTGTACTTGAAAAACATCTTAATCTCTTCTTGCAATCTTCCTTTTGTCTACCACATACCTCTTTCTCCTTTCCTTATTTTTCTCTGACCCTTTTCTTTCATCTTGCTGCTGCAATCTTTACACTCCACATTTTATCTGATACTTTTCACTATATGGAAATGCCTTCTGAAGTCCTTTACTATTCCTTTCCAAGGTCTTTTACTATGCCTTCTGGGTTAGCCTAGCAAGAAAGTCCTTGATTCTCAGTCTGCCTTAATATTCCCTTTACATTAAAAAAAAAAACAACGAAAAAACCAAGAACAACAACAACAAAAACCTGGCTATGTTTGGCATGGTTGGACCTTCAGCAAGGCTTTGTTTCTTGGTTTTGAGTGCACCAAGCTGAGAGGGTGATCAAGAGGCCAAGCCTGTCCCACCTTGTATGGGCAGGAGCCCTCAGTCAGGTGCCAAGAGGGAATTCAGGAGGAGAAATCAGCTTCCTCAGCAGGAAGATAAGGCAGTCCCTGCCTGCAGCAGAGACCTGCCTCCCATCTGCTCTTGCTGTGATTTCAAGCGACTGTAGAGTTCTTTTTGGAAGGTCCTTGACATCACCAGTTTGAAGGCAGATGGCACTTGCAGGCAGCCTCAGCACATTTGCCATCATAAAGGAGAGCCAGATTCAGACAATTGGGCTGAAAGGATTTGCTATGGGGAAGCAAGGACATGAAGACAAGTCCATGCTCCCCAGGATTCCTCTGCTGGGAAGGGGCTGAGTTGTAAAACATGCTTCAGAAGACTGAGGTTTTCTGAGGCTGTCTCACACATACTGTGCCCCACACTGACTGGATCTGGTGATAAAGCAACTGAAGCTGTTTTATCATTTTCAAAATTGCTTTAACTGGTAATCCTGGAAAGTTGCTCATTCATAAACTCAAAGATTTTTAAAAGGAGAAGGAACCCCTGTGACAATCCCCATGTGTCCCCTTCCACCAGCTACAGTTGGCAGCATGTCCATGGCTTCTGGCTGAGCTACCATGTGTTAGAAAGTCATCCATCTTCCACTGAAGCACTGGTAGCCTTAGGGGCCCTATCAAGTGATGGAAAATCCATCACTTCCTTACAGATCACAGTGGTTAATTACCCTTCTTGTTTAAAAAATATACATTGTCTCCATTCTAGTTTGCCTTTGTCCAGCTTCAGCTTTCAGTCCTTCCCAGTTCTAGTAGGGACATGTCTTAATCATTCATTATTATTAGAAAATCCAGAATGTTCTTATTATTCCTTAAACTATTCAATTTTTACCATGAATTCTGTGGCAAGGAGTTCCACAGACTGAAACACTCATAAATGTGGAGAAATACAATTTATCTGTACCATGGGTCTACCTGGAAACATGAGCCCTACACAAATCAACCCACTGAAGTGACAGAACATCAAAGGGACTGCAGTAAACTGAAGGGCAACAGCAGTACCTGGAAATTAGGGATGGGGTTTAACGTTGGCAGCCAGGCTGATCTTGGGTTTTCTTGGTAGCGGAAGGGGCCATTAAATGCTTGAGTGATGGCACTCAGATTGAAGGCACACACTGCTGAGGCAGCTATGCTGTTTCTGGAAGAGGGGAGGGGAAAAAAATCAATTTAATCATTAGAACATTGACATTTTCATCATAACAGACATCAAACTCCACTCAAATAAAATACATGTAAATTGCTAGGTAAGTGTACAGTGAGACCCATCTCACAGGGAGTAAAAATAAATAAATAAATAAACTGTAAAATGCAGATGATTTGTGTGACAATTTTGAGAAGGAATTTTAAGTTTGGTTTTAAAATGTCAGAGATTTAAGGGCCATGGAAAAAGTTCTGACAAGAAAGGAATACAGTTTAATTTGCATGGATTATTTGTGTGTGGTTTTATTTTCAGTTTTTTAACAACCCATCTACCTTTATTGATTACAAACAAGCTCATTTTTAATCCCTTGTTGCTTCTCAAGGTGAAATTCTGTTTCTACAGGTTCCTGAAATCTTCAGCTATAAAATATGCCACCTAATATTGTATTTATATACATGCAGTGGAAGGGAAAAGGCTACAGTGACAATCCAGGTGGTTCTGACATCAGCTCAGCGTGCAAAAAGGTCTTGCTAATTCATGAAAACCTCTGTTTTCAATGACCACAGTTCACTTCTGTGTGTTCCCAGGTGGGTACAGGATCTGTCTGGGGCAGACTGTTCACCAAGCACACTCAGCCAGGGGAGGCACAGCACCGTGAGGGAAATGCTGCTGTGGGAAGGACTCTTCAGGAAGGAATGTGTTTTAAGGGTGCTGGGCGGCCCAGTCACACTGCACACAGATCAGTTGGCCTTTGCTGTTCCATTTCAGTCCTGGAGGACCCATTTCTGCAGGGTCCTGAGCCAGCTCATCTCCTGCCTCAAGGGGGTTGGAGGGCACTTCCTAGATGGTGACCTCAACAAGACTGACCCAGAGGGATATTTGATAAGTGATGACCTGAAATTCAAACCTGCTCCCAGTTTTTCCCT
>VWZU01017706.1:3544085-3655217 GCA_013397095.1 Sterrhoptilus dennistouni
TTTTTTTTAAACTAAACCAATAATTACACTCTCTTGCACACACAAAAAAAGCCTTTCTTCACCATTCCAGGCTGGAAAGCAGAAGAACAGATTCTTTCAGAGCATATTTCTTCCTAGCAATACAACATCAGGAAGAACTTCCTGCTTTGCCTTCCCATTCCCTGCTCCCCCCTGCCCCTTCCATCCCCAGAATGATGGAGTAGCTCACTTTGAACATGTCAAAGCAACGCCAGGCAAACCTTTCTCCACTTTTGTCTGAACACTGCTGATGCAGTGCATGCTCACAGACAGCAGCTTTTAAGACAAACCTAATGATGGATGACAAGTAAATGCCTTGAGGCGCACACAGGAAAAAAAAGACAATGAGGGAGAAAATGAAAAAGGAAAAGAAAGAATAAAATTCCACTAGTCTAATGAAAATACTTAGAAAGAAAAAAAAAGGATATTTTTAGGGCCCTGCTAAGGACTTCATAGTTTAGCCTTTTCACTTTGCTGGAAAGAAGAAAGGAAAGAGGTTTTCCATTAAATCTGTGGACCATTTTCTTTTCCATCTGTGGCCTGGCATATTTCCCATCTCTCCTTATGAAAAGTTTGATCCCAGTCTCAAGCCAGTGACATCAACTGGTGCAGCTGGCCCCTGTGTTTTGGTGTGAAGTGTAACTTCCTTTATTCCCACCTCCTACCTCCTGTGACTAACTAGCTGGTTTCAAGAATGGGTTAAGTTCAAAGAGGTTTTAACATTGTCTCTATTACCTCCCAGAAAATTTTAATAAAAACATATTAAATATTTCATCAGCAGCTTCCCCTAAAAGCTCTCTTTCCCACTGATTCAGCTGGGTATAACACAACATGAAGCAATAAATCTATATGTGGGTGTTAGCACAACCACTAATTCCCCTTTGTTTTAAGATGACCCTAAATTCATTAAACATGAACCTTCTGAAGTAAAAAGTACCTGTAAAAAACACCAACAAAAAATCATAGTTTTGTGTTGCCTTGGCATTTTATCACAAAGGACCTCAGACTGGTGCATAAATTAACCCTCTTTGGTATGCAGAGCTCATGCAGCATGATATAAGTCCCAGTGAAAGTTAAAAGAATAATTACCATTATTTCTCTAGTCGGATGACAAATTGGAACATTTTCTCTTTGAACTTTTAAAAGAACACCATGTTGTAGACCCAAAATGCTATTTGATCTAACTTCAGCTGTTATCGATTACTAATTTCTTCAATTACACAAATGTGCATATTTTATTGTCTTCAGAAGATACAAGAGAGATCCTATATCCCTGATGTACAAAGAATGCTCAAGTGTACCCAGAGGAGACAGGTAACACCCATCACATCTCATGATAAACTCGGGAGATGGACACAGCAGAAGAGAACTGTCCCAGCCAGAGCTAGTCTATGTCTCCTCCTTGATTGTCCAAAAACATCACCAATTCGATAAATAAAATAGTTATTAATAGTTTTCTCATTTCCAACTTCCATTCTTGGCTGGATGAATGGACAAATGGGTAGATGAAACATTATCACTATTGGCACAGAAGTCCTCTCCAATGGCAAAAAAAAAATAAAAAAAAGGAGTCAGCTTAAGTGGCCAAAGCAATAGCCAGATTTCCTTTTAATGTTCAGGAAGTTTGGCTAATATCCTCTAAATGTTTTTGAAGAATGACTCATGTGCCTTTCAATCCGAGGACAGATCTTTTCCTACAGTCAAAGTGCAGTGCTCAATCATGTTTATTTTTTCTAGGTGCTTCTCTGCTGGCTCACTTTTGACTGACATTGGCAGTGATGGAACAGAAACAAAACATGGAAGAGGGACGAGGGTGTCCAAACTCTTATCTATTTCTTGGAATTTACAGAGGGAGAAGAACATTCAGGCTCTGTTGACCCACAGTGAGGCTCCCCAACAGCACTTTAGCTCAAGAAGTTGGGGCTAATGCTTTGTGACTTCAGGGGCTGAAGTTCAAGCCCTATCACACCATCAGGTGATACATTAAAATAGGAGGGTTTGTATTTCAGTGGGGCTTCACTTCTTTGGTTTTCTGTGGGCTCTCTGGGAACAGGCCCTTATTCATATTGGGCAGTACAGCAGTGCACACAAAAACCCCAAAGAAATTGGCTGCCCAGCATGAGGAAGGCACTTTGCATTTCCCTTATGGAGTAACGGCTCAGATTTTCATTCTCTCGTTTACGTGTCAGGCTAACATCCCCCTGGAGAACATGTATTATTGAAACTCAATACCATGCAGACTGGTTATAGCTTGAAACTTATCATCCTAGCCTTAGGCATCAGAGAAAAAGTTATTTGAGTTTTCCTGACTTAAAAATATACAATATGAGTTTTTTAATATATTTTTTAATTAACTCCTCTTCTCCTTTCTGCTTTCACAGCTACACTAAATCATTCCAATTACAAGTTTTTTCAATATCAAGCCAAGAAGAAGTGATTACAAAGTATCAGAAATCATACCTTCCCCTCAGAGTTCCAATGCTGCTTTTGATTTGTGGACCTCAAACAGTCTGTGCCAGAGGTAAAGCCCCTCCACCTTGGCAATGCTAAATGGCTTGTGACCCTCATGACCTTGCTATTACAGTGTTGTTCAACTGCAATAGATGTTGTTTTCAATTTATGCTGTTGTGATCCCACCTGCCTCATTCTTCTCCTTCCAGCCCTTCTCTCCCAAGTGTGTGCACCTGTCCATCTCATGGGCCAGCTCCAGTGTTCACACAATTCTGTCAGATTGTCCTGGGAATTAATGTGTTTCTTGTTGAGTCATTTTTAGATCATGTTGCTAAACTACACAATTTGCACTGTTCCTACAAGAAGTCTGAAGTCTTTCAATAACCAGGTTTGTATCAAATTAATTCACCCTAAAACTGCAGAGTCATCTTTTATGGACTCCAGGAATCTGTGAACCATGGATTAAAAACACTGTCCTAGAGGCTACGTTGTCATGATGGATAACACAGACCTATCTATTCTTTCATGTTTACCAAACGATCTTTCAAAAATGATTGCTCAGATTGTCTAAGAAATCAATACATTGTCAGTCTCAGACTGCTGGGGATAGAGGAAGGGCAGTAAAGCCAGTGCAACTTACACATTAGTAGTGAAGACACCGTAGATCAGATCTTGCTCAGGAAGGTAGAAGGTGCTTTGCAATTCATTGTAATAGAAAGGGATTTCTCCAGCACGGGAGCAGTTCAGTCTGGCCTTCATGAAAGTCGTCCATGTGTCCTCCAGCAAAAATCTCCCCCCAATATCATTTTTGCAAACCCTTGCCACACGAGAATACACTGTTTTCCCACAGTCATGTTCCACCGCGTTCTCACGGAAGAAGAAGTAGGTGAACAAGCCGATGTCATAGGCAGCAATAAAGTTAGGCTCTGAAAAACAAACATTTCAAGAGATTTATATAGGTTAGAAATCAATCTATGCTCACTGACTTGCTCAATGCATTGCACTGCCAGCTCCATTTATGCAGTCTGTCAAAGCTGGGACCACTGGGAGTTCGGAGTCAGCAGAGGACATAAAAACAGTAGATGGGAATAATGATATATGAGGATATAGCTCTAGTACCTTTTTTGAGATCTTGGAAAGGCCCCATTGTTTCTCCATTTTATTGGCAAAGCTGCTACTGATTTCAGTGAAAGCAGAGTTCAACAGTTTGCATATGCATGACTATTCTCTGAACCTATACTCATTTTACAAGACAAAGACTTCCCATTGGGCTGCTTCACCTATTCCCTTTTGAAGTGGACCTTATGATGTGTTAAATATGCTGCGTGCATCCGCCCGATCCCCCAGACAGCTGCACTGAAACATTCAAGTTACTCTCCCAGCACTGTCACATCTGGCTTTTATCATGAAACCTTTCCAGTTTCTAGGCACAAAAGATTATCTTATGTCCATAAAACAAAACCATGCCAGATACTGACAGTAGTGAAACGTGTTCTCCTTAATGCTTTTTCTCCTAAAATTTTCAGTGTTATTTTCACAATGATTGAAATGAACCTTGAATTTAGTAGGTTTAGTAATAAATATTTTAACTGGGGATATAACAAAGCTTTAAAGTGTATAGTCTTTCATCCTAGAAGTTTCTTTGTTAAAATGAAAAGTTTTTATTCATTTACCAAAATGAATAATATTTGATCAAACAAACAAGCAAACAAAAAACTTTCCCCAAACCTGTTGATTTTACAGGGTGCTTTTACAATGCTCATTTCTGAGTAGGGATCAAAGGAAGAAGAAAAAAGGGAAGTACAGAATTCCTTTAAAGCTGCAGCCCAGGAGTGAAAGGAGAACAGAGAAAGGCAGGCCACTGCTGCTGCAAGGCAAGTTTGGGAGGCAGATGATGGTACAGCAGGGAGGGCACTGAAAATCATCTCTTGTCAAACTTTCTCCTTCAAACTAACCATGAACCTTCAAGGGACCACTGTGATCCCCAATCTGACCTTCTGTCTAACACAAGCCAGAGAATTTCATCCTGTAATTCCACCATCGGATCCTGTAACTAACAGGAGAATTAGACCACATCTTTGGAAGGAGATCAGCTCTTACTGGACAATGTTACCTGGCTTTACATCCATCACTTTTCCCAGTGACTTGTTCAAGTGACTAAAGACTGACCCAGCTGCAACCTGTACTTCTTTTCCCATTTGACATTATCTGATTTCAGCTCCCAATCACAGGTTCTTGTCATGACTTGTCTGCTAGATTAAAGAACTTTATCCTTTCCAAAATCTTCTCTTGATGTAAGTGCTTCCATATCATGAACAAAACACCTTTTATCTCCTTTTCAGAAAGATAAATAAATTGAGCTCCTTAAGTCTCTCACTGTGAGGCAGGCTTTCTAAGTTTCAAACCACTGAATGGCTCTTCTCTGAATCACCTTCAGGTTTTCTGTTTCTTGTTGAAAAGTGGCCAGAAAAGGACGAAATTACTCCGATGTCACTAATGCTGCACAAGGTTATAAATCCAAGAGTCACATTAGTTTTTCCAGTCACATACAAGGACTTCAGTTACTGTTTGTCTTCCTTAAACTCCCCTGTTCCAATGTGGCTTCCTTCTGAGTCTTGCATTCATGCACAGGCAAGAGGAACATGTTTCCAATGAGTGTACATGGGCTATGGTGCTTCTTGGTCCTAGTTTGCACTCTTTCCTGATGACATCCTTTTCCTTACACTCCAGGTCTCCATACCGACTTCAGAATGCCTGCAGAAGCCTAGTTTGGCCTTATTAAGCTCCAGAGAGTGCACAGTCCCACTGCTCTTATCTTTAATTGAAAGGTCCTGAAATCTAATAGAAAGATTTCAAATATCTGGTCAATTTACCTGGGTAAAAGGAGGTATGGGGAATATTGAGGCCTCCATCACTACAGTCTGCTCAGACTAGAATTGCTTTAACCCAGTTGGAAGGTGTGGACTCAGTGCAGGGATTACTGGCTGAAATTCTACAGCTTGCTTGATGCAGGATATTATCACACTGGCTAAGAGTTCCTTTTAATAACTATAAATGCACATCAGCATGGACTCACATGGAACATAATGTGCTGTGAAATTTCTCATTTTTGGAGTGATCTTGCACTGAAACCAGGCACCTTCAGCTGAGTCAGTGGAAGTAAAGAGTGCCTATCACTCTGCAGAACTGGGTCACCGATATGATGCTTTAAGTTGATTTTGATCTTCAAATCTCTGAGTGGTTTTCTCGTTAAAATGATGCATTTGGTCATCTCACAAGACAGAGACCCATATATATGTTAAGTAGCCTGTAAGACCCACTTTCTGTATTCTAAATCAACTTTTCTGAAATAATTCCGGGCTCTTTTTAAACGTCTTCTAAGCTGCACTGATTATTGCTCCGGAAGCCCTTCCCCATCATAACTCTGGATCTCACTATGAAAAGAGAGAGAAAGATTTACAAGCCTGTCAAGCTGACTTTAATACATCTCTTGCTCAGATGTGACCCACATGACTTTACCATTGAGCCATTTGGAGTTGTATTGTGCTGTCCTAAGTGGGGGAACATTTCCAAGGCTGCGGTAAATAGCAGGATCCCGTCCAGAAAAATCAATCACAGTTGCAGCATAGAGCTCTCCTCGTGATGTAATCACAGCTGTCGAGTTGTGCCGAGGGTCGTATGGGCACCGAGCCACTCCATTAATTCTATCAATGATTTTGCTGAGGTTTCCTACCTGTATTTAAAAGGAGAGAGAAGATAATTTAAAGAGCAGCTGACTTTCTAAATGGTATAAAGAATTTGGTTTGCCCATGAGTACCTACGAGCAAATCCTCGATTTTTAAAAATCAGGTAGCTGTGAGAATGTAATCTTAGTGATGACTGAAAATTGATCTTTACAGCCATCATTTGCCAATATAAGAAGTTGTGTCTGAGCCTCACTGATCCTATTGCTTTGTACAAAGGGTGATTCCCCAGTCAATAAAGCCCAAACCCACTTGGTGTAATCAGGTGCTCCTGGTGCAAGCACAGGTTTTTAATCTTCCATAGATAAACACCTCCTGAATACACACGGGCCTTAAAAAAAATACAAATAAGCATTTCTCTGGGCCTGCTCCTGTCTGCCTTGAACCAAAAGGGAGTTTTGCTATTTATTTTAAAGAAACTTCAGAGTATTCAGCTCAGGAGGTACTCACAGCTAAGTTTGTCTGTATTCCCCATTTTCAGTGCTCGACCCAAGGTTTACATGAACAGCACTTTGCCCAGACCAAACTCACCCATAACATGAACTTTTTGCTCCCCAACTGCAGACACACTCATTGCCCCAAGACAGCCCAAAGAGGAAAACCAACATAATTTCAGTCAGCTACATTTAGAACATATTTAATGCAGCCATGATAGCCTGCCAAATGACTGTCCTTCCCCAGAGCATGTATCTAACCCTCCCCATCACTGTAAAAGAGGCAAACCACACCTGTCGACTGGAACACACTGGTGAAAAGGCATTGGTACCACAGGTAAAAACCTTCTTGCCATAAACAATCAGTACTCGGACATAGTTCTGGCACTCCTCCTATAGGGACAGAGACAAAGGATTTTTGAAATTTTTTTTACATTTAAAAAATACCTGTATTGCAGCAGGAATGCACCTTCCTTAGCTCTAACTTGGGTTGAGGTTTGTTGCCTCAAGCAGCACACAGCAGTCTAAGTGAGCAAGCCCAATTTGCTGGTTATTTCTCTAAACGTAGCCCTGCACAGTCCTGGAGCAGGATGTTATCCATCAGGTCAATTTTGTCATAGCTACAAGTGCCTCTTTCTGTGCTCTGCTTAGATTGGAGGAGAAATTCTCCCTCTTTCCATGATGATACTTCTGACCTATTTTCCCAGTAATGCTGCAGCTTTGAAAACATTACCCAGACACCAGCTCCAGTGAAGGACAGCAGGTCTGTCTGCAATATAATTCAAACCAGTGCCAGCAGGAAAACAGCAGGAACTTCTCTTTAAGAGACCAGCCTGGTCAGAGAATCTCGTGCTTGAGCAGGCTGCTCAGGATTTTCCATGGTAGAAGGAGTTTCTCTTTCAGGCCAGGCCAGTAAGAAATACCAAGTTCCCAGTCTTAGTTGCTTGACCACTTGCTGGTACCAATAGACAACTCCCTCCAAGTGCCAGTCCCCAAAGGTGAGGGGGTCCTGCTGTCCCCTGCTGTGCTGGGGTGGCAGCACAAGGCTGCAGTTGCCTTTTTGCTCAGAAAATCACCTTCATGTTGTTGAGAGAGCTGTGGTCTCTCTTTCTCCCCACAGCCTCATATCCAGAGACCTGTGGAGTGCAGGTCAGGCTAACTGAGCCTCTCCTGGAGTTAAGTAGTGGGGGTGGAGGAGGCCACATAAGACAGGAACGTTCTAACAATACACACAGGAAAAGGGAGGTGAGAGACTAGTGTGCAATTCCCAGAGGCTGTGCATGAGGCTGCAGAGCCACCTGCCCCAAGGATCCCCCAAAGAGCCCCAATATGAGCCATGTGCACCAGCCTGCCTGCCCCGGGCCCTGGGCCACCTCAGAGGAGAGGATATGAGCAATGACTGGGCTCCAAGGGAAGAAAGTCTATTATGTTATACCATAAACAGAAAAGGAAACTTGTTAAAAAATAGCAACCTCAGCTGGGTTACTTGGGCTGCTTTGCTTTCTTCCCTCCAATAGATCATCATTTGCCAATAAGTTGAGCCTACAGCTGCAGACACCACTTCTCCCTCCTGTATGCAGCAATCATTCAGCAAGCTCCCGTCTCACAGCGCTCCATGCTGTTGATCATTTCCCTGAAGACTTCATTTGCAAGACTCAGCAGTGTAAAAACACCCCCTATCATCTGGAAAGGAAGAGGCTTGCTTAGCTGGATTACACACCAATTTATTTCATTTGCTGTATGGAAAGGATTCAATGTAGAAACTTGCCAGGGTTAGCCACAGATGGTAACTGCATGGACATGATATGTGATCCTTGCTTTTGAATGGCACAGACTGCACTCCAGAGCCCACCCAGGAGCACTTGCCCAGCCTGGAAAGAGGCTACTGAATGCCATAGAGCACATGCTGTCAGTCTTGAGTGGCAGCAGGAATCACATACCCAGTGCCCGGCACCCAAAAATGAGCTTAGATTCATAGCTGAGCCAACTGTTTTATTTCAGAAGCAGATCAGTCATGGTGATTGTGCATCAGTCTATCAAACAGGACCTTGACAAGCACTGTCCCACCTGCTGGGTGTTGAGCATAGTGGTCTCATTGCTTCCTTTAGCAAGACAAAGGGCTTGCCAGCTTCTCTGCCCTCTCCTTCATTGCTGCATGGTGCTGGGAGCCCTGTCAGTTCCTTCCTGCCCTAGAGATGTCTTTCATGACCGGGTTAAGTAATCCCTCTTTCTGCAGAGTACAGTTATTCAATCCCATATAATTTTAGGACCATTATATATTTGACTGCAAAGTACTAAAAACTCTTGAACGAACACTGTTTAAAAAAAGTATTAGGTTGTCTCCCAAAAGAGTGTTGTTTTCAGAATATGATTGATTTGCCATCTAACCTAGAATCCAGTTCTGTACTCAAACTTCACACAATAAGAGAATATCCATCTGCTCCCCCTCCACTGCCAACATTCTCTGCTCTGTGCAGCTTCTGACCTAGAACAGCTAAGACCAGTTATGTTACTGGACTTTTCCTGCCTAGCTACTACAGTGTATTCCTAACTAAAGCTCTGTCCAGCACAAATCTAAAATGCTAATTTGGAAAATTCCCTTTATTTGCACACAGCTGTATTACAGATTAACAAACTTCTATAAAAATCTTCCCAGCTGAGAAGACAGCACACAAAAAGAATTTCTGTGGAAGGTCATGTACTGCAGTCTACTGGCAGTGATGAATCTGTTGCACACTTTTACTCCATTTTTACTGGTTAAAAATAATACTGCTAAGTGTGGGCCATGTCCACCTGTAGTTGTTCTTATGAGTTAACTGGACAGGCGTTTTCCCCAGACCTGACTTGCTGATGGTGGTAGCAGCACTCCATGCTCCTGGAGGAAGAGCAATGATAATATGCTCATTTCATGCACTGGTCTCAAAGCAATTTAGACACTTTAAGTAATGTTCTGAAACAGATGCACATTGTCTGCCCTGCTCTCTCAGCTGGGGAAATCGAAACAATGCAGGTGCTAAACTCACTGTGGTGACACACTGGGTTAGAGGATACAGACAAAGGTCTGACTGCCAGACCACATCTCCCCAACCTGCCTGGCCCAAAGAGGAATACAGTGCTCACCTACTTTTCTTATTACTGTACCCATGGCCAGTCACATCAGTATATGAAGTCTCCAACAAAAGCAAAGAAACAAAACCACTTAATGCTCCAGCTTGCAGGATTTTTCTCAAGAAAGTGTCCAGGAGGTTTAATTAGATCCTCTTACTACCCCATTCTCAAAATAAATAGCAAGGAACAGAGGAACAGCCTTCTCTCTGTGTTCTTTAAACCAGCCTGGATTTGCTCTGAAAAGTCATTCAATACAGTGCTCTCTGCAACAAGTCATAGCTGAGGCAACTGGTTAGTAAAATGATCTCACAAACCCCTACAGAAAATATGAACTATTTAATGCAGTTTCTTCCATGTGTCTGGAAAACTCTAGGCACATAGGAAGCAAAAATCAGATGGGCTGTAATATAAGCAGAAAATCTGGCAAGTTTGAACCCACCTCTGTCCAGACAAGACAATATTTGGATCCTGCTCTAACATTATGGAGCAGACAGTTAAATCTGTGTATGATCAGTCTGCAAATCTCATCACCAGAAGATATTACAGGGATCAAGAGATTAAGGTTTTAAATAAAGGGGGAAGACTGCATATTTATATGGTTAATAAGAATAACTCAGTTATATTAGTTAGGATTATTATTAAATATATGGCAGAGCTGATAAAAACCTGTGGCTCACCACCAAAGAATTAAGCATATTTCTCATTTTCCTATGCATGTTTATGTTACACACTTTGAGGTTCCTGTGCATTCCCCAAAATTACCTGGTACTCATCCCTTTATTGAGATAGGGCCATAAATTTAGAAGGTATCACTTTTCTCAGTCTAATGACACTTGTTTACCTAGAAAGGAAGAGGACATGACTTCTAATGCTCAACATTACAGACCACAGGATCTCACAGTCAGAACAAACTGTGCCAAAGCCCCTTCCTGCCACCTCTTCAGTTTAAGCCTATTCTCATTTATTTAATTTTTTTGTAGCATTTAGAATTACTGTTCAAGCACTGTCTGTGAGTGGACCGGACCAGGTCTCTTTCTAGCTCACAGAGACATCAGGTTGCTTTGAGAGCACAATTCAAACTTGAGAAGCAGGAGTGGTGATCTGTTACTGCCTCCATTCACACGGACAGATCAGCAAATGGAGGGGCTGACCTCCTGCAGCTTCCAGTTGAGGTAAAATTCAGAAAGTTTCAGGCTGCTGCAAATAAGTCAGCTGTAGGTGCTTCTTAGTTGTTTATTCTGTCATCTCTAAACTCCAGAGTTCTGAAATGTAATAAACCCTTAATCTCATTGTACAAATGCATTTTTCTTTGAAAGCATAGCTATATATAGGCACTACTTTAATGGCTTTCTAGTTTAAATAAACTACCCAAGCCCTGTTGTCAGAGATCTCCTTTTTAATTATTGGTTAACACTATTTCATCACACACATACTGATATATTTTACAGTTATACACTGTATAGAAAAATAGCTGTTGCAGACAGTCTGCCATGCTCAGTAGAGAAACATGGACTCCTGGAGCACAACCTGGAGTTCAGAGAATCAGCCAGCAGAACCCAAGTTACCCCTTCTGTGACATTTTAGAGTGCAGCAAACATTTAGTTTATCTGCTGCAGTTTATCCCAATTTATTAAAAAATAAGCCAGACCCAACTTGGTTCTTGAGCACTGCTATTAATACACTCTCAGATATCTCAGATATTTACTTCTTTGGACAAACAATTCTGCTACTCATTTTAAGCCAAGGCCCCAGCCAAACTACCCTTCTCTTCTGAGTGGAACAGATAGCAAAGAGAATTGCTAATGATTTTTCCAGCCAAATGTTCTTTAATAGACTTCTAATCAAATTTATTTGAGGGCTGATTCTGCATTGATAGCTTAGCAGAAGTAATAGGAATGTAGGTTCAGGTCTCTAGGAACAGTTACAAAGGGAATAAAAGTAGTCAATGGCCTTCCAGTTATTTCTGTTTCCCCAGGGATTTCTATGGTGCCTCTCCCACCTGGATTCCTATTATTCTTAAGTGGTGTGGAGTTTCCCAGTTCCACCAGATAAGCAGATAAGCATCCTCTGTGTGACACACAGCCACTGGAAGGCCTGAAATAGCTCATTCCTCCTTTAGCTCAGCAATTTCTATGCACCAATCCCATTCCACTGGGCTGAAGCCTTGGGCTAGGATTTCCCTGTAACCTTGTGCATCCACAGCCGCAGGACACCATTAAAAAAAAAAAAAAGGAAGAAGCTATACTGGAAGTGCAGTGGGACAACCCAGCTGGATGCCTATCAGATATTACTCTCACATCTTTCTTGCTCCAGAAATGTTATTAGTGCATCATCTTCCTCCTGGCTACAGAAATCTCTTAAGGCAGAACATAAGAGCTACCATTTTTCACCATCGTTTTCACAAACGGTTTCTTTACGCAGTTTAAAATGATGGTGTGCTGCTTTTGGAACACTAAGAAATAATTTGGTGCTTAGACAAAAGAAAGACCAAAGTTCTAATGTTCAAAAAGCCACAATTTTCCATGTTAGGCAAAATTCCTTAGATGTGGTGGATGGTGATTGTTATGCAGAGACAAACCAATTAGAAACTAGGAACTGAGCAACTCCTAATGAAATTAAATACAGCTCTTCCCCTTCTGCTCTATCCATCATTCATTTTAACTACAACCTCTGGATGATTTCATTTGGAAGACACAAAGAAAGGCAACATAACACTGACTTTGTTCTCTGCACTGTCTCAGTAACGTGGATGTTTTCCAGGGGACAGTTTAAAGATATTAATCATGCTACACTCTATAAATGGCGCAAAAATAAGAATGATTGCTTGTGGAAGTCAGCGTGGCTCTCCAGAGACATGGCAAGCAAAGCATGTACATTTCTTTGAGGAAACCACAAGTTTTAGTTGATGAAAACAACATCAATGAAAGAGACTTTTCTGAGGTGTTTGTTTTAATACTGCATGATATATTGCAGAGAGTTAATTTTAAAATCAGGTTCAGGAGCTTATACATTAGGTGATTAAAATCTGATAAATTACTGTGATGAAAAAAATCCTCAAAGTGAAATCACTCATAAACTTGCTGTTCTAGTGGAGCCCCAGCTGGGGTGGCACTAGCCCAATATCAAAATTTCTCTGAACAAACATTTAACCTAAAGATGGCAAAAGTTGCAACTATCAGTGAGGTCAATGCCTCACTCTCTATATAGTGAGGCATATGTATATATATTGATATGTGCCAGGATGGTTGGTGAGCTGGACCTAACCAAAAAAATGCATTTTTTAAAAGATATTATGCATTAAAGAAAGAGGAACAAAAGGGCTTATGTATAAGCATGGAGATTACATCCCAAGAGTAGTATCTGTGAAAAAGATTTACTGGTCACAGTGGCCAGGAAATTCTGCATGATCTCCTGTGGCAGAGAAGCTTACGAAACTGCCATGTATATGAACTGGGGAGGGTGGAAGGCTGTTTTAATCACACTAGGCATTAGAGAGATTGACAAGGGAATACAGGTGAAAAATTCGAGTGTGCAGAAAACACACAAAAAGTATTCAAGGGCAGTAGAAAAATGACTTAAAGAAAGAAGGTTTGGATAACTCATCTTTTTACTTTATCAAAAAGCCAAAGTACTCTATTGAAAAGAGCATGTAAGTATCTCTGTAAAAAATAAATATTGGTAACTAAAGAGCTCTTTAATCTAGCAGAGAAGGGCAAAACAAAATCCAGCTACTCAAAATTGAAGGCAGATCCAAATCAAAACTAAAGTACATGTTACCAGAGAAGGTGATCTACCATTAGAACAACCCAGCAAAGCACAGGGAGCACATTTGCTTCAGGCCTTCAGTGCAAAACTTTCCATCTTTTTCAAAAAGGTACAGCAGACAAACACAGGTACTGAGCTCAATTTAGGAATAAGCAAGTGAAATTCATGGCCAGAGGTGTCAGAAAAAATGGTACCTCCTAACCTTATATCTGAGATCCAGATTTTTCATCTGCTTCTTGTCTAGACAATAGGTACTCAAATGGGAAGTAACTATTATAATAATTACACTTTTGTGATATGCATTTTGTGGCTTTTATTCTTGTGCTTCTTATTTTTCTTAGGGTACAGCTCTGTGCATTTTAGGAAGAGAGTTTCTAAGCAGCAAGAAGAATCTTATTTAGATACTCAATAGGCACAATAAAAAAGGCATTTTAATACATGAGCCAGTTTTGAAAGTTTCACCTAAAATACATTTATTATTAAATGGGCAAGGAAAATTTACCAGTCATATAACTTAGGGAAACTAGACTGTGAATTAATGTAAGAGCCAAAGGTTCTCCTTATTTCTAGCCTCTATCACCACATATCTAAGTGCCTGACAATCCATAACCTATTTATCATCAAATCATCTGTGCTGGGTAGAAACCTGCCATTAGTCAAGTTTTGACAAAGCAGAGCTGAGGCAGACAGAGCTCTGCACCTTGTACCGCCACTGCACAACAGAATCAGAAGTGTTCACGATAGTGCTGCATTTACCCAGACAAGGACAGAGATCCTGGGGCAGATCTGGACTTGGCTGGAGCAGAGCACTTCATCAGTTCCCTCGACTGAACTCAGTATCTTGGAGCTGGCGCTGAGTCATTTCTCTGCAGTGCAACTAACAATGAATGTACTGGAGGACTCAGCTGTGGACACACAGGCTGGAGGAGATACAGACCTGGGAGATCAGTGTTTGCTTAGTACTGCAGAATCCTTCTGCCTTTGTAGCTTCCTGTCTTCTTGTCAGTCTTAGTCAACACCTTTGTTTGCCATTAATTGTGTATCAAGTGCCTAACAGTCTGCTTAACTACTGTTCCTCCAAACTTCACTCATGGTCACTGCACCCACCAAATGATTTCAAACTCTGTGTCACAATCAGCATAAACTCAGCTGTTCAGAGCATTATGCTCATGAAATTTTTTTGCAAACTCTTTGCAGTGTGAGAAGGCAGCAGTAAAGATACTCAGACCATTGCTTACTTTTGGCATAACAGTAACAAAGATTGAAATTACCCTAGAAATTTTTTGGTCACATGTATGGCTTTATCTAAGGGTTGACAAAATGTTTCTGGGTTATAAATACAAATTCTTCATGAACAACAGAATACAACCTAAATCTCACAGACTTCACAATGGAAAAAAAGAGGAAAACATTTATTTGCACACCTAAAGTGCAAATACCACAAATTCAAAAATTCAATTCCATGTTGATTTTCTGCATAATGTAGTTTCTACTTGAAACTGTAACAGATGTTCTAGGATACCCATACTCCTGTTCTCCACAGCTACATGAAGCAAATTGTTGCCAATCTGGCAAAACTCAAGCTAGCTCTTTTTTCTTTTTTTTTGTGTATATACAAGTTAACACAGTAATCACATGAACATTATTATATAAAAAAAATATTGTCAATGGAAGATCAGATAATCCTGTGTTTAAAGCAGCAAGGTGGAAAGTGGCAGATTCCAGCATTTGGGGCCAGCCACACAATCACTCTCTGCTTAATTGTCTGTGCCTAAGCAAAGATCGTGCTTATCCTGTCTTATCTTTTGTCCAGCTCCTCTGGTTTGGACTGAAAGCTCTTTGCAGTGTTGAATTAAAAACAACGGACACCCTCTCAGTTGAGGACTGAATGTTTTTAAAGAGCATGAATACCATATTTGAAAAATAAAAAAATTTCCTGCTTTCAGATAGATGCCTTCATTTTAGCTTTTCAGAAGAAGGATGGAAAGGCCCCATGGCTGGATCAGAAATGCCTGCAAACTTTGAACTTCTGGGACAGCATGTACAAGTTCAAGCAATTCTTACTTCAAACTGCAGTTTAACAGAGTGAACCTGCCTCCAAAGCAGCTCTGTGATATTCAACCTGAACAGATTGCAGTGTTTGAGCATATTCAATTTTCACCTTCCAGGGAATTATACAACTATGAACTCCAAGTGCAAGCAAACATTGAATCCCACATGGCTGAATGTCATGGCTGAATTGCTGAGGACCTGGGCTAAGCCAGCCTGCCTGGCCTCACACCCCTCTGCAGGATGCTACTCCTGGCTTGCCACCACTCTGCTCTCTGATGTGTCACAAATTGTGTCCACTCCAGCAGCGAAATCACTTTTAAATTTCATGCAGAGCAAGTGTAATAACTTGAACAGGGGGCCTTTGAAGTGGCTTGCTTGGTGGTGCTTATACCCACATGGCAGTACAGCTAAACTGCTGCAAATTTACAGGCTCCAACTGGTGTCAGACATTCCCTGTGTGGATTTCACATGTTGCAAATATATTTACCCATAACATCATTGTAACAAGGCAAAACTTACCTCTGTTTTCCCTTTACTTTGACAGGACCTCCTGGTGTCTTCATCTGAACCCCATGCTGTTGCCTGAAAAACCAAAATGCACAAGTCACACAAGAATGCCACCAACCACCATGTCTGGAGACTCCCAAAACAAAAGCAAGCATCTCCAGCCAATTTACGCAGCCCAGTTTAAAAGCAGGATTGTGACAGTAAACATGTATCTAACTCCCACTGTGCTCACAGTGCACACAAATGATAAATAGATGAGAAGTTCAGAGGCAGTGGCAACTAGAATGTTCACAGAGGACAGACTTTAATTTACATGTAAATATAACTTCTGATCATCATTCAGCTGGAAGGTCCAAGACATAAGCCCCACACACCAAGTCATCACGTTCTTTTTAAAGAGGACAGTGCTGTATAAACCCCCAGCTTTCACTGCCAAAACCAAAAATTCCCTATAGCAAAGTTCAGCACAAATCTGTCGGTCTTCTTAAATTTATCACCTTCTAAGTAACTCTGCAGTGAATCAAGCTGGATCAAAACTGGGAACTGACAGGTGAAATCCAGAGAGATGGGAAGAGGGGAGAAAGGCTGATGGTGATTTGTGATGCCAGACAAGTGGGGTCAGGTCCTGATGTAGAGTGAAACACATTAGGACTGAGGGCACTATTGTCTGGAGGCTGAGAGCATGTGGGGTCCCCAGTCACCTCTGACTGCTTCAGAATGAAGAGGCCCCTTCCTTGACAAGAAAAGTGAAGACCAGAAGAGCTGCATTAGAGAGAACTTTTAGATTTAAAATATTTAGCAATATATCCAACTATTCAGTGCCCTCCCCAATTTTCCTCCCTTCAGCACTTTTTAAAAATAGTCCTAACAAATTCAAGCAGGTATTGTTAGCTGGAGGTGAAAATACATATAAATATCCATACTATACATAATACATCATTCTGAGTACCAGAAAAACAACTCTGTTACATAGGGGAAGGCTAGGCTCACGAAGTTCAGATAAAAATCCAAAGCTCCCTTAACAGAGCCAGATTTTCTTTATTTTTATTTTCCTCAGTCCATTACCAACAAAGGAAATAGCTTCAAAGTTTGGTCCGGATCTGAACTTCTCTTGAACTTCTCACTGCAGCCAATATGCTTTTTAAGCCCTAGGCTGCCATAGAAATTGTCCTCTTGACACAGGATAAATCCATTTTTTTTTCAGGAGAAAGTTGGGAAACCACTAAAAAGAGAGGATGAATTTTCCCACTCCCACCTCAGGTCCATGAAGACATTTATTCAGAACTACAAGAAATGCAATCAGGCAAGAAATGCATTTATATACAACATTTGGGGAAGGGATATTTCTATCTCATTCAAAATGAAAAAAAAAAAAAAAAAGAAAACAGCATCTCTCCATTAGCTGAGCATTCCATTCAATTTGATTTGAAATAAAGACTTCACGAGCACAGGAAAAGACCTGGTGTGAGAAGGGAAGACCAGAGGTCTTTCCCTGACAGCCACTTGGGAAATACCTCCCATATTCTGCAGTCCAATCCAGGGTGGAGGCCAAAAGCTTGTGCCTCAGAAGCGTTTTTGTGAGAGCTAGGATAAGTCCTTGCTGAAAAGGATCATTCAGTCATATCCTGAGAGGGAATTTCACTGAACGACAGAGCTCACGTTGTAAGCCATCATAGGAGAGCAAGGAATTTTGCCTGCTGACTACCAGGAGCCATAGACATCAGCAAAGCAACTGCACAGTAGGATTTTGATCTGTAATCCCAGCTCTAGCCCATGCTCATAAAAACACAGTGTCTTTGTACCTTCAATCAAGTTTTGACAATTTTAATAAAAAAAGAAAAAAAAAAGTTATTTAGAAAAGCGATCACTTATCGTGAGGCCCTTATTCCTATTTTAAAAACAGAGACAGAAAACTTTCCATTACACAACCCAGTTTACCTTAACAGTGCTTGACAGGAGAAAATGAAAACAAAAATTGTTGGTTGCTTCAGCAATCGATGCTGCTTCTCTGCAAATACTCTGGGTCATCTGGGATTGCAGCAGTGCAACACAGAAGAATCTGGCCTCCCAGGGGTCACCCAGCTCTTCCTGCCAGACACCTGCACCACAGACCTTTGAGGCATGTTGCAAACATAGCTCTAGTCAGAGCACTGCTCTCCTCCATGTTCTAATGTGCCTAAATGTTTTCTTCTGTTAGGCACATTGCCCTTCAGCCTTCTGAAGCACTACCTTGATGAGTAGTGATAAAGATGATCTTGGTGATGGCCCAAATAAAAGCAACATGTTGTTTGTGCCTACACCATTAGTCAGGGTCCACTTCATTAGAGCTAAGAGGATAATTAAGCAACATGGCAATCCAGAGCATGTTTTACAAGTCCCACACATGCCTTTGGCAGGACAGGGAGGAGCTAGCTTGAGGGGTGAATAACTCCAATGACCTCTGGTGACTCAAAGAAAATATGCATGACCCTGAAAAGCAGAACATCTTGACAATAATAAAAGTATAATTGCAAAGCCAAGCAGCTAATGTGCACTTAAATATCTGTACTGCAAGGTCTGCTGACCTACAGATTAGACCAGTGCTGGACTCTCAGGAGCCCGCACACATCTGTGGCCATGGCCTGTGGCTTGGACCTGGCTAGGCTCAGACCTCTGAGCCTGGGGCTTTCACATGAGCTCTCCAGCATTTAGCATTTTTTGGTTTCTTTACTTGTCTGATCAGCTGTTTTTTCAGGTCAAAATGTCCCACCCTTGTCACCTCTGTTGCCTTGGGCTACTCTATGCAAACTCACTGTGGGATGTTGGCGCTCTGTGTCCTCTCACTGGTGTATCCAATCAAAGCCCCAGGATTCTTCCTCTGTCTTTAATCCATTTTGCCCCAGTATCAAACTACTGGACATTTGACAGAGCAACTTTCAGAAAGATCTCTCTCTCTCTGGGGTGCATCTGTGTATACCCATATATTTATCAGCGAGGCACAGACCCAATAAACACATAACACCACGGCAGTGTAAGAGATGCTCTGTACTTTGGCTTCCTTATCTGATCATAATGCTTCTCAAAAGCCAGGTTCTTGAACAATAGCTTAGGTGCCTCCCCTCCCTTTCCTCATCTCCCTCAGTAAACCAAATTATTTTTTCCTTTTTTTTTTACTGCTTTAACTGCCTCTGCACGCTTGGATGAGATACAAACTGTATCCACCAGATGTTTTTGGTCACTCTGTTGGGATATCATCCTGAATTTATGATTAATTTTCTCAGTTGTCTGAGACATTTCAGTTTCCCAGCCCCAGAAAACACATCTGGGATTATTTTTATACCTCCTGCTACATGTGTCAGTCAAAAGCAGTACATATCTCTGGACCCATATGCAATAAAATAATTTTCATGGCATGGGTTGTAGAAGACGGTCTGGATGAAGACGTGACAAACCTGGGAGCAGGGCTATATCCAAATACAAGATAGTATGTACTAGCCATGTGCTTAAGCAACCAAGCAATCATCTTTTTAGGCTGTTAGGGGGTCAGCAATTCCTCCCATTACATCCTTATAGAGAGCACTCCAGCTTCTCATGCTACCTCCTTACAAACTCTGAAGTATTTCTTCCCTCATGTATTTCCAGAAGAAATGCAGTTTCTAACAGTTTCCAGCCACTTGGAAGACCTACTCTATAACCACATGGCCCATTTGCAGAATGGGGGTACCCAGATTCATGTGCCATGTGAAGGGAACAGCTCAGGGCTGCAGCTGCTGTGCAAGATAAGCCATGCAAACCACTGGCAGCACTGCCCAGCCACCTGTGCAGACAGACACCAGAGGAGAAGCAACTTTGTCCCTGAACTAAAAATGCAAATAAAAGTGCCTTTCTTCAGCCTATTTGCAAAGACAGCTGGTCCTTCATATCTCTGTTTCTTGAGTTCTATGTAGGCAGATTTTCTCAATCATTAAAAAAAAATTAATTACATGTTTGTGTATTATTTCTGTATTTTTAGAAGTCCCATGAAGGAGACAATCCCAGAGAAGCCTTTCTGTGTACAACCACATGTAACCAGTGTGACATTGCCCCACTAGAAATTAACAGGAGAGGCCATAGTAGCTAAGCCTATTCAGTGCATATCTGAATATTCAGAGGTCACATCCAAACACCGAAAGAAAGAGTTAATGTCTCTCCCAATAAATTATAAGCATCAGTTTGCTACCAGTTCTGACTACAGATCAACAGTGCTCTGGAATTCTAGCTCATCATGTGCTGTCACATCAGTTATTCAGAATGCACTGCTGAGAGAAGCTTTCTAGATACATTTATTTAATTACCTGCACATCCTGGTGTTGGCTTCCAAAGTACCTGCCTGTCACTAGCAAGTCCTGTTATCAATAGTTACGTGCATCCTCAACTGTTAATGTGAAAATTTCTTAGACTTCCATGGATCAGCTTTTACACTCAGGTCAGCAATTTATACTTTGACACCACAATATGAATTTATAGATTATGCATACACTAATCCCTGCACTGTATTTGCACAATAGAGGTTGCAGGTTTTCATGCAAAACCAAAACACTGCTTTAAAACTGGAAAGTTAAGATTGGATGAGAATATGTTACATGCATATTCATCAATTAAACTGATTGTTAATTAGACCTATCTAAGGTGTTTTATTACAAACCTATCCATCTGTTACCAATCTCACTTCCATGAAACAAGTGCTCCATGCAAACCACTTGCATGCCTGCAGATAAACTCACAACCATGTTGTTCTCTCTTATTAGGGAAAAAAAGTGTAATACCAGAATGCACATTATGTATGTTTGAAAGGAAACAAAAATTCCTCAAGTACAAGCTTACTAGAACAGAATAACAAACTCAACAAATAAAACTACCACAAAACAAACAAACAAACAAACAAACAAACAAACAAACAAACACCCCCAAACCAGCTACTGATTCTGTGAGATGCCAGCTTTTTCTAGAAGGTACAGTGTTTCTCAGGTTTCTCCTGCTGTCAGCAGATGCAGAAGCAGAAGCAAAAGCAGCACCTTGTGTCCCAAGCTCGGGTGTGCAGGGATTGCTGACACAGGAGTTTCCATTTCCATCAACCCTCTGCAGTGCCCACAGGAGACTTCTCAACCTGCCCACGGAATGCAAGGTGATTTTGGTTCTCTGCTTGTGCTGCGAGGGCACCCCGAGCAGAGCCTGCCAGTCACATCAGCCTTTGCTGAGTTATGCATGAGGAAGGAGGGCAGGAGGTGCTGTGCTGTGACAGCTATTGTGCGCTGGAGACCTGAGCTGGCAGAGTTATTCCTTTCCCAGTGTATTTATCTACATCTTCCTTTCTAGTAACTGTACAAAGCACCAGTATGTTTGGAAAAATGTACCTCTGGAAAAAAAAAACCACTCAACAAACAACAAAAACTTGCTTCCTAGATTCCATATACAGGCCAAAAATCTCTTCATCTCTTATTTACACTCACAAAATTGTTTTGGATCAGCTCAGTTCACAGCAAGGTATGGAAGCTTTTCTTTGAGCCTGCAGAGAGAAGAACGTGGAGGTATATGTTTCTGCCCTAAGTTTAGAATCTGCCAACTTCAATGTAAATAAAGCACACCCTACTGGACCAGTTTAGCTTAACCACATTCTTAGGGACTTTGCTAAATTGGGGTGCAGAGTAATTCCTGCAATGGCTGCTCAGAGGCCGGTTCATTCCCCTACAAGATACCATCCTCAGTCTTTCCATACACACTGAGGAAGAGATTTCAGACCTCTAAAATGTCACCCATAGATTCTTGCTGATAATGACAAATCCATTTCCCAAGTGTTTCCCTGTGTTTCTATGTACTTTATAGTGTACACATAACATAGCAGCAGCCAGCCTAGGTCTACCCTTCTCTGGGCAAATGCTGCAGCATTAAAAAGAAATTGACAAATGCTGGGTCATACAGCACTTAAAAGAAAAAAACTTTCAAAGAAGTTCTATAGGCTGAATGCAGAAAATCCATGAAGAGGTTCTTCTGTTTCTATGATGTTCACACTGAAAACATTTCTACTTTAGCTATTTCTTCCCTATTTAATCCTCCAGAACTTCTCCAAAAATACTTGCTGTTTTAGTCCAAAAATGGAACGTTAAATTCCCTTTTTGAAGCATTGGTTTTTGTCTCTTGAGGACAAGGAAAATTTACAGTGTTCCATAAATAATAACTTTTTGAAATCTGACTTCCTTATAATAGAGAACAGTAGCCTAATACCCTAGAGGCCATTTCTGAAGTTCCAACACTGGTAATTTATTAAAACTGTGATAAGCATGTCTGATAAAAAGATAACTAATACCAAAAGAACAGAATGCCAAACTTCAATAATTAGCTCTGCTTCACACTGCAGTATAGGAATTGCAGATCACTGCTGCGTGCAGTGACAGGTATGAGGAATGATCACGGAATTCAGTCAATTCATTGCAGAGAGAGGAGAGGATTTGGATGAAGGGAATTGCATTGTGTGTTATCAAATTATTAATTGATTTCCCTTAAGTGATCTCAGATCCTTCAAGATGTGGTAAAACTCGAGCTGTTTGCTCCATTTAAACCTGTAGTGCCTAACAACAGACTGGCCCAGACATGTGGCTCTTCTAGAGTGGCTGGACAGTAACCCAGCTGGAGAAGACCTCAAATGTAACACTTGGAAGATGGAGGTTGGTAAACAAACAAACAAACAAACAAACAAACAAGTAAAAAAAATCCATCAGTGGGTTTCAGTTCCTATAACAATCTCTGAGTCAGACCCTCTCTCTACAAACAAATGTCAGCACCTCACAGTACAGGGACTGCTTTTGGCCTGGCATTTATTGGCTGCTGAACATAATTGCTCAGTCTGTTCATGCCAGAGAAGAAGTGGATGCTTCTATACTGGCATAGTAAGGATGGAATAATCCATCAAAGAAAGATATGTTCATTTTAAGAATGGATATTTCACTCAGTTCCAAATAATACCATCTTTGGAAATTCCTAATTCTCTGTCTCATGGACTGTTATCACATCCTTGCAAAGGGAAATGCAACGGTCTGAGATACATTCCTCTGCCCTGGATCAGCTATTGTGCAAAAAAAATGGTGTCCATCAGCATTCAACCAAGAGACAGGGAGGAGTGCTTTCAGAAGACTGACTTTGTTTCCTGTGGTTCCATTCTTAAGCCTTGTTGATTTAGAGCAGTCCATCCTCTTGCTTTATGTTTCCAGGCACAACTGGACAGAGCACCACCTGGCAGAACAGGGCCCCAGACTCCAGGTAAGGGAGCTCTGCTTTTTGATCAAGTTATCCCAGCCCAAATGAGGTCCTGTACCCCGGCTGAGTCATGGTAACTCACCCTGTTCATGGTCCTCCTGTATCTCAGATGCAAGATAAAATGCTTCACAGTTTTCCTCCTGTGCACAGCTCTGCAGCAAGCGGGTAAGCTCCTGTACCACAGCTGGGTGTCTGTGCCTAAAGGCACAATCTGCTCTCAACTGCAAATATTACTCTTTCAGAGAAAGTTCTGAGCTACTGTGAATTCTTCTTTGGTGGTCAATGTTACTGATTTTCTCTTTCACAGCTTCAAAGTCCCTTGTTATTTACTTGTATAATAGAAGCACATAGAGGAGTGAACTGAGACTGTGACCCCATATTTCTAGGCAATCTACAAACATGTTATGGGAGAGAATTTCTGTCTGAGAGCACTTAAAATCTAAACAGAAAACACAGGCACACGTGAGGAAGGGAAAACTAGATGCACAGAGAGGTCAACTGACTAGGAAAAGCCACCGAGCATGTCAGAGGCAGAGATGAGCACTGACCTTTGCTCTCTTTCAGACTAAAAACTTTCCTGTCTAGCACAAATGAGTTCTTAGACAGCACTTTTTTGCCAGTGTCACAAAATACATCCACTGAATCAGTGGTGTGTAAGGGAGTGGGGTTAGAGATTAGAACAATGGGCAAGACTCCATGCATCCTGTCCTTTCTGACATCTTGGGGCATGGCCACAGTCTCATCTACAAAAAGAAATTTGAGGTTTTGTGCCTTCAACTTCCATTTGTCCTGCAGGAGATTCCATCAAACAACATAAGGTCTGTAAATCTGACACTCCCCCCTCTCAGCAGTGTCAGGTAGGAATTTACAACTCCAGACTATGCATTCCCTTATCTGAAAGGAGCATTGTATGAGGCTTAACAGATCACAGTTTCTACAGTGTACCCAAATGGAAGCACTGTACAAGTCCAAGGTCTTATTATTAAAGATGATTGTCTAAAGATTTAGTAAAGAACATTTCATACCAAGTACTAAAACTAAAATGGGGTTTTCTAAGATAAACAACACTCATGTACAGGTTACAGCTTTTTTCAGCTCTTCAGGAATTTTAGTGTACAAAGAACATGTTACAATGGAGCAGCTGGCTCAGTCTTAGGTGCTGCCAAATTAAAATTCATATTTGAAGCAAGCAGATTGTCTTGCCACTGCTTTAAGTGTATTTTCAGTAACTCTGCTGTAAAACATTTGTAACTTGATGCTGAATCCCATACAGAGAATTTGAGCTTTTTAACATAACGGAACTTTGTCATCCAAATCTGCAGTTTTCATAGGACCTGCGAGCCTCCACTGCAGCCCCAGACAGCCCATGCAAGCCTGTGTAGGTACAGCCTTGTCAAAATGCTTTATAAGTAAAGTGCAATAATAAATGGGGCATCAGGTAGCAGCAGACAGCAGAGCACTGAGAGACAACAGAGCACAACCACACAAAAGGAAAAGGTCACAGCTCACCAGCCACATAACTCACTGTGAGGTTTTTGTAACCAGAAGAGTTTTATTATATCAGGGATGGGATTCTTCTGAGACCCAAAGTGGGCACATGGGAAAAAGCAAGAAGAGAATGCACATTAACCAAAGACAAGAGAGGTGCTGTCTTAATGGGCTGATTCAGAGTGGGGTAAACCTCTCACTGACAGTGATAAGAAGGCTTGTGGAAGACCCTTAAAGTTAATACAAGCACTAATGCAATGTCACAGGGGTAGGTCCAAAGAGAGGGGAATCAGTGTAAGGGTACAAAGATGCTGGAATGCAGAGCTATCCATAATGATAAAGAAAGGAGTGCCCACTCTGCTCTGCCTGTATGCTGAGCTTTGACAGCTACATATTTACACAGCAATGTTAGATGAACACGCCAACACGATGCTTTGGAAGGAAGATACAGCTCTGAAGAAGAGAGATAAAGATGGCACTGCATTTCTGTTTCCACTATCTAGTGTTTGTATTTTTATCATTGTATGTAAAGAAAAATGTCAGTCCGTGACAATGATTTCATTTAGCTGTTGATCTACTTCCTTTTGCTTGAAAGTGCTTAACAGTGCAATGATTTAGCTGAAAGTTCTATATGGGAATGCTTATCTTTTTTTGAAAGCAATTGCTTTTAAGCATGAAAAAGCATGGATGGGGCCAAATATAAATTGACAGTCTCAGTAAACTGGGATGATAGTGAAAAAAGACCTTGAAGCTCTCACCTATAGCCAGTTTAGAATGAATGACATCTGGAACTGGAGAACAGCAGAGAGGATGTTGGGGAAAGATGACAATGTTTTTCCTATTAGTGAAGATCGAAAACATACAGAAACTGAGATGAGACTTTCAGCACACTGGGTAATTAACTACCACAGTAGAATTTGGTTTCTTGCCATGTCACATTCAGTTTACAGCTTAGGATAACAAACATTTACAAAATGTACTGGAGATTACAGAGACATAAGATTATATGTTAAATCAATAAAATAACTAAATAAAGAGGTTAAAATATACTGAGGGGGAAATAATTAAAGAAAAATTTGATTGCAGTCAAGCACAGGTCAGGAATATAAGTACAGCTGATGTACAGGCAGGTGCAGTTGTCACTGGCCAGGTGGGTATCACATAGGACTATTTTTCATAGCACCAGCACTGTTTATTTTGTAAAGAACAGGCTTTGTTTTGGGGTTTCTTTTCTTCAGTTGATACAAACAAGGTACAACAAGCTATTTCTAAGAAGTGAGCCAACGAATATAGCCACAGCAATGGTTTCCCTTGATATAGTGGAGGCAATTCTTCTCTCAAGGCTCCTCTACAGCCAAAAGATGTCGATCTCCACCCCTTTATGTTCTTTGGCAGAGTCACCATTCAGAACCAAATCCCTCCTTCTTCTTTGTGGCCTCTGCTGATAGATGTGACAAGACTCCTAAGCAGCCTCCTCTTACTGTTTTACACAATGATTTCTGGAGTAGGAGGTTCAAAACCCCCTCCAATGGACCAGCCCATATTCAGTACAAAATCAATTTACCATGGCTGTAGTCTCCTTTGTATTTCTGCATCAGGCAAAGCAATTTTGTTCTCCTTCATTTTTCTGCTCTGGGTTTCCTTGCCATTGTAACTCTTTGAAGCTCACTGCTTATGGAGAGATGTTAAGGGTTCTCCCCTATACATTTTTTGCATTCCCTCCCCCTCTGCTTATGGACAAATCCTGCACCATCAACTGAGTGCAATTTTGTGCACCCACATTAAGGGTTCAGCTATGAAATGTAATCTTTCCATATATGCTTCCAACCAAAAATGCAATCACTGAAGCCCATGTGCAACGTCTGTGTATTACCAGCTTTCTAAGTGGGAAGGTCTTGCATTCTTTATTCCTCTCCAGGTTACATCATTGATATACTTGTTCAGCATTTATTTGTTTGCTTTGAGAGGAAGCTAAAATAAGTTTGAGGAACTGTCCAATTTGGATCTGATTCTTACAACAATTAGGCTAAGACTCAGGAATCAAAATACTTCCTGCAGTATTAAAGAGACTAATGAAGAACTAAGATGACATTTTCACTGTTCTGTGCCTCTTTTTTTTCTTTAGGGAAATCACATCTATTGCATTGGGGGGTACTAATACTCTTTCAGATGACAAACAATGCAATATATTCTCATTAAAATTGTGTAAGAGGTTGAACATGGTTTGAGTCTTGCCTTGGCTTGGAAAAAAAAGAGGGCAGTGCAAAATTAAACAAATAAATGTGCATGTGATTTATTTTATCCTATCAAAATTCTTTTCTGGTTGTGCACTTAGGCTTGGTGTAGTACAACCAAAAGGGGAAAAAAAAGGCACTGGAAATCTTTAATTAAGTGAAAGCTGCATTATTGAGACCAAACGAAAGCTCTGAGACTACTTTAATGAGCCAAGGCCAGTCTTGTGCAAGCCAGAGAGACTGGGAAATTTTTGCAAGGCAGGCTGAAAACAGAGATCCTGCCTGAACCACAGGAACTTAAGTGAAACCAGACTCTCCCTCCCGCTCTTCCCCAATTCAAAGTAATAGTTTTTGAGCTTCAATAATAGGGACAAAAAAATTCTAAACCCTCAATGAAAAAGGAGTCTTTGTACTTTCCCTATTCAGTTCAGCAGATGTATGTGAGAATTTCTATTTGTTTTCTAGCACACTGAGAAAAAAGATCCAGACCCTGTTCCTACTATGATTTTGACAGGTACTGCAGAAGCACATGGACTACTCAGCTGCATACTTTTCGGCATTTCTGTTGGAAATTAAAAGGCAATTCTGCCCCAGTAGGCCTGAATCCTAGCATAGAGGTGAAACCCATGGCTGCAAAAAACGGGTAGAAAGAACGAGAGGGACCAGTGAGACAACTGATATTTGCAATCAGGGAGTTCACATGGTGCACAGGCAAGTGTGGTGTAAGCTTCCCAAGAAGGTTTGTTGGCAACACATATAGATTTTGACCTTTAGACTCTCTGGCTTCTATGGGGTTTGGTGGTCAGCATCACAAACTGTCAGCAAAAGGCCATTTTTGATAAATCACTAATAAGCAAGAATAAACAGGACCTTCCAGAAATTACCAGTCTGGGCTGGAAGAGAAAGTCAGTAGTGGAAAGTCCGGAATGTTTCATAAAAGAGGTTTCAGTATTTTTTATTGTTCTATAGCTACATTGTGCATTACATCTCTGCTTTCCTCCACCAGGTGCCTAATGCTCTTGATAAGCTAATTACAGCCTTCTGCTTATTTCATGTCAAGCTTAACTCCCAGTCTGAGCCTAGCCTGCAGTTCTGGCATGTATTTTCCTTAAGACCATCTGTCCTCCATCAGAAAGGAACACTTAAATACAGAGAAAGTGAAGAACCAAAACTGTAGAATTCCCTGTAACCTGCCTCCAACTCCTCTCCCCAGCATTTCCAATTAAGTGTGAAGTCAACATCCATCCAGTCCTAAATACTCTGGAAGGCTCAGAGGAGGCTACACTAGTCCATGGATGCAGCAATACTTTTCAGTGGTCAGTGTGGAAGTGACAAGCCAAAAAGGACCCGAATCTCTCAATTTCTTCATATCAAGAGCTTCATAATTCAAATACCACCACATCCCCAGCAACATGTGCAGAGGCTGAGTCCAGCCCTTGATCAGTGTAAATCAAATATTTGTCTCAGAGAAGAATAAGGAGTCAGTTTGAGGAAAGAGAGCAATGGGGTTGATTTATCAAGAATCTAAATGATATTTCTCAAGTCTATTTTTTATTGGAAGTGCACTACAATTTAAATCAAAGCTAGACTGCAGTGTTAGGGATGATGGCTCTCTGCCACTACTGTCCCACCACCAAAATTTCAAGTGTTTCTAAGCCCTACTGTCCCCTTGCTGCCCAGCCCAGCCCAGCCAGACACAGCCCCCACCTGCTGCCACTGCCAGTGGCCAAAGCCTGACCACTGTGCATGGCACTGATCCACCCATCTTCCTCCTCAGGCTGGGAAACAGATGCCTTCAGGCTCCCTGCTTGGTCTGTCACAGTTTGCCTTGCTTCTGCCTCCTCTTTTCCAACACCAGACGTCAGCACCTGATGCTGTAGTAAGCTCTGCCAAGCTTCATCTCAACAAGGAATGTATTTGCTCCTTCTCCTGCAAAGATGGATCTGCTGCAGTGTCTTATATTCCTTCCTCCCAGATCCTCTGTTCTGTTCTCCAGTCTGCACTCTCCTGCCAACCCAGGATTTATTTTTCAATTCCCTTCAGTTTGAGTCCTGCCCTTACATTCCCACTTCCACCCAGCTCTTTCCTCACTTCCCCTCCAGCACATTTGCATTTGACCGCTATGAAGGTCAAAGATTCCATAAATGAGTTTTGAGAATATGCCTTATAATTAAGAGGAGGGAATACAAAATGATTTTACAACAGGATAAATGCAGCATACGTCTTTGTGCTTCTTCCACCTAACTCCTTTCTGGTGGTTTTCAAAGCTTTCACATTTATCTTCTATTGAAAAAAAAAATTCTTTTTCTTTTTTGCCTTGTTCTTAAATCCTCTATAACTGATCTCTCAGCAAAAGCTACTAAATTTGTAACAATCATATTAGCCACATACATTTTTTTCTCCTGTCACTGTGTTTACCACTATTGTATTTATGAACCATTGATCATTCCTTTCTGCCCCATGCATCAAAATTCTCTCCTTTTAGGCAACTGCAGTTTGTCTCTTAATATTCCCAGGCTAAGTGAGGATTTTTTTCCCCACATTCTTAATAAAGCTTAAATCACTTCTCTCTGGGTGACCTTGCAGCCTATTCAAATGGCTGCAGCCCTGTTAGCCCTTTTTCCTTACTTATAAGGAAGTAAAATACTCTTTTTCTAAAACCTCAAAACCCTCCTTTGTCTCCTGTCTGAAGTGAATAATTAATAATAAAATAGTGTATAGAATTCTTGACAGAAAAGTGTTTCTGATGAAAACATATTTTTGTTAACCCTCCCCCACATTCCCTCCAAGCCGTTCTCTTTTTTATATGAATTTGCCGGTTTTTCATAATCTAAGTATTTTTATCTGAAGGGATACATTTGTATAGCATTCTTCCCCTAGCAGACCCCAACTATTCCATCTTTACATTCAAAATGTGTAGAAAACAAGTAGTGAAAAAAGAGTCCATTGTAAACACATGGACATGCTGGAATTGCCTAACTGCTTACCTAAAAAGCAGAGGTGAAGATAACAACTGTTTAATACTCCACCTACTATGAACCAGAACATGACAATTTTGTAGGCTCACAGTTATAGCAAATTTCCTGTATTTACGAGTGCATGTAATCATATATAACATTTAGATATTAAACAGAAAACCACATATTTCAGAGCACTTCAAAAGGACAAAGTGTCATTATCTCAGCTTCACATCTGGAAAAAGGGAAATTCAGACTGGCAATTGCTGGAAACCACCTTACCTCCTCACAGCTGTCTGTAAGTGAAGCAGCCAGCCCATGCTACCAAACTCTCCTTACAGAGAATGAAGAAAAAGATGTCACTTTTCTGCATGTGCTCTTCCCCGACTCACACCTGGTCTCTGCAGTCTCAGAATAGTCTACTTGGTCATGTTAGTGATAAAAATGTAACAGATAGCTATAACCATGGTGTGGTATCTTCTAGATGAAAGAAACATTGCAGTGACAGTAGAATAACTTAAGATCATTGTTCCTATTCCTGCTCAAGGTGCAGTGGCACCCAGCAACTCATTTATGCCCCACAGCCACATTGCCTCACCCTCCTCCAGTGGTGTAACCCACCCTTCCTTTCCTATGGCCCACTCAGTAGCAGGAAACCCATGGCAGCTATTGCCTGTTCTTGTTCAGCTGAAGCTTTGCTGCTGATCCTCCTCCAGCCCTGAAAAAAGGTTTCTGAGGATGCAGATTTCCCATCCTGCTCCAGTCAGGGTGTCTGGAGATGCCACGGGCATAGTCAAGGTTGTGCCCATTTACCCATCTGTCCTTTCAGATTGTGGGCTGGGCTCTCCTTGAGCTCAGCTTGGGGAAGGCAGGTGAAACCTTAGAGGCCAAAGCTCTTTGAGGCTTTCAAAGGATTCAGGGGTTCAGCTGCACCTGCCATGCTGAGACAGGATCAATATCCTGTGGGAGTGATGAGCAAACTGTTCCCATCTCAGCTCCCTGGCTCTGGGTGTCTGGTAACAGCTGTGCAGGCCACGTCTGTGCCTGCTCCAGAGCTCCAATAATCCCCTCCTATTAGTCATTCAGAACGGCTGTGCTTAAAGAAGCTGTAAAACACATCAGCTAAACTGTTACTAACAGAGAAAAGCAGGATTATTTACCTAGGGAAAAAAATACACACCGTAATATGAAATGTGTTTACTATAAAATATTTTTTTTTCTTTTTTGCAAAGAGCTCATTAGTTGGTTTTAGAGGAAACGTGAGGTCATTTGTGGGCCCTTGAGAGATGCAAATCAATAAATGGTGATTTTTTTTTTTAATGCTCTCATTATAAATGACTGGATGCTAACAGGGTCAAACTTAATCCTGTGCAGAGAGCCAGTGCAAGGGACATGAATCATTTAGATCTCTCTTAAGCTCTGCTTTGAGAACAAAATGTAGATATTCTTCTGCATTCTCAGTCTTTAAGAAGCGCCAGCCTGCTGCTTCTTTTCGCAGTAATTGGCCCACGTACTCCATTGTTCATCTTGTAAGATGCCCAATGTGCTCCTTTGTGTTTTCAAGGACTCCTCTTACTTCTGACTTCCAGCATGTGCAGCTCGGTTCCCAGGCCCGGGATGGGTCGGGACGCCGCATCCCAGGCCGGAGGAGCCCAGCCCTGAGCCCGCAGCCTGAGCATCCCCAGCGCCGGCTCCGCGGGATGCGGGAGCTCTGCCGGGACCCGCGGGGAGCTCCCCCGCCACAAACCCGGGCTGGCCGAGCGGGGACACAGCGGGACAGGCTGCGGCAGGAGCTGGCTGTGCTCGCCTGTGGAACTCGATAGGTCACGGCTCCCACATCGACTGCTCCTGTCAAGGTGCGCATTAAACTCATCCTGTGCCGGACACGATCGTGTCACCGAGCCTGAACTGGGACAGGAGCAATTCGGAAATGCGTGCTGTGCCTTGCAGAACTCCAGCCTCTACAACTAGCGAACAAACCACTCCCGTGCCTAAAAAATATCCCACATACCTAAAGGAAAAGAGCATATTTTTGCATAAATCTCATTTTGTATAAATGTTGGCTTAGGTAAGGTGTTGCCTACAACAAAAGGCTGATTTGCCTCTCAGAACATCTGCAGGGCTGCGTTTGTTGACAGCACCACAGATGAGTGAGTTTGTCAGAGCAGGGGACAGCATATGCACATCCCCCAGAGCCTCCTGGAACTGCTGGAGTGGCAAGCAGCCCACAGAGAAAAAAAGCTAAACATGCAAACCAAAATATATTTTGCAATGATAAAGAAGCAACATTGGTAACAGGAAATGAGAAGTCCAAGGAATTTATTTTTCTTTTGATTTTCATTTTTTTTCTCTTCCCTTTCTAAAGTATGTCTAATGGTCCTGACTGTAAGTTGCAAGGAGTAAGATTGTAAGTCTTCATTCCCTACACATAAAATGCCTGACAGGGTTTTATCAAATAAAGAGTCCAATATGCTACTGTTATCAGTAAGTGACTTCAGCAGCTAATTAAATTCTCAGTTCCTAAATCCTGCTCATAATATCTGCTGACAAAGACCAAAACCCCTGTAGTAATTTTGGCTTTTAAGGTGAGGTGAGGCTGGGAAGGAGGGAATGACAACTAAGGAATTACTCAGGGAAGCAGGCTGGCAATCCACAGCTGACATCCATCATGTAAACCTCACTTCACTGTGCGAGCATAACAGGGTAGTTCCCCCCTGGATGCAAATCAGCCCCCTGGCCTTCACTGACTCTGTCAAGGCTGCCCTGCTTAAAGTACAAATCCAGACAGGTACAGCTCCTGGACCTCCTCTACAGCGGTGCTATCCCTGTGTGTCATCCTCCTGTGTACAGGTACACATATAAAAATAGATATATAAGAACTTCCTGTACCATGCCTAAATACTCACTTTAGAGAGCAATTAAATTGACCATGACTAGACAGTAGACTCTGAACCAGTTTAGCAGACCTATGAATGTGCATATTGAAACATTTTTACTCACTAAAGCATGCAGTATGTTCTTAACTCAGAGAATTCTCAGAGGAAAACTGGCATTTATTTAAAGCTAAACCTGGGCTTAAAAGCTTTTCTGGTTAGAAATGGACTCATGAGCTGGGTTCTCTCAGACAGAGGGGACGTTGTGTTCAGAAATCACTCAACACTATGGACTGTGAGAAGAGATTTGCTTTCTCTCCTCTCTGAATTTCAGCTGATGACTAACATCAGCAGAAGTTTGGTTCCCAGCTCAGATGCTGGAGCCCATCAGAGAGTACACTTTCCTGCAGTGAGGAGCTGGAGAAGTGTGTCCTTGAAGGATGAGGTGTGGCCTTCAGACACGGTCACCTCCAGTCTGACATGCATTATTTTCATCACTCCACGTAGAAATTTCTCTCTTACATAAATCTTGGGAAGGATGACTTGCACCTGAAAGCTGCAATCTAGCTCCTGACCAGTCGTTTTAAGGAAGGGAATATTCAGGGAGCAGATTTTATTTGGGGACATGAAACCATAAGAATAAATAGCTGAATTTACCAGAAAGTTTTTCCAGCCAATATAAGCTTTTATTATGGAATAGCTTCAAACCTCTAGGCTAAGAGTGAGAGGTTTTAGGTGCAGCTTTGGAAGGTGATTTATGAATAGATTTATATGTTAATCTGTTAATAAAAAATGTTTCATACTGATAAAATATGTGACAACCGGGACTCAGCTATGAGCCACATATTAAAGACTGCATCTGCTCTAATAGAGGTCTTTTGATTATGTTTTTAAATGAGGGAACTGCATTGGCCTGAAAATAAAGAAATAAACGTTGTATCTAGAAATATGTGCCACATAATTCAAATGCATATCTGGGAATCTGAAAGAAACAAATAATAAACTGCTTCTGGAAAGTGAAGCTTATTCCTGAACATTTCAAAATAGAGTTCCTGTCAAGAAACTCAATGGTACATAAAGATAGGCAAAGTATTCTTACTCTTTTCCAAAATTACTTCCTAAACTGGATTTTAAATTGGATGATAATCTTCACATTCCAAGTAGATTGAAGAAATAAGTACCTTCAGTAAAGTTGGACCAGCCCAGCCCTGGGCTTGCGCCGCATTATCAATGCCTAATTTTTTCATGATCTTTGAAAGGATATTTGAAAAATAGGAACAGCTCTGGCTCAAGGATGTTTCTGCAAGGAAATCTGAAATACAATACTTTAACGTCCCTTTTACTGGCAAATGACACAGCACTGTATAAAGGAGTGCTACAGCCCTATTTCACACCTTAAACACCAGGCAGACAAATGGGGCAGGTTAACTTTACCTCAGGCATCCATGGGCAGAGCCAGCAGCACGAATTTGGCCCTCCAAGCCCCATCTGGTGCCTATCCAGCAACTCTTGGGGATGGAAGATTTATCTAACATTTGCAAGTTTTCTGATAAGTGCCAGGGCTTTATGAACATATTGTGAATCCTTAATATCTCTCAGTGAAGTATTTTCACCAGGAAAGATTACTTGAGTGACAATTTGTGCTGTAAACTATATTACTCACTGTTCCCAGTTGATTTTGTTTATCATATTTTATTCAACCAGACAGAGAAAAACCAAGTTAAACTCTGCCACCTCTCCTCACACTTCTATACACTTACAGATCATGTTTCTCATCAGCAGACATAAGTGTGGCACTACTGAGCCCTAAATAAGTAGAAAATAATGCATTTAATGCTTGGTTTGATTCAAAATGCAAAAGACAAAACCTGTTCCATTTGTTGCTATGTGACATATTGAGGACTGATAGGCAAGTTTTATCATTATTAACTACACTTTGTTGATACATGCTGTTGATTTACCAGTGATTATGCCACAGAGCTAAAAATCCCTTCAGGGAGTAGCAGGGAGGAAGTGTGTCTTCAGGAGCAGCTGTGCAGTTTAAGAGCTTCATCTCTGTAGCAGGGATGTTGCTGCTTCTTAGACCAAGGGAAGAAAAACTGGAGTAAAACCATCCTTTTCAGAAATGCACTGGATAGGTGGCTGCAGTTTATCTTCTACAGGACACTATGGAAATGTTTTGTCCCTATTTCGGGTTTGAAAAAATGCTTATTCCAAAATCCCAACAATATCAGCAGAAAGAAATTTATTTCAGTAAGGTTCAGATCATGATTTAAGAGCTGATACTGCCTCAGTATATTGATAAATTACTTTAAGCTTGGTTTTAAGTCTGATACCTCAGTGGGACTGAGAAGTTCATCAAGTTTTGTCCTAGTGACTGGGCAGCACTATCCAAAGTGCCCCTGTGAATATAGGGGATTTATTTAGAAATGTGGAACCAAATGAAGTTGTGAGTTCTGTAGCATTTTTGTGTTTTGCAGTGGGGCACCAGTAGATCTGTAATGGTAGACCTGGGTGCTACTGGACAGTGTCAAACTCCACAGGCAATCCTTCCTAATTCAGGTTTATGACTACTGGTGAACTCACACATTGTCTCTCTAGACTTTAAGCCACACTTCAGTTTTTCTCCTTAGGAAAAAAAAAAAAATTGTCAATTAAAGCATATTTTGATCTCAATATTTTTGTCTTTCTTAGGTGAAATAACTTATGTCTTCCAAATAGTTTTGCAATAGGTGCACTTATTTGTTCTTTCACAGTCTGTTAAAATACAGTACAAACTCTTGAAGTATTTTAAATACTTCAAATACTACTAGTCTGACATACCAGCATACAGACTTCACAGGGCTGCTTAAAAACTTTTTAATAAGAGATCTTCCACTATAAAGAACACTTGAAACCAAAATATTTTATTAAATTCTAGTATTTCTATTACACTTACCAGATGAGAGTCCAGAAGGGCACCTTAGATCCACAGAGAAGGGAAAAGGAAAAGAAAAGAAGAAAGAGGAAAGAAAAATGGAAAGGAAAGAGGAGGGGAAAGGGAAAGAGAAAAAGGATGCCCCAAACAAACAAGGACAATTGTTTGAGATGAGAGAAATGCACATGTAAATGCTCTCTTTTGATGTTTCAGAAAATAACTTGACCCAGAGTATTTGCATGCAATTAACCACATGTCTATCTCATTCTCCTTCAGATTTTACAAAAATGTCAAAGTGGTGATTTTCATCTCAGTGCAAAAAGGATGGAAATCTTTGTATCTCAAAAAGGTTGGAAAAATAATTTCCTACTCAGTTTAATTGAGAACTAAGAATCCAGGTAAAATCACAGTGAGTAAGGGGAGGCACTGTACTGTGATTTATGAAATGCCAGCCAAACAGCCTGCTTTTAACACATACCCCAGAGTAGCATTCCTTGCTAAGAAACCCCAATCACTATTGTGAGTTTTTAAAAATTTGCTTAAAAGCTTGTTTTTAAATGACCCTTCCACCTACTCTATTAATTGCCAACTCCAGTGTAAAACTGACTTTTCTATAGCCTCACCATGAAAGCTGCAGATTAGGAGCTAGCCTTGTTTAATAAATTAAACAGCATGCTCTCCAAGTGCACATCATTTAAAAGAAGTGTTCTATAAAATGTCTAATAACAACAGTTTACAATACATATAAGACAATCATTTAAAGACAGACATGAAACAGAGAGTTTGTTTAAAAGAGAGGCTTAAGATTTAGGGAAGAGTATCCATTTTAAAACGGTGCTTCTTGACTGTTGCAAGAATTTAATGCTACATGCCAAAGTTTCCAAAATTAACAAGTGCTTTTGGATATCCCATCTCAAGATGCTGGTTTTCAGTAATTTTTTAACAAAGTGCTTCAATTGTGGCAAGAAAAAGAGGTAGACAAAATCACAAATGATCCCCAAAATACCTGGGCCATAACTTCCTTATGGATATTGAAGATCAGCCAAAAACCAACAGAAAATTCTAAGTGAGGATGAAATATCAACAAATGGTAGAGCAGATGAAAGATAAGAAAGGAAAATAATTGACCCGTTATTATAAACGGGCCTAAGAGCTGACACATCCTAAAATCAACTTCTCTTCCTTCACTCCCCTGAAATCAAAATTCTTCTACAGAGTAAGGCTGTTTTTTTTACACAATCCCTTATCAATAACTTCCCAGTTGATACTAAATTTCATCTTTTAGTTTACTGCAATTCCAAGACAGGAACTTCCTATCTAAACTATGTGGCATGCCTCTTTCCCACAGGAACCATGCAGCCTCAGGATACAGCACAAGAACACTTAAGAAAAAACAGCTTTATACTTCATCAAACCATGCTTAGAGGGGTACATTCCTCTCACTGCCAGACTGTCCCACAGCCAACATATCCTGATGTCGCCGCAGACCGTGTTCCTCATGTTTCTGCCCTCACCTCATGGAAGTACAAATGCAAGGGAGCAGACATCTGTCAGCATAAACCTGCACCATGAAGCAGACTTAGCACCACTGGCAGGATAACAGTGAAGTTGCATGAGCAGAAATAAATCAGAATACAATCTCAAGATGAAAAACTATCCCGACTCAGGCCTGGAAAGATCCAGACTGTATTTCATTTACAAGCAATGAGGAGATACAAAATAATGCAAATTAACGTTGTGATTATATATATAGTGAACTGCACTCTCACCCCTATAGGACTAAATGCAAGTTCCTTGCATTTCTTGCCTCACTTTCAGATCTGACCTTTAAAATGATGCCTGGCAAAGGGAAGGTGGTGCCTTTAAACCACATCATGAGCTTTATGGAGACAAGCCAAGCAGCTACTTAGGCAACCATTAGGTCGGGAAACAATCACTTCCATCATTCCCAACACGTGTGTCAACATAATTCCATGCTCTCTTTGTCATGCAAAAAGTCTTGGCAGAGTAACCGGATACACCCAGAAAGCAGGAGCAAACTAAGCTCATTATGTTAACCGGAGATCCCACAGCAACCTCCAGCGCCATAGAAGGAGACTTCCCATGTTTTGCAGCGTAGAAAAGGAAACTCACTGCACTGAAGAGGGCCAAGCCTGGCTTCAGAAGTGTATGAGGGAGATTCACAATTGGGTTTTGTGGAAGGGGATCCCTGACAAGCACCAGAGGCTGTCAGGCAGTGTGATAACTGGTGTTGCAGAAGTTATGACACCTCTCATAACTATGGAGACTTCCCTCTCCTGTGTGCTCGCTGGAAACCTTCCAGCCATGCTAATACGGCCCTGCAAAAGGGAAGGCACTGCCAAATGGGAGTAGCAGCTTCTCTAACTCCTTATTGTTGTCATTGGTAACTCCGGACTTTGTTTTCCTTTTAAAGGAAGATTCAATGCATTTTACAAGCATTAAACATCTTTTCTTCTCTCCAGCTATACTTGTAACTCTTACTAACAGCAAAAGGCTTGTGCACATCAGAATGGCTGGCAACACTGCTCTAATGGCTTCTTTGTGTGGTCAGGTACAGGAGCAAGGCCTCTCAGTCTGTCTGAAAAAATGCTGAATACTTCTGTGGGGATCTAGCAACTATAGAAGATGGTAAGTATCCCAGACCATAAGTGCTAATTTATTTAAAGATAACCAGCTGGTGTTTTCATTAACAATTTTTGCTGTATCCTTCAATCCAGTGAGAGTAAAGTCATAGTGGTGCTGGATATTTTCAAGCCCCTTTTAAACTTCAACTGCTTTACCTTGGTAAAAGCAATAGTAATATGTAAAAACATTTTTCAACCCCTTTTGCTTCTTGAATGCTTTCAAGTCCAATTTGTGGTTTTAGTAATGCATTCAGCAAAACACAGCTCCTCAACAATCCATGTTCACAAAGGCCTACAAGGTCTAAAATGAGGATGGATGGAAATAGTAAAACCTTCTCCAGCATGTTGCTGACATCTCTAAAGAAAGCCAAGGATTTCTATTGATTGTTGTGTTTAAGCCTGTATCAGTCACACTACATGCTTTCTTCCTTAAGATTCTGTATTTTTGGCAGATGCCATTACCACCCAAATACTTGAGAATCAACACCAGAGAGCACCCTCCAAGTGAGCAAGTGTAGCAGAACCCTTCCCTCAGCATTATTGCTGGAGTGGGAATAAGCACTTTCTCTTCTCCCTGCTCCACCACTTTAGGCAAATTTACACTATACAGGCTCCTGAAAATGTACATCAAATATTACAGAATTTTCATTAACAAGTCAAATAAAATAAGAGAGTAAAAAGTGAACATACCTGAATAAGAGAAACGTTGTGTAGACTAAGTCTGAAGAGGTAGTTCCTGCATGAACAAGCAGAAAAATTACAAACTATTAGGCTACCAAAGAAGGAAGGGGAAAGTTATTAAAGCAAGTAATAGTTTTTGGTCATTCATGTCTACAAACAAAAGGTTTTCCTGAATCCTCTCCACAGAATACAAAAGCAGTTATATGCGTGTTCATTGACTTGTTCATCAGTATCTTAGTGAACCTGGTAGCAAAGTTCTGAGCAGGTCCTAGTATTAAATATTCCAGAATCCATAATGAAGAACCACAATGAAATCCCAGCCACAAAGGGTCACTTGCAAATTCTCAGCAGGCTTTAGTTGAAGTCCGTATGGGCTGCGGTCATGTTTTTCACTGAATTCTGAGAAAACTGGGATTGGACAGAAGCCAGCTGGAGCAGAGCTGACTTCCTAGTATGCTCCCTCAAGCCTGTTCTTGTGGGAATTCCCATTCAGGACTTCATGGAAGAGAAGAGAGCAGATACTTCTAAGTGGAATCTCTCTGCACAGAAAATCAGCAGGGAAATCAAGGCAGTGACTGCAGATATTCCCAATCCTCCTGTCATCGTCTCTTCACAGGCAAAGCAAGGGAATTCCTGACGGAAGTCACTGTAGCATGAGATACCACATATCAGCTGAGCTCCTGTCACCCGTCTCAATGTTCATACCCCATCACAAATAGGAGGCAACAGATATTTGCATAAACATCTATAGACAAGGCTTAGTTAACAGGATTTATCTCACATTTTTGGTTGCTAAGACAAGGCAGTTACCAGGAACCAGCTGACATATTAAGCCATACAGACTGCATTGTGTGCTTGAGGCTTTTGGCCACGTCTAACTTTATTTTTTTGCATCCTATGTGTCAGAGGGTCTAAAGAGCTGTGATCCTTTTCCAACATCACAGACACCACAATCTCCCAGAGAATACACATTTATATCATACAAGGTGAATTGAACTACTCTTCTGGAAGTGACTTTGTTTAATTGGTAGAAAGTGCAGCTTTGATGATATAGGTTCATCTGCTCTAGAAATGCCAGTATGCAGACATTCCACCATGCAGTGAAAATGCAAGTTCCAGTCCTAGGTCAGTTACCCCAGAAGAAAGATCCTATAGTGATGAAAAGGTTCTAAAGACTCTTCTGAAGAGCCTTCTTTAGGGTCAGTACAGCAGCACACCCTGACCAGGCAAAGAAAGTAATTCAAACTTCAATAGTGAGGGGTTCATTTTGGGTCACAATGACCATGACAAGGCATGAGCAATTTTTCCTTCTTCTGTTATCTATCACTTGTGTATCAGCTAAGTCATAAGCATGGAGTTGCCTGTGTACTTTTTCCCAGTTCTATAAATAAATCAAAAGCTCTCACATGCTGCTGACTGTTAATAAAGAAGGATGGGGACAAGGATAATGGGGAACTTGGGAAGTCAAACTCGTCATACTAAATCTTCAGCTGATATAGCTCTGATTTGCTCTTGACTTACACCATTGTATTCTGTACTGGGACTGGTTACCCAGAGAAGAATGAGATCCACTAGCAATTTCTGAAGAGAATATATCAGTGATTATTATACCTGCTATAAGTACATAGAGAAGTATACAGACACACACACAGAGGAAATCTGCATCCTCTCTCCTCATCCTGTCACTGAAGATCCAGCAGTTCTTTTGTACAGTCTGAAACCCTATTCTGTCTCAAAGGGCTGCATACTTGCCCCCCAAAAAATTTGTTAACTCATCAGCATCAGACTTAAATAAAGATGCATGTAGCAGACCTGAAGCACTAAGTTACACACAGCTAAAATTTCAAAATGGAGCTAAATTCTCATCCAGTGACAGATCTGACCTCTCTCTTGGAACACCACATAGCTACTCACACCAAAATCTTCATGCAACTCCAGGACATGAGGTATCATGGAACAAGCCTTCTGCTGGGGAAGGCCTCCAATCTTACAATACCCTCAGGAAAAAAGTTCTCATAACTAGGGACTTGAAGTTTCTCTCCTGTTGTTAAGCATGCTATTTAAATGCATTGATTTTGGAAGTCTTATAATGCAGATTTCTGCTCCATGTTCTAGGCTTGAAAAAAGCTGGACAGTTTGACTAGGTAATAAGTTTTAATATTAGGGTTTTTTTTTTCCCCTGATAGCACTACAGAGCAAATTCAACCAAAATATCTTTAGTGAAAGAGACATATCCAAAGGACACAATTTTCATTGCACTCAGCCAAAACAGATGCAGATGGGGATAGTGTCCATTTCAATAAAGCCAGTCTGTTCTCCTAGTGACTGCTATGTAGACCTGGACAAAGCCACTCGGGTGGCTGAGACCTAAACCAGGCAGGAATATAGTGCTAATGTGAATAGCACAATGATCTTCCAAAACCTTTATACTAACTTTAGCTCTCTAAGTCTGACCTTGGGGCTTTCTTACAGAAAGGAGGGTTTCCCTATGTTTTTTATCAGTTTGTCTCACCTGGTGTCTGTACAGGCACTGGCAGTTTCTTTTTGTTTGATCCTTCTCACAATCTTACCAGCAGCAACACAAACACCTGTAGGCAAACCAGGCTATCAGAGACACCTACCGACTCCAGTTGACCTGCCCAGCTAGAACTGACTAATCCTTAATTAATAACATGCTCTTTTGACCATACTTGTTCTGTAAATCTGTACCAGGAGTAAAATGCCAAAGGGAAGCATCTGCTGAATCAGACAGAGCCATTTTTATGAATTGCATTTTAACTGCAATTTCAGTCCAAGAATGGGCAAGGTCTCGGAATTACAGGCATGCTTTATTGTAGATAGAACTGCCCCATTTGTGTCCTTTTTTTCTGCTTGTGTTTGAAGTTATGTCTGTTTAATACCTTGCTGAACTATAATTTAGAGCAGCTGAAGGAGTATGATTAAGAAGTATATAAGAACATTGAGATCTCCACATGAATGCATGAGGTACCTTCTTAGTCTTTTTTTCTGTCTACTTCTTTCCCTCCCATCTTCTCTTGTAAGTGAATGCTGGTCAAGTCCTTTTTCTCCTAAATTAAACCCACTGGACTAGGCCAGAAGAGCAATTGCCTGGTGCAGCCAGGATATTCCAATACCCTCCTTCTTCTGTATGAAAAGCTGGTGCACAAATTTGGAGGGATAGGACAACCTTCTTAATTGCTGTCCTGAAAGGTCACACAACATCACAGTTAAACCCAAGCTCTGTTTTACTCCAGATCTGGCTGCACTTCAGCCATCTCCAGAGCAAGTGACTACACTCCTCTGAGTACTCTGGGACAAATTACACTATGCTTCAATCTACTAATTTATATTATGACTAACCTTATTTTTCATAAACATCAGTGCCTTTCTAAAAATGCCCATGTTAAACAGTATTGCCCTGAAGTCTCAGGCAAGGCTGTGGTTTTGTTGCATTAAGACACAGAGTGGGTTGATGATGGTTCCTCTGGAGATTGATTCCCAGACAATGCCTGTTCAAACAACCTGGGGGCAGATCCCTCTCTCTGTCACCTCTGATTGCAGTGGGGTATTATTCCCCAGCTCAGATATACAAAGTTAGCTGCTCTAAAGACTGTCCTGCTCTTATAAAACCTAGTAACCTAGGCTTAAAGAATTTGGCATCTGAATATATACAGAAGAGAGAAAAAGATACATCATTCTCATTTAATTTTAAAGCACAGATTGAGCAATTTAGCCAACATCACAGAACATATCTGCAGCGCAACCAGGAGATGATCTCCTGGACCATTAGTTTATGCCCTAGTTAGGAGAATAACTCGCACCCAAAGTTGGGGCAAAAACCGTAAACTTGTGCTCATTTACACTCATGAGTTGAATTACTTTCTTAACTGGGAGCTCTATCCTGTGTGCATATGAATGGAGTCAAGCTGCAGCAGAAATCCTTTAAATGAAAGTATTTGTTAATTGGCTTCATAATTTGTATTTGGCTGCTTGTAAAATGATTAAGTGCTCACTGTGCCTGGTACCACAAAACACACATATCAGAGCACCAAGAGAACAGCTGAGATGTGATTCAGGAAAGGGTGTGGAAGAATATACCCACTTAAATCTGTTTGCCATGACATTTACAAGTCAAATCTGCTTATTAAGTATTTATTTCATGTAGCCAATAGCACCCTGGGTGAACTTTCTAACATGGTGCCCATGCACTTGTTCACACACTGCCTGGCCTTGAAACAATTTACTTTGAAGGCAGAGCACTTTGGCTATGATGCCACTGAGCAAGAGAGATACAAGACAAATTTAAGCCTTTTCATTGGGAAGCCACATAACAAGAGTGCCTGAATAATAACAGAGACCCCTTTTCTTAGGAGCTCTGAAACCATAAGCATTGCAACACGCTTCAGTCACTCATTCAGGCCTCCTCCTCAGTGCCTCTTTTCAGGCACCACATCTGTCAGCACTGTACTTGCTGATTAAAAGGTGCTTCCTCCTAATTAAGAGAGAGCAGCTTTTCAGTTCTGCTGTGGTAGATCAAGAGGAACATCCCTGCAGTTGATGGACTGATCATGTATAAATAAAAGGCTATCCTAGCTTCAGAATTTTTTTTTTGCTATTTAAATGAGTGAGGCTTGTTCACATTTCCTAACTCCTCACACACCAAGTAGGTAAGAAAACCTCTCTATATTTCAGAATAACCTCCCTACTATCGAATTTGGAGCCATGAGAGCCACATGCTGAGCACCATCAGAACCTCTCAGGACTTGGACGTGAACACGGAAACCAAAAATAGGATGCCTTAACTCAGCTGGTCTCTATCACTACATGTTACACCTGCTCAACTGTTGCTACTTCCCTGCACCTTACAGTAGGTGTGAGTAGCTCCCCCCCCATCCTTGCATGGCAGGCTGTCTTAAGCTCCCTCTCTTTCTAGGCAATTACTCTGCAAGTAGAAACAAAGCCAACAGAAGCTGATAATAATGTTTGATCATGCATAAAAAATACACGTTGAGAGGATGTTGTGGTTTAACCCCAGCCAGCAACTAAGTACCATGCAACCACTCACACACTCCCATCCTCCTCACTGGGATTGGGAGAACTGGGGAAAGGTAAAACCCACAGGCTGAGATAAGAACTATTTAATAATTGAAACAAAGTCAATTGTTATTGTTGCTGTTGTTGTTGTTGTTACAATAATAATAATGAGAAAGAGGAATAAAGCCCAAGAAACACAGGTGCTGCACAATAAAATGCTCACTCCCCCCTACTCAATGTCCAGCCCATCCCCCAGCAGCAATTGGCCCCTCCTAGCCAACTGCCCCCAGCTAATCTTCTCAAGCATGATGTTCCAGGGTATGGGATATCCTTCTGGATAGTTCAGGCCAGCTATCCTGGTCACCCTCCTGGCTTTTTGTGCATCTGCTCCCTGGCAGAGCACGGGAAACTGAAAAGTCCTTGATTAAGCATAAGCACTTGCTTAGCAAAAACTAAAACATCACTGTCTTATCAACATTATTTTTATACTGAATCCAAACCACAGCCCTGTACCAGCTGTGAAGAAGAAAATTAATTCTATTCCAACCAAAACCAGGACAGGGAAAGTTGAAGAGAACTGAATGAAGTATTAGTGTCCCTTTTGGGGACTAATATTGCACTGCTCCAGTCATGCAACACAGCCTGGATGAGGTACTGGAGCCTCAGATAGGCTCATGATGCTCTGGGAAGAGGTTCCTTGTGTAAATAAAATAAAATAAAATAAAATAAAATAAAATAGACAATTTCAGTAGAGAATTGCTTCCTAATGTCCAGTGAGAACCTTCTCTGTCACAGTTTTGAACCATTTCAATGCATTCTATCACTGGATGCCAGGAAGAAGAGATCTGCATTTCCCTCTCACTTCCCCTCCTCAGGGTGGGATTGTGCTGCAGTCCGGGTCCAGGTTTGCAAGAGGGTCTCACGACTGTCACAGAGTAGATAATAAGAAAAATAATTAACAGAACAAGGTCCTTTGGGTGATATGAAATGAGACACAGAATTATGCATATGACAACTAATGCTCCCTTCTGGCACCCCTGGAAGCCTCGTGCTGGGCTGAGCCTCGGGCTGGGAGACAGCAACTCCTGTCAGCTCTTCCTATCTTTACTCCTGGAGGCCTTAGATATAGTTTGTACTTCCACACTACATGACAAACACAGTTTAGTCATGCTTCACAACTCCCTAGGAGCTGGTTAGTATCATTCCCCCCTTACACTAATGGAGAAATGAGCCAGAGAAAGGTTAAATTACCTTCTCCAAAGCACACAGCAAGCCAGTGATGGAATCAAGATCAGACCCCAGGGCTCTTGGCTACCAAATCTCATGCTAGATTAATGCACAGTGCCTCTATGCAGGCCCAGCTGTGGCTGAACTTTTCAGATGGTTATGCACATTTCAGAACTAGCCAACCATACTAAGAAACCCAGCTCCTGAAGGAAGATTCTGGCCTTTGCTTTCGGGAGGAGTTAATTACATGCCTGGTCCAGAGTGTGATGTGACAATCCATTTGCAAATGTTACTCCAGTGGTTCATTTGAAGCGCTTGGCAAACACTTGCAGGAGAAAAAGTGGAGGACCAGCAGCTACCCTAAAAGCTGGATCCTTATTCTTCAGTAATTTTGTTTTTATTGAAGAAAAACTTGTCCAGTACATCATTCTTCCTCAAAAATCAATAGATGTACAACAGAGAACCATACTAAATGGCAGACAGTAATATGATGCAGTTGCTGTATGAAGAATTGCTTTTCCCAATGCAGCTTTTCTTGGTTATGAATTCAACCAGAGCTAGAGAAACAACCTCTTAGAAGAGGATCCTTATGCAGGCAGCATATCATTCCTATTAAACAGCTTCCAAATTAAACCAGGGGCTCAGCTACCATTTCTGTGTTGCACTGAAGCCCAGTTGGTACTTCTCCGTGGAAACGAGGATGAAATTCCTCTATACTGCATTCAATGGAGAACTACCATCAGCTTTAATGGCACAGGGTACATGGCACAGTTCTGCTCCTCTTGATGCTGTGTATTCAGGGCCAACTCTAGGAAGAGTCAAAAGAGGCAGACACAGCTGCAGAGCAGGCAGGACAACAGCAAAGCTGAGGCACACTTGGGCTATGCCAATATGCAGAAATCTAGATGGATGGATGCTGCTGGGGAAGGGAGAAGGAGAAAGGGGATTGGCCTTTGGATTGATAGCCTTGTCCCCTCTTCTGTCAGTTTGCAAAGGGAATAGCAAGCTGGCTCAGATGTCTCTGGCCCTTCTCTTTTCCCAGGGCAGGAGAGGCAAAGCCTCATTGCAGAGTGATTCCAAATCCTTATAGTTATATATAACTATAGGAGTTATAGTATTTGCTATGTTCCTGAGACACTTCAAAGAATGGGGATTGGGATTTTTTTTGTAATATTGTTTGAATATATTTATCAAATGAAGGTCAACTTCCTTTTTTGTTTTGTTATAATTTCTTCCCTCTTTTTCACTACATGAGTTTCTTTAAAATCTGAGAGATGAAAACTGAGCCAAATTTTCAAAACTCATGTGTGGGTCTGTTCTTATTTTCTTGGAAGAGTGACTCCATCTCTCAGACCACCACATATTATCCCACATGCCACCTCAAGTCTTTTTTGACATATGGCTGACAGCTCCTCTCTTCCTCTCTTATCCAGCTGCAGTCACAAAGCACTTACAGCACCTTGAGACATACAGAGACCTTTGCTCTCCTATTTGCCCATCACTTCCAGCAAGTCACAACATAAAATTCCTCTTCTTCTGATGCACTGATTATTGTTCAGATCTTCCCTGGCAGCCTCCCCATTTGCCTACTTAGGCTGATAAATATCCTCATTTCTCTAGATGCATTCAACATGACTTGTATGTAAATACTGATAGACTTTGCTGGTGAGATTTAGTTATTGCCCAACAATCCCTTCTCTTTACTGGGTTTTTATACCTTTGCAGTGGCACAGAACAGTAGCTTAGCACCTAAACATCTGGATATAAAGTGATATGCAAACCACTGTGGTGAGCTGTGCCATATAAAACTGACATATCACTACCTTAACCAGAGCAAGAGAAAGTATTCTCAGTAATGCAGAGGAAAATTGCTCTGCAGCCCCATTCTGTGATGCTGTAAAACACATTATGTCCAAGTCTCCAAGGCTTTTGCCAAAGTATCCTGACCTTGTGTTTGCACCCATCCCACTCTGAGAAACACAATCTTCAAACTTAATTATTCTCAGTGTGCTACTAAAGCAAGTGAGCCTCTCATGGGTGGCTGCTTTCATGATAGGGTATCACCAATTTTCATTTTATCTGGAATATGAGATATTTTCCTAGTGAGGCCTGCAATTTGCTGTGTAAAGATGCTTCCTATCAGTCTGTGCCGCACGAAGATTGCCTTTCACACAGCACTGGCTGTGCAGGCACTGGCTGTGAAAGTGCTCAGCCCCACAACAATGCTGAGGTCACTTGCAGAGAGGTAGATGGTGCTGCCTTGCAGGCAATTTGAAGGACCAACTGTTCTCCCTGCTGACAAAGATGACAGACCAGAGATTGCCACTGCCTCACCCTCTTCTCCACGTGCAACATTAATGTGCCAAACTGCCCCTTTGCCCTCCTACAGCTGCAGCTTCTTCTGCACATGGATGCCTTCCAACAACCTGACAGTGTTGCAGTATAGCATTTTATTTGATTAATCTATTCTGAGTTAACTAAAATTCACATTCTTTGAATGTGAATGCTTGAAAAAATGCATGAATTTAAACTAAGAAAAAAAATTATACTTTTAACAAAATTTGGGCCAGGCTCTAAACCTCCCAGAATCCCATAATCATAAAAACTGTCCTTCATCCTTTCCACACCTTTTCCCCTCCACCCCAAGGAGTATAAGGCAGGGACAGTATAGATTTAGGGTACGCCAAATTCAGACTAGTTGCAGACCAGCTGAGGAAAGCAAGCCCTATAGGCAAAAAACAGACACCCAGTGAGGCTTCACCCTCCACACTTTATACAAGGGCTGAGCTGACCTCACCTGGCAGAATTTCAGAGAGGAAGATCTCCCTTTGAACTATTCCAGACTCAACCAGAGAGATTAAAACCTACACTTGAAATCACACTTTTGTTCCCTTTGTAAAGAAACTGTGCACCCCAACTATGGATTTAACTAGCTGCAGTGTCTAATCACAGCTTTCTCACCTTCACCACATTCTTTATATCACAGGTCAAGCAATGTCTTTTAAAAAAAATTATGACCCTTTGAAAGTCTCTGTTAATTTCAGAGATTGATCTGGGTTTTTTTTCCCCCTCACATTGCCATGTTATCTGCCCCTCTCCAGTCTATAATACAAGAATGCAACTTTAATTAGAGCATTCTTTTGTCTGATAGGAAAAATCACAGTGAGAAAGGAAGGCATTTGTTTCTCTCCATTTCTCTGCACTAGCACTTTCAGCTGCCCACCTATGATCTGGATATAATCAAAAACATTATCATGCTCTTTGCTTGCTCACGTCCTCATTAATACCTCAACTGGCAAGGTAATTTCTCAGCCCAACGTGACTTAGCAGGGGGTACAGCTGGCATAAGACTGTGCAAAAATAGCGCAAAGCCACCCAAAATGGTTCAGTCCATTTTTTTTCAGAAAAGTATTGAGAAAAATCCTGTAGTCAGATGCTAACGGGGACAAATGGCACACCACTCCTGCCTGTTTCAGGGCAAGCCAGTGGACTGTATAACTGTTGGCAAAGCTCGTGTGGTTGTGCCCAATGTTACCTTGTTTGCATGTTAGTCTCTCCATGCTATATGAGACTTGACTTTTTTGGCCATGCCAAAGCCCCGCTTTCCCAGTGCATGGGACTCACAGGCTTTCATGAACATTTTGCATCTTCTTTGGAGAAGCAAGGCTGAGAGCAAATGATTCAAATACCAAGTGTTTACAAGAGTAAAGGGTCTAAATTACACCTCTGCCATGGATTTTCTGAGCCCAGAGAAGAGTTTGGGGTATGTCCACATTAGTCAAGTGCAGACTGAGGTTGTACAGACCTTGACTGGTGTCTTCAGAAAGTGCAGTCTCACTTCAGGAGTAGCTATGTTAGGTGCAGTACTGTACTACTTTTTAGATATGCTATATATTCACGTGCCTCAACATCACAGCCTTTTCATAGGGCAGGGTGGCTCTTAATCCCTCTTGGCCTTGGATTCCCATCTATAGTGTGGAATTATTAGTGCTTTCTTGCCTCAGTGAAGCCTTGTGAGAATGAATGTTGGTGAGAGGCCCTGATCATTTAGCAACAGAAAGTATTACTGACAGATTTGATACTCTGTGGATCTGTGGAACTACTCTGACCCAACTGCTGCCACTGAATTTCCTGGTTTGCAAAATGCCTTTTGCCTAGACAACATTATCTATGGAGACTTAAAGGTTTAGTGGCAGTCCAGGTGTGGACAGAATTGAAGGTGCCCAAGGGTAAGAGTGATATTTTCTGACAAGCACAGATTTTGAGCATTTTACTGCAGTGCTCTGGAGCTTTTTACCAAACAGGCAGGAAAGAGCCTATGTTCAGCCACAAATCTGCATGTAACCTGGTGCCTGACAGACTAATCTATCATACACCAGAGACTTTCAATAAACTCAGGGTGCCAAACCTGCTGGTTGAGGGTCCTAGAATATATTTACAATCTGCCATATTTCTGCAAGCTGCAACTTGAAGAACTCTTGAGACATCAGTCATTCTACTCAGCCTTCAGCTCCTAAGCACACATGATCCAGACTTTTTTTTAATGCTTATACAGCCAGAAGCATAATAGTCAGAAAAGGGTGTGCCTAGCCTGCTGTGCTTCCCCTAAAACAACCCTTGAAAATTCATCCAGCACCTTCCCTGCTCTCCAAACTAACCACATTGATGTTCCATCTCTGGAAGTGTTCAAGGCCAGGTTTAGTGGGGCCCTGAGAAACTTGACCTAGTGGGTAGCATATTTGTCCATGGTGGGAGGGTTGGAATTACATAATCTTTAAGGTCCCTACCAACCCAAGCCTTTCTATGATCTTATATTATCTCCTCTCTTGCACCTATCTACTTGGCAGTAACAGGCACATCCAGATCAGCTCTAAATCAAGTAGGAAAATCACCTCTGTCAAGCATCAAGACTTACATCACCAGCAGCTTAGTAGTTTTACATTTATTGCAGAGAAGTCTGGCAGTCCATACTGATGAGCACTTTATTTGCCAGCTTGGAGTCCCCTGATGCAGCTTTTGCTTCCTACTCTCCACGTCTGAGCTCTAGCTGGTAACAGCCAGTTGTGAGAGGGGCTCCTGAGCTGCACTTCCCTGTGCCACGGGGGATGGTCTTCTCCCATCTCCTGATGGAGCTGACAGCCCTCTTGGCAGGCAAAACTGTGAGGGCTTCTGGCCATGGTGCTTTCTGGCTGGTTCTCCTCAGTAATACCTCCACTCACTGTGAACAGCTGACCCTTGTAGCCACGCCTCTTGCATCTGCAGCCCCATAAGCTATGGGCCCAAGCTCACACCCCTGTAGTTTCCTTCTGGGAAAAGTCAAATATTTCCCTTAGGACTTCCCAGACACTCTGTGCAGTCATTTGTTTGGGTGCCATCCTCCTGTTGCCCAAGCTGTTTCCCTTCAGCTTGCTGTTGTGCCAGATTGTCACAGGGTGTCTCAACCACCCTCCTTTACACCTTCCACGTTGTCCTCGCCAGGGAGCTCTTGTGAAGCATGATTTCTGGCCTGCCTCCAAGCAGGGTCTTTCACATCATCACTTCTTTACTGGCTCCTGTCTGTGCCCAGCCAGCAATGAGACAGTCTCAAGGAGTAAGGCTCCTTGAGGAGGTGGAATGTCACAGCTACACCATGTCCCTCCTCCACAAAACTCACACTCCCTGGGGCCTGGGCACCCTGCCTACAGCACAGGTGACACAGCAGAGCACTGCTTTTCCAACAGACAGGTGAAATCACTGTGACCATATTTTCAAATTTTTTTCTCATGAAAAATGAGGTCTAGATTATAGCTTTTCCTCCCATTAACATCAGCTCAAATAGGGATCACTTGTGCTCAAGAGCTGAAAAAAGCAGCAAATATTTCAAAACAATCACTCATTCACAGAAGAAAAACAGTACATTAAAACACTAACACTATATCCAAAACAAAAACAAAACATGCGAACTGTGAGTCAAAATGAAGGTTATGAATTTTTGAAATGTGTGTTTTTATACTTAATGAAATGTGACTCATAATATGGGTAGTGTAGATTTACAATGTTCTAAACTATTCATATCCTTTCTTACAAGCATTTGGATTTTACAAATGATGTGACAAGTAAATACGTTGCTTAGAAACCATGGTGGGCTTTTGAAACTAATTCTTTTGTTTCTGGGATTTTAACTTGGCAGGTGTTTGGTGCAGTGGAGTTATCAAACTCCTCTGGTTTCCTCTCAGACAGCACCAGTCATTTAAGGAGAGCTCGTAGATAAGGATAAAGCTTAAAAATCTTTGGCTCATGTTATTCCAGCTCCCTGTCTGCATGGCATGCCCTCAATACCTCTTACAGTTTCAGTCATGCTGTGTCCAATTCCTGAAACCAAAAACTCTTGTGAACCCCCTGGTTTTCTAGGAAGTATTTTCTATGAAGCTTTGAAACACAGGACGAACTAAGCCAAAGAGATGCTGTGGTGAGGTCATACTGCTTTTAAATAGAGACAGACAGAAGTACTCTGAAATAATTTATAACGCTATCATCTAAGAGAATGATGTTAACCAGGAAATTGAGAAGTGGGAGTACTTATAAACGCCACCCTGATCCCAAACTCCTTCCACAACCCCAGAATAGCTGGCATTACTACTAATGTGATCTACAGCAGCACATTTAAACATGGTTAACATTTAAATTTAGGTTTCATAAATTACACCCTGCAGAGATGGATAGAGACAGCTCCTATCTCTTTGAGGTATTGTTTCATTTGCAAATTCAAGCAGATGGTGCACGAGCAACTAATGACTCAAAAAATCACCCCTAAAAATAGTCCAGAACAAGGTGTGGATTTATCAGGGAAGGAGGGAACAGAAAAGGCTTTACTTCCCCTTCCCATTTCTCAGGCACAGCTCCAGGAGCTCAGCACACCCGGAGCCATGCAGCACCAAGGACCCCATCCACACCCCATTGTCAAGAACCTCTCCCTGTCACCTCCCACAGGGTGGAGCTGAGATGAGGAAATGGGCTCAGCACTTCTCACTTTCTCCACACCAACCATGTGTATCCAACCAAAAAAAAAAATAAAATAAAATAAAACCTAAAACCACCCTGGGAAATGACATCTTCATTAAATGTTCCCTGAGCTGCTCAGTACAGCTGTGCAGCACCGCTGAAACTTTCAGTCTCCCAGTCAGGTGGGTTGTGCTTCGTGAAAACTGACTTTTCCAAGCAAATTCTATTAAAACTTGTCACTGCTTCCTCATGAGGCAATACCCTGCAATACAGTGTACCTGCACTGGGAAGCCAGCTTTGCTGTCACTCCCCTGTTTGTGATGATGTTGTACCCCTGTCTAACCACACTCGTAACAAACTCTTGGGGAGGCAGAGAGTCCCTTCAGGAGGTGCTGTGGGGTTTGAGTGAGGGACTGTGTGGGGGAAACCTGCTGTGCAGCCCAATTATGTAAACCACAAATTCCTCAGAGCACCGTGCCTGTGCAATGCCTGGCAGAAGGCACTGTTCACAGGCATCCCCAAAGAAATGCTGTTCTGAAGTAATAAATATTAATCATTTCTGGTTAAAGATCCCAGCACAAGTGAAGCCTCAGCTTGAAAAGTAAAATGGTTCTGTATGAAAAGCAGGAGGGCCTCTGGCAATTTGAACAGCTACAGGAAGGTAAGTGTGTTATTTACTGCACATACACAAGCAGAAAACATATATTAAATCACAATTCAGTTGTTTCTGTGAAACACAAAACTCTCTTTCTGCTACATATCTTGCTCTTTTCTGTTCCTTGTACCATGAGTTCTTCCACCTCTGCTCCTCATGTCCCTGTCCTCTACTGCTGAATACACTGGGAAGAAAGCACTCTCCCTCCATTTTTGCTGATAGCAGAGACTGATTCCACAATGTTATCTGATTCTAAATGTTATACTTTAACTGATTTTGTTAGACCATGCTTAGTTGTTTTGTGGGGATTTTTGGCTGGCTTTTTTTTTTGGCTTGTCTTATCTGTTTATTATACAATAAAAACAGTTGCTGTTGGGGCTCATGATTCAACCACTTCTGACATATATTATTTCACTGAAGCATAACTCTTTTCCCCATTACAAATGCACCTCTAAATTTGTAAGACCTTGCCTGTGCTTATCTTATGTGTTTCCTCTCTCCTCTTGTGACATCCTAAATAAAAATAATGTTTAAAAAGAAAGGAAAATACATGCTAATTATATACAATGGACCAGAAGAAAGAGTTGCACCAGAACGCATTGGGTGAGGATCTTCATCAGCCAGATGAAGCAAACAAGTTCTGAAGTGGATTCTAAGAGAGAAAAAAGCAGCCATTCACATTGGCTCTATCACTTACACAAAGGTGTGTGGATGAACCTGGCTCTGAGCGAAAATCTCGCCAAGGCAGATAAACCATAAAGTCAAATTCTGTGCTGGCAGAGGGATGATGCAGAATGATTTACTGTAGCTCTTCTAACATTCATAATACTGAGTGAGATGCCAGCATTCTGCTTCATTAACCAGTCTTTTTGATTGCATCTTTCTTTTTTTTTCCCTCTTTAATTCTAGTAATTTTCTCTTCTTTGCAATTATACTAGATGTCTAAATCCCTCTACATAAATTATAGCTTTCTTCTTGAGGGGAAACCGGCCACATAAGCTGGAAACACACTCTCCTCTGAAGCCAGAACCTGAAAGGAAAGAGCTTGAGCAGCAACCCTAGACTGATAAAAATATCATCTTTACCTTGCTCCCACAATGAGCTGGTTCCTGTTGGCATCCAGTGCAAGTTGAGAAAAGTCATGCACACCCGGATAGGTGAAATTCGACACCCAGGGCTTCAGATCTGCAATGAAAATGAGAAAGCAGAAAACAGTAAAGCTGCTCCAGAAGCAGTGAGTTCACCTGGACATCCACTAATGGATTTCCTACTGAGCTATCTGTCAGGGGAAGGCTAATTAATAATCTCTTTAAAAGGTTTCTATTTATTCTGATTCTCAGCAGAATGTGCAAAAAAACCCACACATAAACACAAAGCTGTCTCAGCAGTTATTTTCACATCCACGATGGAGTGTCAGCATTGGTTTCAGAGACAACAGCAGCTTGATTTTACTTCTGTTAAAACTGAGGAAGCATCTTCAGTGTCAGGATTAAGTGGGGTAAAGGGATGAGGCTGCCTGCTGTAACACTTCCCCAACCTTGCCTTCTGTGCTAACCAAAGGGAAATGCTGCCTGCCAGAAAGAGGAGGCTGTGCCAACTCATGAAGAATCAAGTTGGAGTACTGGTGGTCTGCACTGAAGACCTGGCTGCTCCAATGACAGATTTTGTCTTGTCTTTCAGGTCTTAGGTTCTCTTCTAGGTTTCACTTTACCTAGCATTTCACAGCCTATCAACTAATTCCTTCCTTCATTTTTAGATGGTGGGATGTTGGGTGTCATCACAGAATCTTTGTGGCTGAGCAATTGCACAGGCTTGGGACTATCAACTGCCTTGGATTTGCCCATCTAAGCAACTGTCCAAAATGCAAAGCAATAGATCTGACTATGTTTTGCTCTAAGAGACAAAGCTCTTCCAGACGTTACATCTATTAACATCAACTGAGCAATCTAGGGCAGGAAGTCCTGTTGTAATAAAAAAAATATACCTGCTTTAAAAGAAAAAGGGTGAATTACTATTTTTAGGGTACCCTCAGGCATGATGCTAGGGCATTCACAGCATCCCATCTTTCAATAACACTACCAACTTTGACCTTGTGTATATTACAGACCAAAGAATTTCAATATTTCACCTTACACCTTTATTGCACAAAAGTAACTGGGAATACATTTAAATGTATCTTTCAGAAAGTCATCCAGCTTTATTGTGAAGACTTCTCTTGAGAATTTATTCTGTTAACTACTCTGGCTGTAAAATATATGGAGAATACCAAATACCTCAGGGGCCAGGCACAGATAAGACCAAATCAGTATGACTGTAATCGCTCTGTGACCTGTTGACAGGTAGCTCTGCCTCATTCAAGGACTTGTTGTTGAAGATCCAGGAGGCTCAGCATGGAAGGTAATATCTTCTGGTCTCATGCCAGCAGGATACCAATATATGGGCCAATGACCCAATGACTCATAACAATAATGATGGAGTTCACACCAGTTCAAAAGAGCTCTAAAAAACCATGTTCCACTGTCATTTTACACCCCAAATGATAAATTGAGAAGTCTTACTGAAGGCAGGTTTGAATGCTTTGTTGCAGGCATTAGTTTCCCCTTCCACAGAGCAAAGAGGACAATACTGATGAGGAATCTCACTAAGGCCCGTAGTGTCTTGGTATGTTTCACAGGATTACAGATGTGCAATGGTTTAAAACCTTTGATATAGGGATATTTGTTGGGCAATTTTAAGTCCTTTCTCCCTCCAGGGGTGGACGAACCTCAATCAAGCCCTTAAGTTATCGAAACCTTAAGAAAACACATATAAAAAGTCCCTGAAGTCTACATGGCCTGCCTCACTTTCCAAAGCAAGACCTTGTCATGGAGCTTCTGCCTCTGCTCCAAACGTCACCCTGTTTCATAACAGCTCCTATAGTCCCTCACCACAGAGCTGGACACCATCTGACCTGGCCCCATGCCCTGCCTGTCTGGATGCTGCCAGGGCCACTCCGACAGCGAGACCTCCATCCTCACAATAATAAAAACTCTACTGCTGGGAGCTGGAGGGTTTCAGCCCTTCTCAGCATTCCTGTCACACTGTGTAACCACACACAACACGTGTACCTCCTCTGCTTTTCAATGAAAAGGCATGAGTTAAGGAATAACTCCTCTAACCTTCAAGCATCTCCACCTCCTACACTCCTCTGGGACCCTTAATGATGTACTAGCACCAGGGAGGCACTGCAGTTTCACCTCTGGCATTCTCCTAACTAATGGGGCTCTGACTTCTTTTCCTGTAGCTCTTCAGCTGCAGAGATATTTCTGAGCCAAGCAGCAGAACCAGCAACAATAACACCTTTCAGGCAGGTTAGCTGGCTGACATGCTGCAGCTCTTCTGGCATTTCTGTTGGTGATGGGGGTAGAACTAGAGGATTGCCATATAATGATGATATCTTTTAATGATCCTGCTTTTAGGCCATAATTTCTCTTGTCATTTTACCTCCTCTTCTACTGACTCTTTCTTACTAACTAACCCACTATTAGAGTGCAGGGGCAGGAAGAATATTTCTTCATCTGCTGCTCTAAGCCAAAGCTCACCACTTCAGAGAGGTACACTGATCAGTGCTTCCTTTAAATGGAAAGCTCTGACAAACTACAGGTAAAAATAATTTTTTAAAAATTAAAGGCAGTAGTTTGCTTGAATCTTTCCAAGTTGGCTCAAATGTCAATCAAGCCCCAGAAATAACAGGCAGTGTCTTGATTTCTATTAGTACTGCAGGTGGTACAACTTATAAAGAAACCCTTCCCAGTTATTAAATTAAAGGCTGAAAGGCATGCATCCTCATAGCAAAATTAAGCTTTTATAGGCATGTAGTTGGAGATTATTAAACCCAGCATGGTCCCAGATAAGAATGTATAAATGCAGGTTGTCAGAATTAATGCCAAATGGCACACTTTCCTTCCCAAACTTCTTTCTTCCTGTTAAGAGGGAATGCAACTGCAACCAAGAATCAGGACATGGGTCTTTTTTCATTCAACACGTTCAAATCTACTTTTCAGACCACAGGCATCCCTAAAAACATTTTCAGCTTCACTCTGAAACTAAATCAGCACTTCAAGGTAAGTGCTGCCCTAGGTCCACCCCATATTAGTTGAAGTTTACACATATGGACCCAATGAACTCCAGAGATTGCTTGTATTTGACCTTCTTCTGAAGGCTGATTTTTCCAGTGCTGACTCTTTAATTTGGCTGGAAACCTTCAGTGCTGGGGTATGTTTACATTTGCAAAAGTATCTGTTTAAAAACAGTATGAAAAATTAAAAACTAAGGCTCTGGCTTTGCATGTCAGCAGCAGGAGATGGAAAACTAGGAACCACATGGCTTAGGGGCAAAATGTTCATCAAGGCCTCCTTTGTGCTTTTCGTCTCTAATCATTTCCAGGGGGTTAAAGATCCATGCTCTCACTTCCTCCACATGAAAACTAGCGAACAAAAGTTTAATAGTTTCCAACGCCATCCATCTCCAGATATCTGATTCAGAACCTCTAAAGCTCTGTGAATCCCTCTACAGCTCAAGGTGGTTCAGGTATCCAGCTGTAAAGAAGACAAAGCTTTGAAGGAAACATAAGTCTGCAGGCACAGCTGTGCTCAGCTATTATGCAAGCCTGAGACAAGGTGAAAAGAGGCCCTCTGCCATTTCAGAGGGTGCTGCCTGCAGCCTCTAGCACACTGCTCTGCTCTGACTTTCTCAGAGCACAGGGCTGGGACCAGGATTACTCAGGTGCGCAAAGGACAGCAAGCCAAATTACAGGAGCTGGGTTTAAGGGCCTGATCCAGAAGCTTTTCGAATCATTGTTGGTTTAACACTGAGTTTGATAGGTTTTGGATCAGTTTCTAAATATGTGGTTAACCTGGTAATACTTGAGTATTCATCTCCTCAAAAGCAACTGCTCCCAACCTCACCCCTTACTCTGTGTGTTCTGGAGGAAGGAAATACGTAAACACTGAGCTGGGGCTTCCCTGTCTGAAGGACAACATTCACTGCTTCACCTCACTTAAGCCCACTTGTCACTCCCATCCCCAGCAGCTTTGTGCACCCAGCACACATCACACAAGAGCAGAGAGGTTAAATGCCTGTGCCTTGAAATCACAAAGCCATTGTAGATGTATGGAGTATGGCTACCCACAGTGCTGTTCAGGAACAGCTCTTGGAAAATAATTCTCAGCAAGGATTTCCTTTTTGAAGCAAAAGAAACTAAACTGAACAGGACCAAGGATTCTTAGTGTAAAACGAGGGTATACCCACTAGCACAGAATAACCATGCTGCTATCCTAGGACTGCACAGAAAAGCTTCAAAGAGATCATAAAAAGACCTTTAGAGAGATAAATTCAGAGGGTCCCCATTCCAGAAAAGATAACCTGAATCCCATACCTTACGTAAGGCTCTGTAAAACAGGCTGATTCAACAGTAAAAGTTTGTGCAATGAAGTAGAGCATACACAGCACTTTGGACCTGTCAGACTCAATGGCAATAAAGAAGTACCTGTTCTGCAGATACTCAGACCTACTTTTGTGCAGTGCTAACTTGAGCACACATTTAATGCTTCCCTTACTGCCTCAGCATGGCCTCTTCTAAGTTCTCTTAACTCAGCTTACTAGTTCACGACATGCTTAATTACTGTGTGTGAGCATTGGACCACTCCTGGCAAGGCCCAGAGGACAGCCATGACTTCTGTAACTAGTAGAATGTCCTCCCCTTTTGATTTGCTTCAGCACAGGGCAGATTATGTATGGTGATTGGCAGATACTCCAGTTTGCAAGTACTCAACCACTCAGTTTTATTTCAGACCACCCACTAGGCTGGAGGGCTCCCAGTATTGGATTTGAACCATGACCAAGAGATGCAAATCATATTGTAAAACAAGGAAAGGCCTCAGGCTTTCTTCTTGGTATAGACTGATGAAATGTCCCCTTTTCAGAATCAGACCTACCATCTCAGACCGTCCTCTGCTTCAATTATCCTCAGTATTCAGAGATTTTCCATGAAGTAGACACTTGCCTGCTAAGACCGAGGCCACATTATCCATTCTGTGTGGGCCCCTGACCAGACCCATCAGAGACAAGGCAAACAAGGCTGTAACCAAAGCTGAGAATGCTAATGATTACCCAGCCATGCTATCACCTGTCTTCTCAATGCTGCAAGTGTGGACATTTCCAAGAATGCATAGAAGTCACAGTGAAATTACAGCATTATCTTTATTGGACTGACAGTGAATCATATTTTAGTATCAGCTTCATTTTAAATTTTAGCTCTCAGTTGTAGGCCACACCACAGGTTAGTGCAATAGACTTTGGACATTAACTTTTACTCCCACTCCATGCTGAGTTTTAAGAGTAGCCTCCACAACACAAAACCACTCCACAATTTAGCAAATTTATCAGGGGAGGGAGAAATCTTTTGCTGCATGAGCAGAGCTGAGCAAACAAATGTGTCAGCACTCAGAGCTCAACTTTACTTATGAGGCCAAAAAACTCAATCTGGCTTTACCCCAAAAGTCCTCCTACACATACATATCACCCTCCTGTCTTGTCTTCCCATCACCACCTCCACCTCATTACTGGTATTCTTTCTTTCTTTCTTTAAACCTGATCCATTGAAATCTTTAATTGTACATTAAATATGTCCTCATCCCAACTGCTGCAATTTCCAGTGTCATTGTCTTCTCAAATCTCTGATCTCCACTTACAGCTCTGAGGACTTAGAAGGCTGTTGACAGAACACATGCCCTCCTACAAAACAGGTCAAACCAGCAGTTTCCTTCTCTCTCCCCTTAATACCTAAACCCAACTCAGATGTTCTTCCAGCTGTCTCAGCTTCATTGTGTCATTCAGTTTACTCTTCTGACCCCATATTCACCTCTCCTCCCATTTCTGCTTTCTTTTCTAGCAGTCTTCACCTTCTGGACATGTTTCTACCTCATTTCCTGCCCACTCAAACAATTTCTCCTGTCTTGACCAACTACAAAGCCTCTTCTCAGATGAAAGAACAATGAACTAACCCATGAGCAGCCTGCGAGTCACTGTGATACTGTGATAGCAGCTTGCAGTGAACTATTCCTTTTCCATGAGATCTGAGAAGCAAGAGTTACTAATGTCCCTCTCTAAACTGTCCCAGAACATGTGGATAGGAGATGACTGGAAAAAGAAAGAATAAGACTTTTTCTCTTGGTCCTGTAAAAGAAGGAGTAGTCCTATCCCTCAGCAACCAAGGAATAGAACAGGACAGAAGAAAAGGCTCTGTTTTTTACCATCCTGAAGGAAAAAATTCCCAAGCTAAAGACTCAGGTCTTGCTTCCACAGAGCTATAAGAATCACAATAAACATAGTGACATTTAAAGATCTGGATGATTTTGTGCCTCTTCCCTTAATGTCTACAGCTCCTCTATGAACTGATCTTGCTGAGCTTCTTCCACCCCAAGAGAGAAACGACAGCTGGAGATGTAGGCATGGTCCCAAGAGTCCAACAGCACTGACACAGGAGTCCTCTGTCTTGAGCAAATCATGAAACTATTTAATGTCTCAGTGGTTCCAATTGTTACATGGGTTTAGGGATCCTGGCTGGTGCATCAAGGTGCAATTATCTGTAACACATGTGATGTACAAGGGGCACTAAGTATTGCAGATTGCATACCAAGCATTTTGAGTCTTTATTTCCTAAATTTCAATTGTTTCTTCAAAACAAGTATTGCTAAATTGTTTCAATATGAAAATAAAGAACTTAGTCCAAACCCAATTTTTGCAAAAGTACAATTATAACTGCTTGTTTATTTACTTTTTTATTATTAATATGGAGCAGCTGGCAAAACACACCCATGTATGAGGAAGAACCCAAGGATTTAATCCCAGATAAAGAAAACACTAAATAATAAGCATGAACTAGTGCTCACTTCCAGTACAGGACAGTATACTGGTAAGTTGTCCTGGGGCCACCTCAAGGAAGGATATTGAAGGACTGCAATTCACATTCCCAATTTGGCACATTTCTACAGTATGCAGCAGTCTGTTCCATCAGAGATGTCAGTCTCATCCCTCTCTGTTTCACTTGGGTTCCTAATTCACACATGATGAAGAGTGGGCAGATGTTCCATCTGGACCTGACCAGGGCAAAGCTGGGAGACCTTCCAGGAGCCAGGAGACTTTCACTTGGTGAGACCCCAGGGCTCAGGCTGGGGATTGGGAAAGAAGTCCTGTAACTCAAGAGAGGTTCTTCCCTCTTCAGCATGGTTCCTATAGCTCAGGCCTGCCAAGACCTCAATCCCCAACTAGCATAAAATCATTTAGGTTGGAAAAGACCTGTAAGATCATCATGTCCAGCCATTAAATTCATTAACTCATCACTTCCAAGTCCACCACTGAACTACATCCCTAAGGGCCCCAGCTCCTCTTCTTTTAAATACCTCCAGGGATGGTGACTCAAATACACCATTTCAGGTTCTCCTTGGCCATGGCAAATACAAAGCAAGAGGGGATGCCACAGTGCTGCAAGAGTGGTGGATATGGATATGGTGGATGTGGATGTGTGTTCATGAGACATAAGCATGTCTATTTGCCCTGCCTGAGATTTACAGGAACAAAGGTGTGTGTCTAAATAGCACAGGACTTTATGAAAGAATGGATTTGGCTCTCCTAAGGTGGCTGTCAGCTGGGACAAACACCCTAACACTTCCTCCCCTCCTCAACTACCTTGCCTGCAACCCCACATAGCACTGCACAGTGTCCTGAGGCCACAGCCCTGTGCCCCACCACCAGCTGGAGACACTTGGCCAAGCAGTGCCACACACAGCCCCACTCTGAGCGAACCCAAAGACTTCTTGTTCTCCTGAGGATGTTGCAGAGTGTTTAAGAATTGTGATCTGTTGTTTACTGAGACAAGCCCCGCAGCTGTCACGCAATCTTCCTCACTGAGAAAGATAAAGTGAGTGCTCATGCCTCGCTTGCAGCTTCCTATGACATTCTGATCAGTATAATCCCTCTTTTCAGACAAGAAAGCAAGCTTACATCCTGGCTCCTACATCCCCAGCAGTCTGATGGGGAAAAAAAACAATACCCCTTTGTCATCATTCAAGGATCCTTCAGCCTGCCTCCTCCACACCTGGAGGCCAAGTTTTTTCACTCTCCTTACAGTTAATGTCTGTCTAAATCAGCCACTTGTGCCAGCAGAGGTGGTGTTATATTCAGGACAACCACTTTCCCTAGTGAGAAGGTAGGAGAAGGCAGAGAAAGCGGGGCTGAACTCTCCTTGAATTTTTCCTGCAGATAACCAGATCTGTCATGGAAGCAGAAGTTCCTGATTGTGGTGAACATCTGAAGCAGAAAGTGATCCTCTTTGCTGGCTAACCAAAGACTGAACTGGAGATGCCCAGCTTAATTCACAGTTTGTGCTGTGTAGCTGCAGGCTTACAAGGACTCCTGTCTTCTGCAGACAAAGCTCCCACCATGAGGCAGTTACAGCAAGGAAGGAGAGCAAAGGCTGCAAATTCCTGAAAGAGTTTTAAAATTAGGCTGTTCTCGTAAGAATCCGTGTTTTAAATTGGAAACTGGCTAATAATAAACAACCCCACTGACTTCAAGAAAAGTACATACTCAGAACCTGACTGAACTGAGACTATCTGTAGGGTTTCCAGGGTGAACCCTGTGTGATAAAACAAAAATATTTCTTATAAGATTGCTCATACTAAAGTGAAATTTATCAAAGCATAATGTCATCCTTGAATGGAAGGTTTTAGAAAATGTGATATGTTAACACTCACCAGAAGTAGATGTGCTAAAATAAATGAGGCCTGCTGTACCATTGCTGTGTCACAAACTTGTTCAGTTAGGGAACTATATTAAGTCAGATTTGAAATTGAAAATTAGGTCTCTCCAAGGGATGTCTTTGTTTGCACTGAACCACAGAAAAAGAAGATAAGCAGTTTACTTTAGATTTCCACCCTGTTCCCTTTCTCTGATGTGTGCCCAAGATCCGAACAAAAGGCTGCCCATCCCTGTGTCCTAGATCCACCCCCCATACCAAAGACAGGACCATGCACATGCTGCCATTGGCCTCAGTTGCCAGTGGTACCTCTGGAAAATATCCATCAGCTACTCTGTTGCTCATGTGAGGTTTTCATGACTTTGGTCCATGCACAATGGTGAGCTGAGTACCTGTTGCTCCAGGCTGTGAGTCTACCTCCCTCAGTCCTGCTGCTGAGGATGCCTCCCTCTCATTAACACCACCACTCATGGTCAGAGGCTGCTCCCTCACTTGAGCTGTTGTACCTCTTTAAAGTTTTACCTTTTCTCACTCCCCTGTGTAAGTTACCTGATCACTTCACTTCCTGAAGCTTCACTGCAAAGTCTTCCTTTTCTCTTCTCATGATTCATTCCATCTAAAGTATTTTGTGAATGAAGGGTATTCTTCCAACCCTCTCTTTCTTCCTGAGGTCCCAAGAAACAGCACACTGAGTAATTTTTTCCATCAAATCTCACTGCAATTATTTGTGAAGTGCCTTGGACACCATTAATGAGGCAGTGTTAAAGAATTAGCATCATTATTGTTATAATTATTATTACAGAATGAAAAAGACATTGAGAGCAGTTGGGTGTAATTTTCTGAAGTTTTACCTGAGAGTAATTATTTCCCTAACTACTGTATATTTATGGTTTTATCAGTCCTAATTTTCAAACAAATTCTAAGTCAAATCCAAAGAAGAAAGTTTTAGTTTCCATTTGCCACAGTTCTGTTTTTCAAGATTAAAAGGAAAATTGCTACAAGCCTTGCTTAATGGAAACAAAATCCATACTGAAATGCACTGAAGGTCAAATTTTCTGAAGCAGCCACAGGATGCCACCAGTTTCCAGTCGAAACTCCATCATTATTTAATGTTTGGACTCCCTGTATGGAGAACCAAGGGCAGCAAGGCTGTGAGCTAGAAGACAATTCTCCCATAATATATTGTGCCTTCAATTAATGCTTACGTAGATACACCTCAAATACTTCATCCTTTGTTAACTAAAATTTTGGTTTGGGTTGTCAAATCTCACTTGCTCAAGAAAAGTGTAAATCTTGACCAGAATTTCCTATGGGGCTTTCCCAGCAGGCATTTGGAGTTGATGAATGCTAATGTGCTTTTTTCCCATCAGTATACAGTAAAGGGAATACTGTATTAGTGACCAATTCAACAATACGGGGGTGTTTGGTGAAATGTCAAGAACTTTCTAAACAAATAAATCATACCTTATTATCCTTTAGCCCACAAAGTTAGAATAGCTTTTGCTTTCAATATAAGAAAACATTTAGCTGTTCCCCACAGGTTTCAGTGTTTGAAGCTGGCCACATTTCAATAAAATGTTGTTTAAAGAAATAAAATATTGAGAAAAAGCGTAGCAAGCTACATTCAAGTCACCTGAATCACATTTATCTGTTAGGAGGTAATAATTACAGACAGTCTGAAGTAAACCCCCAGATTTAAACACTCCCAAACTAAATCACTTTGAAAACCTGAGGCAACAGACACAGCAACTTGCCTTCATCTAGGAGAGATTGAGGATTAGACAATGGATCAAATGCCACACATTAAGAACTCACATCAGCCATAATGATACAGTCTGCAATGCTGAGATTTGCAGTCCTGAGAAGGTGTGAGTTATTTAACCAAGTCCACCTCTGTCCTGTGCCTCAGCATGGGATCAGCTGAGGTGTTTTTATGGATGAAGACAGGCTGCAATTATTAAAGCAGGGACAAATTATGTTCTTCCAGCTTACCCAACTGCCATGACCCAGGGGAAAAGGCTCTGAGAGACAGAACAGAGAAAAATCTGTGAAGTTACCATACTTTTTCCTTAGCATACTGATTTAATGGGTGACATTAATGAGAAATAAATAATGGTAGGAACTGTAAGTGGAAACCTGTCTGCAACTCATTTCCAGTAAGGTTGTGAACATCCAAATGATTCACATAACACAGATGAGTTTGCAAACTTTGAAGCACTTCCTTGGTAAACAAGATGAAGCCAAACACTCTGCAGCCATTACAAACATGGATGCATGTCCCTCATGGCTCTGCCTCTTGAAATAACAAACCTTACCTAGTATTGACATATCCCACTGGAAGATGTTTTTGGTTTTTCCAAGAGGCACATTACAAAGGAGCTCTAAATGTCTTTAAGGAATAGCAAAAGTGCTTTGTACCCAAGAAGGAGCTGTACAACAATGAAGTCTACTCCTGGCAACCAGGACAGTACGACACAGGCACAGCCCAATTGCACATGCAGGCACTGATCTATTGGCAGTAAGATCCATACAGAAAAAATGAGAAATATGAACATGATTGACAAGAGGTAGAAACAAATTCTCTGGTGTTTGGCTTGCCAGAGTGGACCACAGGGGAGATGTGCTGGGATAACAAACAGTTTTGTGAAATGGGACTTGGATGCATGTGTACATGCATGTATAAATAAAAAGGGATGCACTAAGAATACACTTGACTTGTTTCACTAAATTCTCAACTCACTGAAAAACAAACAAGCATGCAACATCCTTAATGTAGCTACTCACTAACAGTCAAATAGATAGTAAGACACCAGAAGCAGCCTCCTGGGAAGTAGAAGATTATTTTCTTATTGATCTAACAAGGGAAATCAAACTTTAACTGAATTTTCTATAAACACAGAGCAGAACAATCTAATTATGAAAAGCCCAAACTGGGTACGTTATTATTGCTAGTGAACTCTACACTGAGCACCATTTATAAGCCCCAGGGAAACTGGGGCACTGGTGTGTTAGTTTGGTACTTTGCAAACACACAGGATGGTGTTTGCAGCACACAACTCCTATCGTGTCCCTCAGGATCTCCATGCAGGCTGTGAGGATAAACCACTCATCTCATGGTCCCTCCCCAGCCCACATCTCTCCTGGCAGAGCAAATGTTATCTTTAGCATTTAAAGTATGTATATCTAGAACCAGAATTTATGTCCCTTGACTTGTCTAGATCATTTTCTCTACGTCACAAATAATGGCACAAATAATTTTGGGAACGGAGTCTGTAAAGAAACAGGCATTTCTTCAGGTCTGAACACAGCTGAAGTTAAAGCATTTTACATACATAGTCTCCTTTCTGCTTAAATGAGTAGAACATGTACTGGATTCTGTCTTTCTTACCCACTCTCATAGCAAGACAAAGAGATTCTATGGCTATTGTGGATGACATACACTAAGAGCAGCACGAAAAATACAGAATTTCTCAGGAAAGAAGGGGAAAACAGAACAAAGTTGTATTTGGATTCTTCTACAACAAGGATATTATCCAGTCAACTGGAGGTTAAGAACATAATCTAGGGGTAAAGTATAATAAAAAGAGACTGAGCACAAGCAAAGTGGGAACTGAAGACTAGAGAACACAAAACACGCTATGGCATCCCATTTGTCTGGTGATGGGAAGGTTGTGAAAAAGAAGGTATTCAACCCCTTTGTAAAATAAACTGTTTTGTTAACCTATTCATTCTGGCAGTAAATTAATGTACCCTGTATAAATGAATGGTAAGAGGCCTTATTATAGCCCATCCACAGAAAATTGCTGGTGTAATATAATCCTTTCCCCTGGCAGCAGGAGCATCAGAAAGGCTCTGCTGGGGTCACTTTTTCATCGTTGCACACTCCCTTTGTGTACCAGGTTGTGATTCATGAGTCAATGCATATGGAGACCCACAGTAAGCCCCTGAGCCTGTTAAGCAGAGACATCCTCAGAGCAATCTGGGAACACTACATAAAATTTAGATTCTCCTACTTGTCTACTATTGCAGCCTAAACCTGCATGTGCCAGCATCAGAACAAGGTATAGCTTTAAGAGAAATCAGATGATGAACTGAGGTGTCGTTTTGGACCTGTGAGCCCTCTTTACCAGACTTTAAAAGCTGTGTGCAGTGGACAGAAGGTGCCTTCAATTTAATTCCTGTATATTTTCCAGCTGAGTGTTGCAGCAAAAAAATACAAGATTAAAATGTATCATGAACAATCATAAGGAAGCAGGTGCTATGAAAAAACATAAATCTGAATCTAACTCGGGTTTAAGAAACTCAGATTATAATCTGGGTAATTTTCTTGATGCATATGCAATTTCGACCCTTCTTTTGCACAACTGTCAGGTTCTAATTAACTCACCAGTTTTTGCCCTCTATCATTGAAGACAGGAAGGGAACAAGAACAGGAGAAGAGGAGGACAGATTTTTTTTTTCCTGTGAAATATTCATGCCTTATTAAAACAAAGCAAACTGGCAGATTATGAGTGTGTTTACACAGCCATCAATTCTGCAGAGTAGCACTCATTTCAGTGCCAAGAAATGCCCACTAATTCCTCAACTTCAGGAACTGGGGCTTTTAATATTCCCTGCAGAATGATTTACCTCAGTGCAGGATTGCACAGACACATCCTCTGCAAACTCAAGGTTTGGTGCTCCTGGTTAATAGAGACAGTAGCACTTTTTTTTCTCTTTTCCATATCTATAATAGTCTCATTATTTTTCAATCTACTGAACTGAATTTCACTGTTTTTTAACAGCAAAGGCTTCTCCATTTGGCCCTCCCCAGTTAAAACAGATGGTTAGATTTATTTAGCAAGTAAAATCAAGGTTTACCTACCAGAGCAAGGTTAGAGCCAGTGCCGTATATGTAGGCTTAAGGATTCTGCTAATTTCTTTTAATCCACTTAAACCTTTAAGGTATGGATAATGGAAAACAGACAAGAAATCTCTTAAACTTTCCAAATTAAGAGACAAGAGTTTCCTCCTCTGTGAAGAATAGTAAAGCTCTCTATAAGAGCCCTGAAAGGTCAGCAAGGAAGCCTTTGACTACTTTCTTCCTGGAAACCCTATCTCAAAGGTCACAAAACCACAACTAAATTGCCTTTAGCAAAGAATCTAACTAAAGACACATTGCAAGGTACAATTGCCTTTTAGCAAAGAATGTAACTGGAGATGCATTGCAAAGTCTTAAATGGGAACCAAAATCGATATTCCAAGATTTTGGAGGAAACCTCTTTTAGCAAGGAGACTCAGCAGCTGCTGATGCTGGCACACTGAGTTTAACACACTAGTCTGGAGTGAATTTTCAAATAATAGTGGTAACAATATAAAGAATCTGGCTGTTGTGTGGATAAGTGGACAGATTATCCAGACAACAATTGAGGAGTACATGAAATGTACGTTCATTGGATAAGGATAAGAGAAATCTCGCGCTTCAAAAGAACAGGAAAAGAATTGGCCATTACAACACAAAGCCCCCCTCTCACATTCAAGTTAAATGCCCAGATGAACAACAGAAAAATTACTACCCCAGGTGATAAACACATAACGAAACCAAACCAGGAATGTTACAAACAAAAGCTCAGCCACTCCCTGCAATTTTAGATCAACTCACTTCTCTCAAATTCAAGCGTGTCCAAATTCTCTATCACATTTCACTTATTAAGCATCTGGCTCCAGCAAGCCAGGTGAGGCATTACTGAAACCAGTTAGAGAAAAGGAAACTGAAACATGGTTTCAGCATGGCACAAGATTACAGGGAGCCCGGAACAGAGTAGAAAATTGAGATTCTTAAACCAGTAGTCTCAAAACTGCCTGAATTAAGTGACTGCTGTGAAACCTCAGAATTAAAACACTGTAAAGCATCAAAGGGAAAATGATTCGTCAGGCCACTTCCCCTGGCCTGTGGATCACAGTTGTAAGGAAAAACAGCACAGACTAAACCTAAATGGATCATCCAATCGGAATCTGAAACAGGAACAGAAGCTCTTACCTTCAAAAGAAATTGTGGGGTGTTCTTTCCTAACACATTGCTGATGTTCAGCTTCAGTGTATTCAGGTACATTCTGTGATGATGAGAGATGAAAAGCAAGAAGAAAAAGGCTTGGCAATGACAGGGAAATGGCCTTTAATCTTGAAACAATCATGACTGAAGGGAGGCTGCAGATCTAGCTTCCAAGATAGGCCCAGGGAGGATACCTGAAATACAAATAATTCCACTTTCAGAAAGGTGAATGCTTATCCAGAGAATGTAACATGGGGAGGGGTGGAGTACCCCTTTCCTACCAACCCCACTTGTGCTTAAGTACATAAGGTAATATTCCACAAACAGCACAAAAAAAAAAAAACAACACCCAAATCAAAACAAAACAAAACAAACAACAAAAATTTTAAAAAACCATCCCAATTTACAACCATAAAGATGGGAAGTGCACGGCTCCCTCAATGCCTATCTCTGTGTGCTTGGGGTGTGCATGTTATAAACCACCTGGTGTGCAATGGCTGGCACTGACAACATGAAATTTCAAATATCCCAGGTGTAAATGTTTCCCCCAGTGTGGACATCTCCCTCCTCAAATTTGTAATGTGTTCATAGTAAATTCCATGCTAAACTCAAGAGATTGCTAAGGAAAGGCCAACATCAGTCACCATGAAAACACAAGGGCAATTAACACTGTTCTAGCATGTAATTCATGCATCTGACTACTGCTGCTTTAAATGTCTTGTAACAAAACAAGCCAGTATAAAGGTCTTACCAGAGAAGTGATAATTAAGGTAACATAAGAATTAGAATAATTTAAAGGGAAAAAATGATAAGAAGTGAGTTGATTGCCTTCATTATTATGGGATGCTATTGCTCCCAGTCGCAAGAGCTGAGGCACAGCTAAAGAGGAGGAGCATTCACGCTCAGGAGAGGAGAGAGGAAAGTCATGCCTTTTCTATGTGAGCATTTTTAACAACAGTAGCAGTAAAGGCACAGCTCTAAAAATTCCCCTGGGTCTACCCAGGCCTGAGACAGAGGTTGGAGGATTAATTAGCCCATGCCACAAGCTCCCCAAGATGATGCTGCAGCTTAAGAAAATCTGCATTGCCAAATTTAATCTTATTGATGTGCATAGTATATTTTCCTATGTACCTTTGTTCATTTATTGCAAACACATGTTTTCAAACAAATAGAGTCTCCCACCTTTAAATCTTATCTAGTGATAAAGCTGATTCTGATTAAATTCACACATAATGAGATTTTCAATTCCTGCAGAGGTCATTCATAAAGTTGGTGTAACAGTCAACACCTGCAGTGTCTGATAACTCTATTTTTGTTTGGATTCTCTAAAACACTTTCAGTGACCTGAAATGAGCAGGCTGATGGCAGATAACATAAGGCTCTGATGCACAATGAGAGGCTTGTGACACGGAGCAAACTCCAATATAAAGGACAATATTGTGACATCAAGTAGCTGGAAGAAACTTGTAAAGGTCTTCAGGCATCACAAGAGCAATAAGGGACTGCTTACACCAGAAATAGGATACAGTTGTTTGAAAAATGGATCCTATGTTTTATTCTTAACTGTATTTCTCTGTGATTTTAAACACGCATAAAGATGAGTTGTCCATGCATCCATTCTGCACGTCCTCAGCAGCAGCTCCATACCTCTGACTGAAAATAGCATTGGCATTCAGGGCTCGGGGTGGTTCTAGGGACTTGGTTTCCCAACCAGTGTGAGTGAGACATTACAGCATTTCACATTTTTTCCATCCCCGCATAGATGCAGATTTTATGCAGTGATATATAATCCCTTTCCAGCTCTCCAAAAGAGGTTCTGCAGCACTTTACTATGGAGGGTGGCTGTTTTTAAAAACACAGGAAATATAATGTTAAATTAAAAAATGGGACTGGCAGAAGGAAGAGATGTGAAATCATTTACAGCTAAGGCCAGCACAGCATTTAGTCATTAAGCATATTGCAGGGTGTACACCCCTGAGTATTGTGACACTTCACATGATGGACATGTTGTATGAGCCACACTGTAATAAAAATTATTGATGATGCAGCTTCACATTATATTTTCAGCCACTGGATTAAATGTTCTTTTTTTTCCAGTAAAGATCCAGAAATGAAGCACAGCACAGAGACATGAAGGCCAGGGAGATGCATTTTGTATAGCTTTCAGATACACTTAAAGTCAAAGCCAAAGTTTCCTAAGATAGGAGATGGTTGTTGTGTGAAATGCACAAAAGGCAAAATGACTTTTTCACTGTCAGATATCTTTGCTGGAAACTGGAAAAGACAATCATGGAAATCTCACTTTATGCACGCTCTACTATTCCCAGTGCAGCCATTACTGGCTAATCCTAGAAAAAAGGTACTAAACTAGACAGATTTCTAGTTTGAAACAATATCGCCATTTTCATGTACTAATCATCCAAACAATGATCTCAAGTTAGGTGAAAAAAAAATAAATCTTAAAACAAAACACATTATAAGATCCTATGCTCCTGTACGGCCCTGTGTGGTGTGGTATGCAATTAGCAGATGAGTAAATTCAAATTTCACACTCATTATGGTCATGAAATGATAAAAAGTCGCATACAGAAAAGCTCCATAACATCCCACAGCCCATTCTGTGCCAAAGCAGAGTACATTTACTAGTGTTTTGTCTGGACTAGTTGTAAAATGTGCCAAGTATCTGGATTTCTGCCACTTTCCCTGGGAGATTTTACCACAGTCCAAGAGACTTTAGTGTTCCTTAGAAAGCTGTAACCAGTATCTGGGGTAAAGTTCCATCTTCTTTTCCTTATTGTAATAGGGAAATTCAAAGTGTGCATGAAAATAATGGTTTCAAACTTGAAGCGCAAAGTAAAAAATGACCAAACCAAGGTGAAAAAGAAACATTATAAAAAACTCATATCCTCCACTGTGTTCTCTACCTCCTGATAGGGAAAAATCGGTGTCATGTGCAGCCCTGAGTTGGTGTCTTACTGGAGGCAGTCAGTGGGTAAATGCCAGCTTGATCAAGGGCAACAGAAGTCAGAGCCCTAGAGCTGAACAATATTGAGACAGTGGATAACACTAAAAAAATCTTAGTCTTTCAACCTGCCCCTTCCTAGACTGCCTTGTTCACTTTTTCCCAATATTTTAAGACCCTAACTTAGTAATTCTCAGCTGCTGCAAATTTATTTCCAAAAATAGCCCCACACCTAATATGAAGCAGTGCCAAGTGCAACACAGGTCAGTTGTATGCCAAAAGCAAGCTCGTAACTGCCTGGGAGAGTCCAGAAGTTATGAAGGGTTTTAATGAAATGAAATGTTTAAATTTTACTGGAGGTGGTCAAATCCAAGCCTCAAATTTTGCCCAAGCTGCAGATTTTCACTGTGGAGTCTGGAATACGACCAGTGCTTAGAGCCAGTCCCCATCCAGACTGCTAAAACGGGGCACGTCCCAAGCACAGCCCAGGCTAGTGGTGCTTTGCAGTGCTGGAACCTGCCCTGGCCTTAAGCCATTTAGATACAGTGAAATGCTACAAAAAGAGCTGTTCTTATTAATATGTCTGCTCAGAATGGCTTTGGGCTCAAGAAATCAGCTGTCAAGGTTTCAGTGCAGATGAGAGACAAGAGCTCAAATCCCTGGTTAAACTGAAATCTCAGACAGGACATATAATTTCAATTCTTTATTTGCTCATCTTGATGCATCTTTACCACCTTAGCTATTCCTCTCCCTGGCCCAATGCAGACACGTTAAAAAGAGATAAAAATGTCCAAAAATATTTATTGGTCCAAGTTATCTGTCTTGCTCCTCATGAAAGCCTGTCCTCTGAGCTGCTGCACAGCCCCAAGGGCCAGTGATGGGGCATCTTTCTCCCCTTTTCTACTCCACACAGTGAATCCCTACAGTCCTCTGACAGAAAAAGGTCAATAAATTCAGGGGACACTGGATTTGGTGAAATTTGCTCCAGTTATTTTGTAGAGCACCACTTCTGCCACCATCCTCTTGTCTGTTAAATCAGGCTTTCTCAGCTCATGGGCCTCCCTGACTGCAGTGGCAGTGGCAGGAGATGGGCAAAGAGCTGCTCCATCCGCGAAAGGCAGGAGGTCTGCACACTCAGAGCATCTCCAAAGCTGAGATGTGCAACCTCAGTGCCCATGTCAGCACAAACCCACCCTGCTTGCCCATCTCCCAGCCGCGACATTCCATGGCAGCCCAAGAGGGACAGGGTATAATTCTGCTCTGCCTCGTGGCTTCACCCCGGCACAAGGGCAGCGTTCAGGGGATCACCCAGAGTCCCTCCCTTATTTATTGTCAGGGCATGAATCCTTTCCACCTCACTCCATATTGTATCATTGCAACTCCATTGATTTCACAGGAACTAATCCTGATTTACAGAGGGTAACTCAGATCAGGCCCCTTCTGACTAAAGCTTTGTGTCTAAAAGAAAAATACCTTCAATCAATTTTCAGGGCTTTAAAACAAAGCACACTTTAAAAATGGCTGTACCAGGAATTCATATCCTGCTTTCCTCTGACTGTAACTATCATTTTGACTTAATAAAATGTGACAGTAAAGTTAAAGGATAAAAGAAAATGCTTCATCTTTCATTTTAAAGGAAAGAGATGCCTTTAAAAAAGACTAAAAAAGGAACCTCCTGCAAAAGCTCTAATTCTTCTGTTCAGCATCTTTTGTGATTGCCACAGTTATGGTTTTATTCGACTGGGACAGCAGAGGGAAGAGGAGCAATGGAAAGATGTGGACATTGAAGTATTCAAAAAAGAATAAGGAAAATAAATATAAACATTGTAAAGCAATACAGCTCAGAAATGTGGCTATGACAGGCTGGCACAGGCAGCTCTGCCCTAGAAAACATAGCTCCAAGGCCAACAAAACTATGGCCCTTTATTTATCTGATGCTCCTCACCCTTCCCTCCCTCTCTGGCTGGAATCCATCCCACCCAACTGGCTCCAAGGGCCATTCCACACACTCAAATAAAAAGCACAGCTTTTGCCTCTGCCCCTGGACACACACATCCACATACTCAGCCCTCAGCTGTGCCCATGCTGGGGACATGGATCTGTCCTACAGCCAAAACATGGCATACTGCACTTGCTTGTCCAGAAGTCAAACCTTATACCCACTGTTAGATTGACTTGTGGATACTGAGCTTTTCTCATTTATTTACTTGTGAAGCAAATCTATGGAAATGGTCAAACTATGGTTGAGATGAGAATCTGTGAAGAGATCTTGTTTTTCTTTAATTAAATCATCCTACAGTTTTCTGAAGAATCAGTGAGCTCACTTTGGCTTTCATGGCAGCTTATATGCCACAGGTTTTGCTCTTTTTGTCACCAGGCTCATGTGTACCCACCTTGTTCAGGGCTTCCCATGGTCTCAACTGCAATGCCATCTATGCTTCTCACACTGACCTCACTCTCACAACACCCCAAGAAGCCAAACCCACATTCTCATACATATAATCAAAGGGTTATCTTCAAACCCCCCTGAAATTCAGCAGCAGGGTGCATCTCAAGTGCGTGCAGGAAATATGTTGTCTTGTGGCAGAGCAGAAGCTTGAGCTCCATGCTGACCCCTCTCACAGCTCCTGCCTCACAGAGTCCGCGGGGCATCACTTGCAATATCATAGTAGGTTTTGTATCAAGAATAAAACAATCAAGATTTCACAACATAGGTCAAATCATTGAAATCCTTCTGTTATCTAGATCTGTATAAATAATTCAGGTAACTCTTTGCAAGGGAGAAATCAGTTTTTCTTAATATACTGTTTGGTTCATGGCTCGTGAAGCCTGTAGTGGAGCTGAATAGTAATAGTCTATATTTTGATGTTCCTAGGACTACATCCCACAAAACACTGACAATGCACTTGGGGGCACTTTATTTCTAGGACTCTTTCTCATTGCTGATCAAAGCCATCCAGAACTTGTCAAGATCCGAAACCAAGCCCACAAAATGGAATGGGATATTTTCTTTCAGAACAGGTGACAGAGACAAAACTCTTAATAATGGTTTAGCACAAAATAAGTTGGTTGTTGTCGGGCCACTTCTCTATGGACTGGTAGGCCCTCAGTAAACCATCAGCCATCACTTGGCTACTTGGCCTTAATAATGCAGTCTGCTGCCACAAGGTCCTGGAAACAGAACTGTTTCCTCACCTGTAGAGGAAACCCTTCCAAACAAGACCCTATTATAGAAAGCTTCCATTAAATAAAGCTGATTCAACAATAAAAGTCTGTGTAACAGGGGAAAATATACTGTACCTCTGGGTTCCTGCCAAATCCAGTGGGCATAAATAAATACCTGCTCTGCTGACACTCAGACTTGCTTTTGAGTAGCACTAACCTGACCACACATTAAGTGTGTCCCCAAGCACTTCAAGAGGCTCCTCAGAGAGCTCTGGATCTTTTTTTTTCACTGGCTACACTTAATATAAAGACAGAAGACGTTTTGCTAGCATTTGTTTGGGGTATGAATTTAGCACTTGTGAAAAGGAGCCTTGGAGTCTGAAGTCTTCTGTTTATTCAAAGATTGTATTTGGCAATGAAGGCTCACACTCATTTATCTCCCTGGTGGTATGCTGCCCCTGTGTTCTAGGAAAGTGCCTCTACAGGGAGGATGGAAATATCTTCTATTTACTGTTCACAGAATGGCCTCTCAGAGAAATGTCAAATTTTCATCAAATAATTACCAAATTTTTGGTAATTCCCAGACCTGGACTGGCTATGGAATTACTTTTATGTATTCCATCTGTGAAACACAGAGATGAAGGCAAAGCCTAACACAACAGCAGAATGTAATGGATGCTATGGTACTTAGCACAACTGCAACTCAGACACGACATTTACTGGAGTCTAGGTCTAGAATCAGGAGTTCCTGACTCCCAGTCAAAGTCTCTGGATGCTCAGTCAAAAGAGGAAGAGTGTACACAGTCCAAGAGAGAAGTCATCCCAGGGCTCATGGGACAGCAACAACAGCAGGAATAACTATTCCAGAGACCGTGCCTGCAGCAGGGGAGTGTGCACAGGGCTCAGCAGCCCTTGCAGTGCAGTCACCTTTCTCACTGAACATGTGATTTGGAATCCTCTGCATGAGGGCTGTAAATCCAAGGTGCCAAACATGCTGTTTACATGCAGATCAGCTACTTATGCAAGTACAGCAGATTCAGCATCATGCTTACTGCAAATTGTCACCTGGCTGCAAGAGTTCTTTCTGGCTTGAGGTTTGGTACTCAACCCATAGACTGATGCCTTAAGGCTGTAGCTGCTACAGAAACACCAGCACAGCAGCTTTTCTTCACATTGCTCCTCTGCACAATGTAGTTGGTGTGAATTAGCAGAGCCACAGTCCCCAAGACTGCAATGCACAGCCACTGTCACTCCAACACACTCTTGTCCTTGACAGTCTGGAGACCATCCTCTGTTTGCAGTGACTTCCAGACACTGGGTGCTCCTGCTCACACATCTCCCTACTGCAGCTGTGATGCTACAGCTGAGGACACAGATTTGTCACTCAGTCACTAGAATCTGCAGACAGTTTTAGACAGTCAGAAAGAGGAATTTATTCCTCCTGACTTTTCAAAGTTCTTTTTGGTATGGGCTTGTCTTTTGTCTCACAACATGAAAGCTGTAAGTGTGATTGAATTTTTGACTTACTAGAGTATTAACCATTGTTTTACTGACACTACTTTTTTATTCAACTCTAATGATAGGGTCTATGGCAGACATCCCATGGGATGTTTAGTAAGGAAGTTAGTGACAATAGTTCCAAATTATATTAGACCTAATACAGTAATCGACAACGTTTCTCTTCAACACTGTGACAGCAATCTGGGGTCAAGTCCAGTCCCCAGACTGTGCCGTGCAGATAAGCAATCCTGATAGACTGTGTAGCAGTGACTGTGGTGCCCCTGTGTCCACAGAGCTGGGAAAACAATAGAAAGAAGAAATTAAAAAAAAAATACAAACCAACCTAAAAAACCTAATTTTCCTCTGACCTAAAGAAAACCCACAATTCAAGTCTCCAGAAGACACACACCAAGCCATGAAATCATCACACCAACAAACCTCCTGCCTGCGAGTCAGCCATAACATATGGGCTAGCCTTTCCCAGGGGCTTGTTTTTCCTGTTTAAAACCTGTGGCGCTACCTCCAGCTTCTGACACCCACTCCCTTCTACTCCATCCAACAAATCCTCTTGCATCACTGACACAGCCCCACATGCCAGGGTCAAAGGCAGTTGTTGCACATTGCAAACCCAACTCATCCCCCCAGCAGCTCCTTCCTCCACCACTATGTTGGAAAAACAGGATGAGAAGAATTTTTTCCTTTAATGCTTGCACATGCGGGAGAGAGAAACCAGAGCTTGTTTTGTGAAAGATTTGTGATTACCCAGTGCCACATAACATGTACTCAAGGTTTAATTGTAACTCTAGGAGAAGCATAAACATCCCTGTAGCACAACTCCAAGTTTCAGCCTGTTTGGAAACAAGAGTGTGTTTTGCTGCATTGTCTTCTTGGCACAGCGCAGCATCATTTATCATACAGAAACCTTTGGCTAGAAAGCAGTCAGCCAGCCTATATATGCCCCAAATGTGAACAGACAAAACAATAATTGTCAGCCAGACTCTTTTTTTCTCCTGCTGTGCTCAGCTTTTCTCATATTTCTTGCAACAGCAGGTACCTGTTGAGCTCTGTTAACTGTTCCCCTCATTGGAACAGCAGGGCTGCTTTGGGCTGCCCCAACTCCTGCACTGTACTTGGGATTCTGAGAAGTAGGGCTGCTCTTCCCAGATCTTCCTGTATGCAGGGCAGCACTGAAGGGATGCAGTACAGAACATAACACAGCTCACAAATGACAGGTTATTACAAACTGCCGTGTATAAACAAAATGGGACTGATTCCTCATCAGTTTTCCCACAAAAAATATACGATGATCTACGGTTTCTGAAAGGACAGAGCTGAATTCCCCCTCCTTCCACACATGCTATGCAACTTCCCTGATGTGAGGAGCATGGTACCGTGCTACCTGCTAACTGAAGCTCACTATTCTCAGAACACAGGCATTACTATGCTGGGTCACAGAGACATCTTTTTAGAGCTTTCCTCTAAAAGAGTATTTAGATTAAGGCAAAGCCAAGCAGGACAGCTGACCTTCAAAAAGGCTTTGGCTGCATTCTTTTAAGGGACTACAGTTGTAATTTTCTCTGTCTGCAGATTTACTTTAACTAAAGAATACAGAGTCCCCATCCTGTAGTGGGACTCCTTAAATTCCCAAAGACATCACAGTGATCCGGGATTTAATGCAAATCCAATGATGTAGAATACAGCTAAGAAATTCCATTCTGGAATAGAAGGGTAGAATATCTGAGACTGAAGGCTGGGATCCTCCTCTGCACTTAGGTTTTGACAGTCAGATGTCCAGCCAGGATTGGGTATCTGAATATTTTCCCACCAGGCAGGAGAAGCAGCCTGCCAGAGGACACCCCAGCCCTGGGGGGTCAGCTCTTTGCCTCAGAAAAGCTTTAAAATGCCCAAACAATCCCTCAGACAAAAACCTCGTCATCATCTCCCAGAGGCAGGGTCTGAGCAAGCATTTGGGAGCTGATATAATTTTAATACACTCTGAGGCCAGCCTTCCTAGAGAAGATGAATTATTTCTAATGAATTCCAATCACATGGTGCTCCAGCCCCCACACCTTCATCCTGCATATATAACCAAATTAGTTTAGGAGATGTAAGTTATTCAGGGACTTAGCTGTTCAGTCTGGCCTTGGAGGATTTGCTCTCATTATGGCTTTTATGCAAATTCTGTCCTCCAAATCTCTTCTGAATCAATTATTACTAGATTAATTTAAACATGTCCACCTGGGGTGCCTGTATATCATGTGCCTCATGTTAAAAAGTAAAAGGATGATAATGAATTCAGGAGGTGACTGAAACAGATTCCTGCTTTGTGGAAATGTGACCTTTTTGCATAATGTCATAAAAGAAGCTCCTTCAAGAAACATGGCAGATAGGGTCGTTCATTGGATCAGCTGGGCTTTCAATCACTCTTTGGAAATTAGCATGATACAATAAAAAATTAATAAGAAATTTAAAAAAATATCACTTTAATGCTCCAGACTATTAAAGTCTTTGATGGACTACTAATTGAAATGTAATGCTTAATTTTAAGCAATGCCATTTTATTAATGGTAAAAATTTGAATTAATGTCATTAACCAATGTTAATATTACAAATCCCCTGAGGGATAACAAAGCAATTATGTTATTCACAGAACTGAAAGGGGGAAAAAGATGTAATCTGTACATGACTGCACCAAGGCAGAAGAGACTGCTTCCATCTGCATTTCCTCTGCTAAGAAAGGGGGTTTGTTTGTTTTTTTGAGCAAAGAGGAGAGAGAGGAAGAGAAGAACTTGTGCTAAGTTAATTACTGCTGATTTTCAGGCACTTACTAGCTAGGAAATTATTCTGTTACTCAAACACCATACTGTGGGGACCCTGGAAAAATAATTTGGGAATGAGAAATTGATTACAAACCCTCCTTCTCGGAGGTCTCCCCTGTGTGTGCTTGGATTCTAACACATGCACTAACAGCCTTCACCTGATGGAAAAGGCTGATGCAAATATGCAGCCCCACACCTGGCAGCAAATAGCTTTATGAAGCTGTGCTGGTTTGTATCTGCTGGAGATCACCAAGGAGAGCACCTTCTGCCCTACTGAGTGCCCTCAATTTCATGTGAGGGCAGGTGCTTTTATTTTATATAGTTTAGCAAGTTCAGCATCTTGTCAGATCCACTGCTCATATGGCAGGGGAGATGGGGTTAGACTTAATTAAAGAACCAAAACCAATACTCTTGTTAACTGGCAGAAGTCACATTGCCCAGAGGGAGTAAGAACTTTGTATGGTGCTAGTACAATACTGCATTTACTCCAGAATAACCATGTTTGACATAAACCCTGGATTAACTGTATTTTTATTGTATGGCTGATAATTCAGAGACAATGGGGAGATTCAGCAACCCAGAGCATGAAGAATTCCCCAAGGAGCTACAAACCTTTTTATCGCTAAGAATCCCAAAGGCTTTTGTTTTTTATTTACAAAAAGTGAAAGTACTGCAATGCACCCAACATACCATTGTCAAAATCCAAATGCTTCTTTCAGTGTGCACTTTTCAATGTAACCAGTCAAATGTGTCACAAATTCACAAATAGTATTAATCCATGGGAAGAGATACAATAATTAATTTCCTCTGTTGCATGTAACATGACAATGCTCTGGTGTAAACCAACACTGAGGATGCTCAGGAAATTCTTCTGAGACTGTCTTGCCAAGCACTTTTTAAAAATCAAGTTTCTTCACAAAAAAAGAAAAGCATTGACACTAATTACTACCAGACTTCCTATTTATGTTGCACAGGGTGTAAACCTCAATGCTGACTCAAAATAAATCAACTGAAAAAAAAACAACCTAAGGCTATCAGGGGAGTGAGAATCTATGCCTAAAATTGGCTGGATGTAATAACAGAGATTCATACTTGGTGGCTGGGACCAGAGTGTCTTTCTTTGTAGACCAAGCACAGAACATCCAGGTGCCTCTTTATGTTTCTGTTCAGGATATAAATACAGCTGTAAAACACAACGAGATTTGGGGATTTTACTTAAATTGATATATTACTTAGCAATCATATTATAAATGGCAGAGTGAGCAAGGGAAAGAATTACTGCAAGGTTTCCACTCTGCTTACCAATGAGGTCCTGCACGTGGCAGGCTTCAATCTGTGGAGCAGGTTATGTTTGACAGCATGACAGCTTTTCTCCTGCAAATTTGCAAATCATTGCATTTTCATCTCCCAGAAATGGTTCCTCTCTTACCTCTTGTCTCCCCCATCTCCCCAAAGAGCAGTATCAAACCTCCTGTGTAGTATCTCCATCCTATCACTCTTCCATTTTCTCTTCCAACTCCCCACTCCCAATTTGAAAACGAGGGAGGGGAAGCCACTGAAGACACCAAGGTCAAGGCAGAGCGAGACAAAGTCAAATTCATGCAATCATTTAACACCACACGCCATCAGACCATTACAGAGACATGAAACGTTATGGATTGCAGCTTAATAGATCGCAATAGAGGATGATGGGGGAGAGGAGAAGAGAGAAATGTTCCTTCTGGGCTGAGACTTGCTGATTAAAGTGCACGAGTGGGCAGGGGACAGCATTTCTGTTCATAAAGCTGAGTCTTACCTCTCGATATTAATGGACACACCATTGTCGCCAGACGCAATGTTTTGTTATTGCGTGATTAATTGAGAGTCGCACGCAATGACATATTACAGGCAGGATAAAGCTGTCACTTGAAAGCAATTCTTCACAGTAATTCCTGCCAGTCTCTACAGTCTGAAATTGCATACCTCGTTACAGACGACCCCTCAAGCACAAATGCATTACATATCTTTATATAAATAACAGTGACTAACAACGGCAGTCTGAGGTAATCTCTGTGGGATGTGAAATACGGAAAAAGGTAAGGCACAGAAATTGCCTTCAAATATTAGTAAGCTTGTCTGTGCTAATCCCCATCAAATGAACCATTTCTCTTTTCCTTTAAAATAAAAACTGTTCCTGCTGGAGACACAGAAAGTATGATAAAAGGACGTGTTGTGACATAAATGACAACTAGAAGCCCTACTTCTTCAAAAGGCCACTAGTACTAAATCTTAAAAACTTATCTTGGTCAAGACTAATTAAATTTCCACACAGTGGCTTTATCACTTACTTAGGTCAATAAGTATCAGTAACTGGTCCAGCTCACTTTTTTAAAGCCACCAGATCAAAGATTCTTTTACATTTCTTTTGGCAGCAGCAAGAAGATATCAAATCATTAATTTTCTCCATGCATTTTATTTCAGTCAGAATCACTGCATTCAAAATACAATGCAGGAGAAAAAATTTCCATTGCTCAAGGGAAAGGACACAGCCCAGGAGAATACAGGTGCCCAGGAAAAACCAGCTTGCATCACTTATGCTCTGTGTATGACAAATTCCTGGCTGAATTGCCAGGAGTGGCACACAGTAGCCTAATCTCCAGTTGGCATTCAGCATTTCCCATATCATTGGTTAATGGTCAGATCTGTTGCAGTGCTCTTTTCTTCCTGTCTGATTGGAGCCAATACCCTACAACTCGAGTGAGCAATACTTTAAAGACTGATGATCATATAGGGTGGCATCATCCAAAACCAACAGTGCCTTCTGCCTTCTCTTTGGCAGCCCCTCCATCAAAGAGTTCCATTTCATACCACCACTGAGACACTGTTTTAAGCCATTTCAAACTCAGCTACTTGGACTTTCTGTTACCAACCACCTGTAAACTAAGGAAAAGTCATGGAAAGGTTTTTACCTGCTTGGAAGATGTTCTCTACCTCCTCAGAAGACAGGCTTTTGCAGTCTCTCTTAAATCTGCTACTGACAGGAGCCAAGAGAAATGGGGACAGGAAAGCACAAAGCCTGGGCTGTCCTGTGGCCCTGAGGCAAATAGCAATCTCTGTCTACACCTAACCCAACCAGAGCCTTGCAAGAGAGTAAATCTGTGTCCACTGGCCTTTTTAACAGCCCCTTAATGACCGTTAACTTTTTTCAGCCAGCCATTGATTCTAATGGCATGTGCATTCACACACAATAATACCTCAGACGGCCTTCATTAATTTACCATGCATAATTTCTCTGAAAGCTTTTGCCAATAGAATACCCCTAAACTGACTCACTAACTCATGAAGATAAAGCACTTTCTGTGTGAAACCATTATGCAGATGCACAGCATTCTCCTCAAATAAGTTAAAAAGTAGGTATTGTTCTGTGTCTACCCATTTTTTGGACACAGCAAAGTACCAGGGCTTGGAAATGTAAAGCTGCTGCTGGAGTATCCGGTGTGACAATGAATATGTAAGATACTCCAGGCTGAAGAAAGAACAACAAGAAAAAAGGCAAATTATATGAAAAAGCCTTTCTGCTGTGAAGTTCCTGAAATCTTTTACAAATTTCAACAATGGGAAGTCCTAAAAGTGAAAGGCTGTTAAAATACCAAAGGGAAATGCAGCAATATAGATATTCACAGGCCTAGGTCCATTCATCCAGAGAGAGGGTGGGGGAAGATCCAGCAAAGGGAGTGTATTAGAAACAAACCATCCCAGAGAACAAGGGTTTAGAGCTGTCAGGAGCTACAGTGCTGTCGTTAGCCTTGCAGTAAATTATGGAGCTGTCAGCATTTTCCCATTATAAATCTCTCAAGCTTCCTCTTATGTACACTGATGTAAGATTCAGACCTCAGTCCCATGGTGGCAATGATACTGCAGACAAAAGCATCACAGATCCCCTTTGGAAGTATAAGACCCATAAATATAACCTGTGGTCTTATAAACTCTAGAAGATGCTGGTCGTAGGGAATTTAAAAAAAAGTCAATGTTTCTTTTCTTTTTTTAAATTACAATTAGTATGTCTTTAAACAGAGGATGAGAAGTGAAGAGCTGATTGAAAAGGTGATCAGGAGCTCTTTTGCACTACACTCAAGTCTTTTATCAACTTGCAAGTCTCTCATTCCTTTCTGGAGGATTGATCACAGAGCCCATGAACGCTGTGACTCCACTTCCAAGGTTACAGGTGCTGTCCTGACTCATGTAAAAAACTACCTTCCATAGACAGTTACTTGTGAGGCCCTGTGATATTAAATGTGGAGGTAAAGTAAAGATTAAAATAAAATTAGATCTGAAAATTTCATCTGTCTCAAATTCATGAGTCCTGGGACTCAGGGTTTTGGTTTCTCGTCAATGAGCAGTGAACCACTTGCAGGGAGTTCAGAAGCCACAGAGCAGGTGGATTAGGAGAAGAGCTCTTCAAAAATTCTTCATTAATACCAAGCTTCATATTTTTAAGTAATTGGATTTTTTGTTGTTATTTCAGGATATAGACTGCAAAAGAGGCCCCATGTACTTCCATAAAAAAAAAAAAAAAAAGAAGAAGAAAGAAAAAGAAAGAAAAAAAGATAATGAAGAGTGACAGTATATGTGGGGGGAATATGCTCACATGGAGATATTTTTAAGTGAAAACCACCAGGAGGATTTTGGCAATATGGATTTAGTACAAAGGATATAAGCCATTATCAGCATAAAGGTAATGAAAAAGAAGGGAAAACACCTCTGCCTGGAGTTAGTATCATTAAAGACCATTAATATTGCCACTAATTACACAGGCTTAACTACAGCTCTGCCTGGAACTGCAATATCACAACATGCCAATAAATTGTCTAGGGAGTAACAACCTGCTTCAAAGGTCCCTAAATATGTGTTTACAGATGATACCAGGAAAAGTAATTTCTCACACCTGAAGAGGAGCATCTCCCCTCTCTACTTTTTTCTACATTTGCCTTGCTCCAGACACCAAGTTCTTCCTCCATGCTTTTGAGGCCAGCCCAGGATGCTGAGCCTGGCCTGTCAAACTGGGCACACTTGGGCAGGGGTTGCAGCTCTCTCAGTTACTCAGGGGCCAGTAGTAAATCTCAGCACCACATACATGCTTGTCCTAGGCATCAAGTAGTGCATATGCTGGAGGATTTGGGACTGCAAGCAGTCTGTCTGCTCCAGATAAAGTAATGACTCAAACACAAGGCAGGAGACACTCGAGGCTCCCAGTGCGTGCGACAGCCCAGCAGAGTTACAGCCGCCCCCAGCCCTCCATTCAGCAGGAATAGCAAATCACTCCTCACGTTCTTCTAACCCTTCAGCAGTGTTTCCATAGAGTACCATCCTTTGCTCCTGGCTTGTGTATTATAAGGAAAAAAATAGGACAATGACTCCCTTCTTAATTCCTGATTTTTACATTTTTTTTAACTGTATAGGGTTTTTTACTGAAATCTTGCAGTGTATCTGCTTATAAAGTAACCAGCATAGCACTCTGCTTCAGAGAGAATACATAACAGCAGAATAAAATTCTATCCATATGTCCGAAGTACAAGAGGTTCACAGTAGAGCTGGCAAATGGTGTAATTAATCCTGACTGCATTTCAGCGAAGACAAATCTAGAAATAATGTACAATTTCTCTCTTTGTGAATTACCACTTGAGAAAACTCCCTGCCTGTATCATATATACCCAAAGCAATTTTTGCAGATTGTTTACAATAAATCAAATTTGGGACAGTGCTTGACTGATGAAATTTCAAACACCATCTCTTTATTCTTTGGGTGCTCCTTTTATAATGTCAAGTTAACAGAAAAAACACAGCGGATACACAGACGCCAGACACATTCAAAGGTTTCCATCTGGGCTTTAATTACTATCACAGTTGCCTCACTAAATTGAATACGTTCCTCCTCCTCCTAAGGGCTTTGCCTTGTATCTGATTTAGCTTACTTTGCCTTGATGAACAAAATCTGGTATAATAATTTTCTACGATGCCCCAGAGGAGCATCATCCCATGTATAAACTTGCTGCCCCGTAAGTCAGTTTTTTACATTTCTCTCTTCAGACATTATCCTGAACTGTACTGATATATATTTTTCTTCTTCAGGAAATTATTTTGGAGAAGTCCTAAAGCAGATTTTCTCCAAAAGCCACATTTAGATTACATTAAGTCACTGCTGTTATTGTAAAATTTAAAAAGAGGCAACAACATCCAAACCACTTCTTCCAAATGCAGAAGACAAACAAACCCCTCCTTTCTCCTCTCCACACAGCATCACCTGTTTCTGACCCCACTGACCAGTTCATTATTGCTTTCAGATGGTAATTAGTGAGGCCAGACAGCCTGAGCTTTGCCATTTCTCCTGACCTGTTAGGCTTGGCCTCCCTCAGTTATTATCAGTATCCTTCTCTAGGTGCTCTCAGAGAGCAGGGAAGTGTGTGCCATCTGTTTAAGCTCTCCTGATTTGAACGGTTAAATAAAAACACATAACATCATCCACAAGAATGCCATTCTTAGGGTTCTGCAGCAAGCTCTGAACCCTTTATAATTAACTGCAGACCTACTTGTTGGTTTCCAATAAGGTCATTCTTTCAGTAATCAGAGGTGGTCCCAGGAGGTAGTACATAAATAGCCTATATTGAAGCCTAAATTAGGCTAACTCAGAACTTCCTGTACTCTTCACTGCAAATAAAGCAAATATTTATAGACTCCTGCAATTTTTGAGGTTCCTACCTAATAATTAGCATCAGAGCAGCTCTTCTTGCTTGTGGTAAATCAGAATCCTAGCAAATGTCCCAAAACTCAGATTCCTCAGTGTATTATTTTTATTTGAAACTTCCCCCATTACTCTTTAGAAAAAATAAAATAAAATAAAATAATTATTTTTAAAGGAAGATGAAAAGATAATTTGAAGGAAAACATCCCTCTGTTAAAATCTTGTTAAGTCATATTGCTACAGACTTGGAACATCTGGCTTCTATTCTGGGCTCTGCCACAACTCTCTCTGTAGCCTCAGGCAAGTCTTTTCAGCTCTAAGTCTCCATTTTTTCTTTCTTTTCAAACAAATAAGAGTTTTCCTTAATTCTCTCCTTTTCTTTTTGCCTTGACCATGCAGAGCCATGCATAATTTTGAAGAAGGCAAGTAACAACACTTCTCACTGGATGCACCAGATAAGTAGGCACTTCTCTGAAGGATGGAGACTCTGGACTATAAACACTTCAGGGTAAAGACCATCTCCTAACATTTGTGAACTCTTCTGTTTTTTAGAGTATTTAGAGAAGGCTAATGTTATTCTGTAGCAGTTTCTAGAAGCAGCTGGCTGAATTTCTGCTGGAATCATCACTTTAAACATTGTTGGGATGTCATGGTTTTATTCAGAGGTGTTAGAACGCCTAGAACTTTGGCCAGCCATCTTCTCTCATTAGTCATTTTCACACAAGTCTAAATAAATGTGTTTGTACTGTGCCCAACGTAATGCAGCTCCTGTGTGCCACATTAACACAGCTAATAAATAAAAAATCCTATTCATGATATTCTTACACCAAGCCAGCAGTAGAAAATGGCCACTCATCAGGGAAGTGGGAAGCATTAGTGGCTGGGGTGGATGGTGTTAGCAAACAGGCTCCAGCTGGAAGAGCAAGCAACTTTATCAATTATTTTCAATAGCAAAGTGCATTTCCTTGCCCCTCTACCCCCTCATAGAGAAGGTCTGGTGAAAAGCATTGCATCCATTTATCCTTAGTGAGCTCTTGAGCCAGCAAGACCCTTTGTTACATTTTGGCCTGAAACTGGGATCTGAATGATCAATGCTGTTTGGCTGCTGCCTCTACACAGTGCAGGAAGAATGATACCAGTGGGCAGTGAAGAATACTCCCTCCTCAATAGCTGCCACCAACATGGTAGATGCTTTTCAAATATACAACATCCAGCCTAAAAGTGCTGTCAAAGAGCTCTCAGGCACCACTGGAAAACAAAATTAACACAAAGGGGAGTATCTCTGTGAATACATCAGCAGAACTCCATGCCACGTGTCTGGACTGCATCCAGCTGTGGTGCAGCTTCCTTACATCTCCTTATCACTGTCAATCCATCTCACCTGGAATGATAAAATTATCTCATTTCACAAGAAAGTGTTTTGAGAACAAAGACTTGATTTTAGGGACAAATGCAGTTAATTATGATAGCATGTATACAAATTTTTCCCCAGAAAAATAGAATTTCAGACTAATTCGATTATTTATTTCTTCCAGGTAGCATGATGAATGGTTTTACCATTTCACAGAATAAACATATTTGAACAAGTGTTCCAGAACCACAGTATTCCATTGAACTCCCCCCAGTCTGTGGGCTTACAGAGCAAAGGTTCCCATCCTTTTCAGCCAGGAAACAAGCTCCTGTCCTTTTAGGGCTGGATACTACCGATGCAAATAACCCTGTATCATCTTACTTAGATGCACTGAGTCTTTGATAGAAGCAATTTCATGAACAGTCTGCAGAAACTCCCCCCCTCTCTGCAGTCCCAGTTCAGAGCTCTTTATTTCCACTGCCTTTTTCTTCACTTCTCTTTTTCCTGAGATGAGCCCAGCTCCCAGGCTCAGACAATTATGCTTTTTCCAGAGCAATGGAGCTAATATTACCCCAAACAAAGTTCAAGAGAGTTACAACAATATTCATGGCCAAGACCCCTTGTCTATGAAGAGAGAGGAGAAAGATGGTGCCTTCCCAACCACCAGGCTTGCAAAAATCCAAAGCAAGAAATCATTCGCCTGTGCTCTTAAAATAATACTTTGCTGTGATTTTATAAAAGTGAGTTACTGAAATCTAGGAGTGCTAAAGGAAAAGCAGCCTTCTATGAATCCTGGGTGGTTCACTATGAAGATGACAGTTGCCCTAGAAACCTCATAAACCGGAGTGGCAGATAACTGAAGTAGACGAGATCTGTCAGAAAAAGTTTGGCACCATCAAACCAATGCTTTGAAAGCATAAAAATGACTAATTGTCTGTGTTTTCTTTGCCACATCAGACAAAAGGCTTTCCTGGCAGTGAGGGACAGCTTTCTGAGCTGTGTTTTGCTATTCACTCATCTGCTTCAATTTTGAGTGTAGAATTTAAAGCTTGTTTTAAAAAAATTAAAAGCTTATTTTATTCAAATGAAAACTAAGTAATGGGTTTGTGTTCTTTCCCCTACTTTTCCAAAGGTCTGGACTCAGATGACCTTTTCAAAAATTCTGGTGTTCTGCTGGTCCTAAACCTTACTCAACACCACCATAAAGATGCCACCTAATTCAGCCCAGGTCTTATTTTATGAACAGGAAATTATAAAGAGAAAGAAAAAAAAAGCAGGTTTGACTTGCGATGCATTGATGCAACAACCTTACTTTGTTGAATAGATTCTGAGTTATATAAAATTTACAGAATCATAGAATCATCTGGGTTGGAAAAAACCTCCAAGATCATCAAGTCCTACCATTAATTCAGCACTGTCAAGGCCACCACTAAACCATGTCCCCAAGTGCCACATCTACAGGTCTTTTAAACAGCTCTAGGGATGATGACTCAACCACTTTCCTGGGCAGCCTGTCCCAGTGCTTGACAACCCTTCCAGAGAAAAAGTTTTTCCCAATATCGAATCTAAACCTCCCCTGGCACAACTTCAGCCTCTTGCCTCTTGTCCTATCACTTGCAGCTTGGGAGGAGAGACCCATCCTCACCTTACTACAGCTTCTTTTCATGTAGTATATAGAGAGAAACAAGGTTCCCCCCAAGCCTCCTTTTATCCAGGCTAAAGAACCTGAGTTTGCTCAACCACTTCTGATAAGACTTGCTCTCTAGATTAACTACTTGAGGTAGTGACTTTTGCCAAGCCCACTAATCCTAATTTCTCATCTACAGTAAATAGAAAACAACATTGAAAAAGAGAAGGTTGAGTCCAAATAGAAAAAACTCTTCATTATGAAGTATTTAGACTTCTGTTTCCATATTTGGCCTCTTTGTTTCTCATTCCTTTTCCCCTCCCTTTAACTGGCCAGTTGCCAATAGAGAAGAAGAGATAAGCAACAAAAATTGATTATAAGCAATAAAAGGAATTTTAAACTTTCTTAAGGACTGAGCCAGAGGAGGAGGGAAACTTGGGAACTGTGGATTTGCTATGCTCTTCTTCATAGGTCCTGAGTGATGCCAGTGTATCTGTGCAAGCAGCACACAAGCAAATGGCACAGCTGTTTGCATTCTCTGTGCACAGGGAAGCAATTTCACCCTTTCATTTATTATTCACAACTTGCTGCAGCAGTTCTGCAAATTCAGTACATCTCCTTTAATGCAACAATGAGACTGAGATGCAGATTCTTTCCCTTGCGTTGTTTGTGTTTTGTTGTTTTTTTCCTTGAATACTGAGAATGCTGGATATGGGTTTTCTTTGTACTTAATATTCTCTTTTCAATTTGGAGATGATTTAAGCTATGCAGAATGCAGACAGGCAACAAGTAAGGATTTCTTGCTCTGATCCATGCATTCTCCTCCAGTGAACCCTGCAAAAATAACCCTTGAATCCTCAACATGGACACATCACTTAGAATTTAGAGGAGATAGTCCCAACTCTCACAAAAATGGTTTGGGAATTGAATGGCTTCAGAGAAAATGCTGTCTCCTTTTCCTCTCTACACTAAGTGTACAAACCATCATCAACCCCTTTCCAAAAAAGCAAACATTTAACACATTACCATTATTAACTCTCTGCTTTTGAAAAAAGCCCTTGATTGCAACCCCCAATATTTATTCTCACTTGATGTTAAGATGACAGATTTGCCAACCAGCTTGGGAGGTGAAACAGCATCAGTAGGCCACCTGCTCCCTTGAAGTTTAGCTTTAATAATGCATTGCAGTAGCATAAGATGAAGTCATCTGATGGAACTGATGCAGGAGGAAAATGTAGATTTCCTCACTCTCTCTGAAAGTTTAGATTTAGGCACCAAAATACTGTATTGTTCTGCTCCTACACATCCAAAGTGAACAGAGCAAAGTTAGATCTATCCCTGGTGTGAGCCTTGGCTTGGCATGGGGCCAGAAAAAAAAAAAAGAGCATAGATTTCTTCCCACAGTGCAGAGCTGGCAGCCACCCTGCATTTCTTCTCCAGATAAAGTGGAATATCTTTGTTTTGCTTTGAAAAGTTAATCATTTTATCATTGAGGCTTCATAACATACTGCATAGGAGTGTCTCTGGACAACATCCATCCTTTGGCTCAGCATGGTTGGTTACCTGTTCACTCACTACAGCATCACTGCAGTTCCCACACTGTCAGGGCTGTGTGACACAAATCCGATTTCATTTCAATATCACATTGATGTCATCATACCTTGAACATGAAACCAATTTGAACACAACCTGTTAGGAGCCAGATTGCACAACTGTAACTCAGTCCAAGACCACTGACAAGAGCAGAAGTGCATCATGCACATCAGCAGATCACCTAGGCAGGTCTGTTTAGGGGCAGGACTGCCCAGCAAAAACTCTGGATTTGAATCTAACATAGTCTGGGCAGTTCTTCTAACCTTTGTGAACATTAACTTCCTTTTTGATGATGTGATGCTTAGATTGCCTGCTCACCTTACCAAAATATCTTAGTTACTTAAATTTTTGAAATCCATTGAGATTTTAGGGTGAAACAGGCTGTGGGGAGTCAGAGCATTGCTGCAGATGTGATCAAATGTGCTGTACACTGTGGGGAATGTTACAGTTCTGCCAACATATGCTAGCAGATTTCTGGCCTTTGTAGCTTGATATGATTGGCATGATATGAAGGACTAAGTTTCAGAGGAAAATTTAGTAGTATAAGCCCTATCATCCCAACCTGGCTATCTGCATGACTTACATAGGTTATTGAAGTAGCCCACCTCCAACATTCACAGTTCTATTGAAGATTGTCACTCCTCTTTAAGAGATACCAAGTAAGTCCATTTTTCCCACCAATGGGAAATCCTTTTAGGAAAAATTGTGAAGCTTTAGACTGCATTCTAACCCAGAAAGCAGGGGACTCTGCTAAATAAATGTGTAAGCCTAGGTTCTTCATCAGTTAGGCTGGGATGAAAGCCCTTGTTTTCATAGACAGGCTGATATATTAAATGTGAGGGTCTTGACAGTGAGATCCACTCCAGGTTTAAATCAGAAAGCAGAAAATTCCTGTGTAACTTCAGTAGTGCTACTTCACTGAATAAATGCTTACACCAAATTCAGGTCAACCCAAATGTCACCTGCCCTGACTGGTGTGACATGCAATGGGTAAGGGTTTCTCTGCCAGGAGCAGGTACCTGCAGAGCTTCTTTTCTACTTTTGCAGGGGAACAGGAACTGACCATTTACAGAATTGCAAATACACCTGAGTGTCATATAAAGCAGAGCTTCTATCAGAACAGAGAGTTACCAGTTATAGGCGCTCATGTTGTTCTTTCTCCCCCACTGAATAGGCTGCTAAATGAACAAAATCAATTTGATCTCACACATCTAACTAGCATATTAGAAAAAATTTCAAGAGCAGCTGCTGCCTACCTACAACTCTCTAATTCCAGCCCAAACAATCTGTTTCCCAGTTGTGGGAGAGCAATCCACAGAAGGACCCAACAATCAGAGTCATCAGAGACATGATGTTGTGCCTCCATCTCTAGCATGCAGCTAATTACAAAGGACAATTATTATAATTAATACCAGTGGATGTGGCCAAGTCTCTCTGCAACTGCTGTGGGGAATTTCTACCCCTACTTCAACCAAAAACCATCTGTTAGACAGGAAAAGCACAAAATAAAACCCCTCCTTGCCAAAGATTCTCAGTAAAATGTTTTATTGGTGCTAACCTGGCAGTAACAGAGAGATCACAGAAGTTTCAAATAGGAACCACACTGAGAACTGAAAATCCCTGACTTCATATTCTCCGGCCCATCATGTAAACAGTTCACTGATTTATGCAGCAAGAGGCTGTTGCTGGAGAAGGATGGATAAGTTACACACTCATGTTTGTCATGAGCTTGTTTGTTTAGTATAGAAGCAGAGATCAGTTAGAAAAAATGGACTGGAAATGCTGCTGCTGCAGAGCTCTGCTGAAGTAGTGAGTTACCCAAGTGCTACTTGATACCATTTGCACATTTAAATTTTCTCATCCTTGTACCTCAGTGACCACTTGAAGGGCAACAGGAATAAGGACAAATTATGAAAGTAGATATATCATGTTCCTGATTGATCCATACACATATTGTTAAGACAAAAATTTGGCTATGACGGAAATGTGTTAACTCTGTCAGGCTTCCTTCTGTGCAACACACAAAGTCCAAATAATTGTCATGGTAATCTGATTTCTTCTGAGCAGATCTCTTGCTGCAGTGCTGAAGGCAAGTTCTCATCAAAAAAATACTCACCCAGTGATCTCTTTATCACTTGCTTCAGGCGAGGTATTGGCACCCAGGACATTGTAAGAAATTTGCTAATGGTACTCAGGCATACCTGAACCAGCTGAGCCTATCATACACTCCAGCACTTGTAGTCCACTAGAGAAAAAATATTTAAAAATGGCCAAGACAAAAGCATTGCAAAGCAGGAGTGTTTTCAAAAATGTTACATGGTGAATAATATTGGGGTTTTTTTCTTCACAAAGAGTAATTCTTACTGGCATACAAAAATAATAGCTAATAAAGTTTCAATATTAACTTCTTCTGGACCGTACAATCATGTTTTGCAGTCTCACCAGCTCAAGTAAGAAGCCTCTCACATTTTAGGGCTCATCTACCCTGTGATCCCTAAGCCAGGTGCAAATACATTCCCACCATCTTCAAAATGTGTACTACAGGTATCATCAGCAATTTAGGCACGGCAGAATAGGGCACAGCTACACATCCTGCCTGGGCCTATCTGAGTCATAATGCTGCAGGAAAGACTCAGACTCACAGCACACAGCTACACATTGACACTGCCTGGGAGACGGGCTCCAAGGAGTTGAAAAGTCAGAACCAGAGTCTGCTGAAGAAAGAGATACCTGCTGATGAATCCACAGCCATTCACTTCAACCAAGTTGTTACAAGATCAAAGAGGATGTGAATTGGGGCTAATAAGCCTGGAATACCTGGTTCAGCTCCTAACTCTGCAAGAGGTAACTTACCCACTTTAATGCAGGAAAATGGATATGGGCAACTTACTAGTATGTGTAAAAGCATCTGAGGATATATTTCTATTCATCCCTGCTACTGAAATAATTATTGAAATAGACTTCTGCTGTCTGCAGTGCCTCATGGATCCAAGTTAAGGTGTCTTTGCAGGATATTTCTGTACAAATGCACTGAATTACATACATGGATTGATCTGAGCTGAATGAAGATTTGTTCTTCTAAGTTCTTGTTGATGTACCACTATGCAACATTCAACATAAGTTAATTTAAAACTGCTCAGTAGTCTTCACATATAGGCTAATGGTGAATATATCTGTAAAACCAAAACCATTACACAGGACAGTTGTTTTGAGCTGGAATGTACACATGTAGGTTTGTGACATACTAGAGAAAGATGAAATATTACTATTTAATTTAAACACTTTTAGAGTCATGACAATTATGTATTTTTCAGCCCCTTTAAAATGTTTGCCTTATTTCTCATCAGTATTTAATTCTTCTCCTGTTAATGTTTAGCTCTAAAAGAGAATAAAAGCCTCCAAAGCAATAAGGAAAGCAATTTATAACTTTCAAGAAAAATCATCTGTGTCTTCCAGCTAAGTAAACCAAGCTCTTTTATGATATAATGGGGGTAAGACAATGTTTATTCTAAGGATTTAAATGTAAAAGTGTTCCCAAAAATCTAACGTGTCTTTTTACATTTGAAATAACTCCTGCTCAGACTAGTCAGAGAAAATAATCTTCTTAGCTTTAAAAAAAACCCCACATGCGGAGCAGTTTTCTCGCCATGGTAGGGGGTTTAAATGTTGGTATATGCTTTTTTAAAATCTAAAATTACTTCTGTTTTCATATTGATTTCTGGAACATCAACGAGGAAACAATCTTTGTATCAATGTTGGGAATCCCCTGAACTACTTGAGCCTGAAGAGAGGAGAAAAATAGAGATGTCCAAGTCAAGGAAAGTAGTTTAGTGTAATAACTAAGCACGTGGTGCAGCAGCTGTTTTTAAACCCACCTTCTTGTCAGATAACATACTCATAAATCCATCAGCACCAGGTCACTGCTGTGTCCCTCTTGGGTGCAAATGTAATTGAAACCTCACAGCCACTTAAGAGCTGTTGTTTTTCTATGTTTAAGAGGCTAGAGAGGTTAGACTCAACTGCACTGCTAGATCAGATCAGGCTGGCATTTATACCACCACTGTCTAACTGAAAGTTCCTTGTAAGCTACAGACAAATGTTTTGCTTCTGATTTACACCGACTTGCTGTACACACACCCAAACCATGCAGCTATGAGAGTCAGGGGAGATGAGCCTTTGGAAGACTATATAAAGAATCAGTTCAAGGTGCTTGACATCTGTTACTTAACCACATTATGTCTCATCAGTAAGATTTGATTCTACTTCCCATTCATGGGTTTTTTTAATCCCTCTATCCTCTTTCCATTATTTCTATTCAAAGGAGTAAAGACAGTAGATGAAATGTTAAAATGATTTAGGATTTTCAGCTGTAAGAAGAGTGTATAAGCAACATTAAGAGTCTGATTTCAGTGTAAGATAGGATATTTGGATAAATCACATATCCCAGGGCAATTCGGCAGCTTGGAATTGCTGATTAAAGAAAGATCTGCTATTCTCTCCCTACAACGGTGAAACACTGTGCAGCTGACCTAGGTATGTTCTTTTCATTTCTTTCTCTGTTCTTTCTTTTTATATCATTTTTTGAACATTGCCTTTTAAATTTTCTAAGTGTAATTTTGTACCAGGTGCTGTAGGCTCCAATGGAACTGCAAGACTTTTGCAGCACATTGCAGACAAAAGTCTACAGGGCCAGGTCTCATTTAGCTGTATCTGGAAGGGAAGGCAGCTGAGCTGAGACACACAGACATCAGCACAGGTTAGCCACCAAATTCAGGCACTTCAGCACAGGCTGACTAATGCATTGCTGCTGCCTTATGGGTGCAGATTCTCTGAATGCCAAAGTTCTCAGAAGATCAGAATAAAAGAGTTCAGTGTTGAGGGCAACAAGCATTGTATTGCCCCTGTGCTGATGGAGTTTTCCACAGGGGACTATTTTGTATTCAGAAACTGGAGATGTGCTGAAGCTTTAAAACATGAGAAAAATCCAAGCCCAAGTCAAGTTGATTTTTACCTGAGAGACAAGAAGTGGAATGGTGGTGCCTGCCTGGGCAGCAAGGTCTGCCTGTCCCTGAGGGCGGCAGTGTGAAATTGCCTGTTACACCAGGGGCCAGTGTACCTCACAATTTTCAGTCCTATTCTGTTTCACTCTGCTGACAGTGTTGGGTGAAAATGGATTTGCTCACATAGCCATGGCTAAACCTGGTGCAATTCTGCAGCTTGTGCAGGCCTTTCTCCAACAAATGCTTCCTTAAAATTTTAGGAGTGGAGTCTCATGATCACACTGTGTCTGTGCCCCCCCCACACCTACGAAATCAGCCAGCAGTGCCTGGCACCCTGACATTGCAAAAAACCAAGAAACACACAAACCTTATTTGGATGTTCTTTTTAATAATGTTTTACAGATCTGAGTAGAATTCTTTGGGATATTTAATCTCTCTTTGCTACAGGGAACCACCTGTTAGAATGATATGGCACAGCCTTCCAAGACAGGTTGATGTCAGGGTTGGCAATGCTCAGGTCCGACTTGCAGGAAAGGTATTTTGGGCTGATGTTGACATCCTATACATTGAGATGTTATAGCCCAGTTGTCTGTATCAATTCTGTCTTAATTCTCTCTTCAATAGGTGGGAATTAAGAAATTACAGGAAGTCAAGTGGCCCAAATCTCTTACATGGTTATTATATCAAAATGGAGTGATCACGCTGCTGACTCAAATACATGAGGAAAGAGCAAAATCACAGTGACTCAAATATAAAAAAGCAGCTAAAAGTGAAAGGAGACTGTGGTTAATTAAGTAATGAGGAAAAAAGCACACCTATTTTTCATTTGAATTCTATGTAATTCAGATGCTCACAAGTCTTCACTGCTTCATGACAGACCATAAGAACTCATTAGCAAAGCTTATTTTAATTCTGGGAAAATTATTGTAATATTTGCCTATGGACTTGCATAAGTGATTTACCTAATTTATCCAGTTGAAAGAACGGACTAAACTGTATGGACTGTAAGTGATAAATGCAATGAAAACTGAGCGTTTCCACTGCACTATTTAAATTTATTCTGACCTTCCCTGGTTCCTCAGCTGGCCAAGCCATATTGGTCCAGCTACCTTTGCTTCCACCACTGCTCTGCTCTGTAACATCAGCATCTCCCTTCTAACATCCCTGTATGCACAACATCAACATGATTCAGGAGACCAGCCAGCTCTGATGGCTGTGAGTCAGAGGAAGCTCCTTTATGACACCATGTAACTTCTCATATTCTCCTTCTCCTAAAGCCTGTGACATTGGATAGTGCCACTGGCAGCACACTGGAGAGAGAATGAATGCCACTTTTATCTGCATCTGTCAAAAAGCACTGCTGAAACTATGCACTCTTAATTGTTAAGCCAGTAGCCTTCTGGAGTCCTGTAGGAATATACCACCCACAAGAACTATATAACCAATGTCCTGCTGAATGACAGTTATTTTCAGGAAGGTATTAAAAAATATTGCTGGATACCAGACACTGCTACGTTCACTTTCTCATCTGCACAGCATTTGCATCATTCACAAACAAGGGCCTGGTGCTACACGACCAAAGTAACTCTGGAGAACAGACTTAGTCCTATTCTGCCCTGTGTATAATACACAAAATTACCAGCCAGCTTCCTAACCCAGCCTCCTCAGTGCTACTGCATCCCTTTAAAAAGCAGGAGAAAAAAATGTTTTCTCCTCTACACAAGAGGAAGAGTTTGCAGTGGTCAGAGACAGAGGAAAAAATGTTCTAACCTGGAAACTGGCTGGGTTTAGTGTGTGAACATTAATCAGAAATAAATAAGAAATATCAAGGTATGTACTGTACTGTTGGCCTGGATGATGCTCTGATGTTCATTACTGCCAAACCTACTCACTAAAGTAGGAAATACCCCCAAAAAGGGGGATCTGGGTGACAGAAGAAGAAGTCAAGGCAAGAAGGGTAAAAAATAAACATAAAGAAAATGCAAGAGTTTTAAAAAATTTGTTATTTACTCCTGGGAATATGGGGAGAATGAAGCAGAGCACACTCAAGGTCTGTGAAGAAAGAGCTACAGTGACTTCCCCTTCCTTTCCAGTCATTCAGTCCTGACAGGCAGGGACAAATTGAATAAAAATCAAAACCTCTGAAGGGAAAGGGGAACAGCACTTTTCATTGGCTTTCATATCTGACAGCGTGGTGGGAATCCCTGGAGGAGTGGTGCAGTGTGAGACAGCCTGGACACAGAGCTGCAGTCCGTGCCCACGGACTGCGTGAAAGTCGTTTAGAGGCGGGACAGAGCAGGCAACCAGTTAAATGCAAAACCAAAAGATCAAACAAACAGGCAAGTCCTAGAATCTTAAAAATCAACCAGCTGCTTTATTGGGAATCAATCTTGCTCCCTTAGGAAAGAAATAAGATAATGGAAAGACTTAGATTCAGTGAAGAGTCCTTCACCTAAATTCTGTACAGAAGGGCAGCAGTGACTCAGAATAAAAATGGCTAAACCCAGGCTGAGACAGAATAAAAGCAGACAGCACAATTCTGTACTACCACTGAAATGAATAGCCTTAATTCATGTGATCAATTTGTCTGCCTCTCAGGCACAGAATTTCTCTTTAATATCACCCTCGGTTTCAAATCAGATCATTTTCCTTCTTTCTTTGCCAAAATCCAGGTTCTACCTTTCTTTGGCTTAGATCAAGCCTTGTCCCATCACTTTAGGTCAATTCCTCCATATCACCACTTATCCTGATCTTCTCACAACTTTCCATCCAACAGTAATATTGACCCAATGCTCCTTTGGAATTCACCATAAAACAACACAGCAAGAAAAACTATGACTTCCAGCTCTCTGAAGATACGTCCTTCCTCTTTCCCTCTTCCTTGCCTGCTTCTAAACTCTCTCCTATTTGCTGGATCTCTACCACACATCCACTAGGTCCATCTCTTTTACAGGTTGCAGAGTCCTGGTCCATTTTACTAATTTACAGACAGACCCGGTGATAAACTTTGCTTGTTTTCTTACAATTAAGGTCAGTTATTTCCTTCCATAAGATCAAGTCTGAAATGCAGCTGAAGGCTGAAACAACACTCCTGAGCCTCCATGATTAGGGTTTATCCACGAGTAGCCAAGACCTCACTGTGCATGATGCCCTACAACACCCCCAGCCCGGCTCAGCTCCAGGAGCAGCAGCATCCATCAGAAATATGTCAAAACTACTGCTATGTCCTGAAAGGGTCAAAGCAAAGATGATAAAGGGTTTATGCTCAAGATTCTCATGTATTATTCTGGCTCTCCTTGCTGCTCGCACAAGTCAGGAGTCTCCTTGCAAGGCCTGATCTCATTAAAGTGCAGCAGAATTTCACTGAACATTCACTCAGTTTTCTGTGCTTTTTGCCCTTTTTGGCAGGAAAAGGTGCTTTTGATAGCTCTGTTTAACAAGGAAATTCCTCAGAGGGTCTTTGCTGAAAATGTACAAAAATCCACTAACAGCTGCTGTGATGGTAGCTCATTTTTGGGTTAACACACAGTATTTAGACAGGAAGCAGCTGAGGAAAGGTACAATTTATTAAAAATAGGCTCAGTTCCAAAACTCACATTACGGTACAACACATGGCACAGAGACAACACACTCCCACTGCAGCTACCTGCATGGATAGGGAACCCCAGATTCCCATGTTTGTGTGAGTCTAGTGCAGGAGCTGCAGCTACACCCAGGGAGAAGAGAACCCACACCACTTGCAGTCCCTCAGAACTAGAACTCTGCCATAAATTCCTTTCTTAAAAGACACATCCTGTTTTTCCACATGGTACAAAGTGAAGCCTAATTTTTGCATTTCTTTTCACATCTTTAAAGCAGCGGTCAGATAGAAAGCTCTCTCTCTGAAGGACTCACATGGTCCCTCACACCACAGCATCAGTGTAACCCTAATTATCTTTACTGCATCTTTGGGAAAGATCTCCAGCTTACAGGGGGGGAAAATGAGTTACAAAGCCACTCAGTAATTTTGCTTGGTGCTCCCCACTGTAGAGCAGGATGATGGTCACATTGACTCCTACAGAATGCCCCCAGCATTATCTCACTGAAAAACACTGAGGTAATGCACATTGTCTCCTCCACTCCAGCACTCAGGTGGACATGGGGTTTTGACCCCCTCTCCACCTTGGTGGCTACAGCCCCCCTCCACCAGCAGCCTCTCCACTTCTGCTCTTCCTCTACCCCCAGGGATGCTGTATGGCTTTGGTGGGACAATTCAGTATGTTCTAATCTATGAACCCCATGGGGACTCACACTGAGAGTGCTGGAAAATGCCCATCTCCCCTCCAGCAGAGGAATGACCCTGGTGTGGCCTGCCAGGCACCCATTCTCCTGAAGTACCCAGCAAAGAGAACCTTTGAAACAAGTTCACAAAGCACCTGATGTCGGCCTACGCAAAACAGAAACAAAATGGTCACTTGCAGAAAATGGTTGCTATAAAAAAAGATGAGATTTTTCCATCCACTTCAGAAATTCCCACTACCAGGTGGTGACTATTTTACTCTCTTTACAAAAGCACAGAAACTCCCACCTCCCCCTCTCCCTGCCCGTGTCAGCAGGCTCGCTGGGATGTTTTCATGTACACCCACATTTGTCTCTCCTCACATGATATTACAGAAACATTTTGGTTTGCTCTTTTCATACACTACATTTCAAAGCATTTCTGTCAACAGGGAGCTGCATCCCCACCATAAGCTCACGTGTGTAGTCAACCAGTAGGCAGCCATTAAATCCCACATATAGCCAGAGCCTGTTGGTAAAGACAAGGATCAGCACAAAGCAATGACACTGCAAGGGCACAGACACACATGTGCCTTTCCTGCCCTCACTGCAAAGGCTTTTTGCCCACTTGAAGCCCCACATAAACCCCTGATGTGTAAAATAAAGTATCAATGAAATTTCATGAAGGTTCAAGCACAGATTTCCCCCCCAGCAGCTTGTTGGTGCAGATCTTGGAGTAGGTGGCTGCTGTACCAGAAGCACCATGGACACTGGTAACTTAACATGTAGATGGAGGATCTGGGCATGGCTGACAAGGAAATCAGAGTTTCTGGGCATTTAGGAACTGAGTCCTGGCTGCTGCAGTGAACACAAGAACTTCAACGGGGGCACTGAACCATGCATAAAGGGAAGAGAAGCAGTGCTTGCCTGGAAGTGGTGGTACTTTGCATTTTTCCACAATTAGAAAATTCAGCTGTGGCTGAATGGATTTATATCTGAAGTATCAAAAAGAATATTTTTTCTGCCTCTAGAGAAAATAGCATCCCAAGCTCTAATTTTTATTAAAGCAACTGTAGAGAGCAGTCTAGAATGAAATTGCCATCTGAATCTTAATTATACCTTCACATTGAAACACTGTAGTGAATTACATGTAAGATTAAAAAAAAGGAGTGATATTAACATATAATGAGCCTCATCAATTACTATGGATCAGGAAAAGTACCCCTCATAATATTGAAATGGTTTAATTTGCATGACTGGATGATTCAGATTCTTCTTGGTCATTCATTCAAATCTCCCCAGAAGACATAGCCACAGAGAAATGTCCCATAGCAGTCTTGGCCTCAAATAACTAAATTAAATACACTGTTAGTTACCCTCTGATTTTGCAACAGGGAAATTGAAGAGATCTCCTATGGTAAGTCCAGGGAGGAACACAGATCTTTAGCCATTACTGAACTAACTGTATATGTATATAAAATTAGTATGATTTTTATAGTGCAGCAGTATGTAAAATGACTTGCATATTTGAGTTCAACTTCTCATGGACAGAGGCTCAATACCAGGCTGGAAACAGGAGAGATATTTTAAAGCAAAGGATGGACTTAAAGGATAAAGATCAGTGTTCCTACCATTTGAAGAAGAGCCCAATAACTAATAAAACACCCAGTCAACAAATAAACTATACTCAGATCTAAGGTTGTGTGTGCACTTGGGTTTAGTCCCAACTTAGCCACTGGAGACAAGTAGTTGAGAGATCTGGGAATACAATAGCAGATACAGGGGAACCACATTGAGATGTTTCCTTCAGTTTTAACAGTCTTGAATTTTCTTGGCCATCCTTGGGAGTTTTCCACAGCTATGACTGCACTGGTTTATGACAACGAACAGCTGGATGACGGGCACAAAGATACAAGTCAGGAGCTGCCTGGCAATGTTTTGGACACCACATTTATCCTCTCTACTTTAATATTCCTACTCAAGAGTTACATTATTGCCCTGCTTTACAAGGACATTGGGGCAATCCATTTAATACTGTTGAGCAGATTAAGATGTTGAATGAATATCGATCACTAAGCTCATTCTGCCTTTAGTACCATATATATACATAGGCCAGTCTTCAAGACACTTCTGATGATCAGCACTGACTGATTATATTTAATGAAAACTAGTTTAGAAACACATTTGAGTCAGGTATCATTCATTCATTTCCAGATTCAATCAGCAAAGGAGAGGGGGAAAGTTTGTTTCCTTTTCTACAGATTAAAGGCTGTGTCTGCTTTGAAAATTAATCACTTTCTGCTGTCATAAAGTCCTCCAAGAAGCAAACTGATGGATTGGCATCAGGTTACTCACAATAAACAGATATCCACATGCCTGCAAGCTTGTAAAGATTAAGGACTGAAAAGGATTTTTGGAGGTATATAGAGATACCATAGTGAGTAATGACTTGAGGAAAACAAAGGCAAAATCTTAATTTGAAAATCCACTGTAGGGTGCTTATTAGAGAATGGAGCAGAGATAAACTTCCAAAAGGTGTTCTGAGAATTTCATCACTTGCAACTGGGTAGAAATGAACCAGACCAAGTACCTGAGAACATACTATCAGGTGCACTCATGTTCTGGCAGGAAGATCATTTAGGTAACTTAAAAAGCTCCTTTTCTATCTGATATTCCAGGAAGACCCATAGATTTTATTACAAACCTCTGGTCCACTGAGGCCCTCAGTGAGCCTGGGCTGTTAGTAAAGAAAAGAGGAGAGGAAGGACCAACATGTCCTTGGGACACCGACATTTTTCAGGAGCATAACCCAGCCATGCACCATGCCCTGCTCTTCTCCCAACCCCTGCCTCAGTCACCATGCACAGAAAAGAGCCTGCAGGCATTTACTGCCTTTAAAAACTATCTATCTGACAAGGGACTGCCTGGCCGTGCCCTGGCTTTAAATCAGAGGGATGGCAGGACATTCAAAACATCCCTTGTGGTCCGCAGGCATCCTTGTGCCCCCAACGAGTCACTGGTGTCCCAGCCATGCCCTTGTTGTGAGCAGCACGATAACAAAGAATGGATAATGACTCCAATTAGGAGGTGTGAATGTCATTCCACTCCCCCTGCTCTTTTCCAGGTCACTATGAATGTGTTTGAAAACTACTGGCACAGCAATTTAACGATAATTCAGATTTAATTTGCACTCTGTCATCTCTGTTTTTTCTATAGGCTTTAATAGTTTAATTTAACAGTCTTAAACACTGTCTATATTACCGAGACATAATGGGTATTTGAGATTTGAGCAGCTGCATGGCACAAAATAATATTTCACATTTATATTGTGCCTTTCATGCTGAAGATGCTGAAAAATGCCTTGATTACTATATCCACAGAAGAATCAGCTCATCCATCACTGAAATGCAGTCACTTCTAGGTTGGAAACCTCATCAGTCTTTAATAATTTAAGCAAAATAGAGCAGATTATTCCACTCTATGAGGAGGCAAGTTGAGGAGGTAAAATTAAGTTATCCAAAACTGCAGTTGGGCAGGGCTGTCTCATACGCTCACCCTCATGACATGGAAGTTTTTTATTACTCTCAGATATCTAATCAAAAGGCAGGAACAGTTTCCCTTACCCCAGCACGGTTTATTACCGGTCAAGGGAAGGAAGGCTCTATTGTCTGCTGCCTGCCTCAGCTCTGCCTCTCCCTCTGTCACCTCCCCTCAGGGTCAGTAAGTCCCAATCTGATGCCAGTCAGAACAGACCCCTGGAAACACAAAGAAGCAATGAAGTGATTTCCAAAGTTCCTCACTCTGGCATTGTTGAGGCCGGATCCTTCAAGCCAGTGAGAAAGCACCCACTGATGTTGCTGTGTTCTGAATCAGGTCCTAATGAAGCCCAGCCCTGCTCTGCCCTTCAGCCCCATGCCTGCTCCCATCACCAGCTGCCAAATTCCCAACGGAACAGGTACCTGGGAGAGCAACTTTCATGTCTTGGTGAGTGCTCTGCTCAATCTTTCAACAATGGCAGAGGAGAGCTCTCTCACACACATAGATGAAAACCATCTGGTGATGAATTTGGTTCTCACTTCCTTCAGCTGCCCCATGACCCCTCCTCTGAGGGAGGTGTTGCAGCCTCTTGCCAAGCTGTCATGTTCTCCAGGCCCTGGCAGCCACGGAAAGTGGTGCTCTCCCATCTAGCATCCCAACTCAAGCTTTGTCCCACTGCCACATTTTTGTGACAGTGATCCAGGGACCAAGTAGAGTAACAGGGAAGTGGGTGGGTGGAGAACAAATGTGCCAAGCTTAATAAAGATTCTCTCTATTTCCAAGAGCATTATCATCTATGTTCATCACTTATGAAAAGCCTTTCATTTATGAAGACTTTAAAGCCCAGTTTAATAACCTGCAATCATTACTTGAATCACAAAATTTGCTTTTTATTATATTGTGTAAATGAAGCACTGTAGCATTTAATGTAATTTATTTTTCCTCTTCCTCTTTTCTCAATGTTTTTAAAACCATTATGATCAGGTGTTTTTCTCAACCTCCCCTAAAAATGCACTGCACAATATCTGTGGGCCCAAAGTAACACTGTTCCTGGGATTTGAATACAGCAATGAAAGAGCAAAGATAATAAACCAGCCTTTCCTGTGTGCTTGCTGCCTCTCAGGTTTCTAACTAGATTGTTCAGACCATTCACTCTCCCTAGGGAGAGGTTTTAGCCCCCCTTACATCCAGGAGACATAAAAAGGAATTTATTCATTATTAATACACTGTCTTCAAGAGGCTATTTTTTTTTAAAATCAGAGTATAAATTCATAATTGAATTTTTATATATGCAGACTGAGAACATTGCACTGTCGATGGGGTGGTCTGGAGCTATGGGTGAAGGCATGGTAAAAAACCACCAATCAGATTCTGCAGCTGAGGACTTGCCAAGAGTCACAGTCACTTCAGGCCAGTGAGAAGACATTTGCCCAGGGACTGTGCCTTACTGAGCTGCCAGGGGGGCAGCAGGGGCAGCCACCTGCCTGCTGAGATGGCACAGAAATGCTTCTCAGCCCCAAGTCTAGTGCGAGCTCTCCCAGAGTGTACAGGCACATCCTGAAACCAAATTATGCCTCTGCAGCCCCAGTGGGACTTATGGCAGCATGTTTCACATCCTTCATGAGGCCAGTCTTTCATGGAGACAAAATGGAAACATTAAAACACCTGGAGTAAAACCAGAAGGAAAAATAAAACAGGAAGAAAATTGAACACTGGAGACTGGTCAAAACTGCAAAGCTGAGAGATGTGGATCCAAAATTTGGAGCAATTCTAATCAGGGGTTTGGTTCTGGCTCATCTGTAATTGAAATGAAGTAAAAATCTGCCTGAGACAGTCAACAATCTCAGCTGTTTCCGAGATCTGGCTTTCATTAATTTCATTAACATCTAAAATGCATTCTTATTGCTTGTTCATATGCTGAAGAGTAAGCGAAAGAACAACACACCAGGAACAAGTTTATCTTTGTCTTCACAGAGGAGCAGATGCAGTATCAGTCTCAGGGGCACACAGACCCCTTGCATGGAAAATGACAGCAAACAGTTGTGCAAGTGTGGGAATCTTTAGCCTGAAAAATAAATAAATTGGAACTAGTATTTCAATCAGTCCCTCATGCACTTTGGGGAGCTGCACCAATATTATTAGTATTAATCAGTGTGAAAAATCTTAAGCTACACTTTGCCAGCCTTGCTCCACAGAAACAGTCAAAGAGAGACAAAACTCGTATGGAGCCCTCCCAAGAACCTGCTTTGTGAAGCCAGATCTGGGGATCCTGCAGAAGGCTCACACCCTTCCTGATTCTCATGGAAGGATAAATATGAAAGACCAAGTTCCTGGGCAGAGGGATGGATTAAACATGCTCTAGTTGGGTGTGTGTAAATAGCATTTCCAGGGTAAAATGACATTTCCACCCTTCCCTTCAGATAATGCAGATATTTAAGAACAGGGTGAAAATGGGAACTGGGAGTCTGGTTCCTCATGCCTCTGACACAAAGCTGCAGCAGCTGATGAGATGAATTTCCCGTGTGCTCCCCACTGCTCTGCAGGTGTAAAACCCCAGCCCGTGTGGCAGAAGGGGAGGTGTGTGTCTGCAGCCTCAGCAATGGCAATGAGGGCTGTGCCCACCCACAGCCCTGCCAGAAACCTGCGCTCACCAAAGCTCAATCCAGCAGCCCCCCAGGGCACACACCACTGCCTGCCAGGGGCAAGGAAGCCACTTTCAACCTATGGAGGATATCAGGGCACAGAAACCCTGGACAAACTTTTAGTCAAATTTCCCTAGATCTGAACCATTTTAGCCAGATTCCATCTGTCCTCTAAGTGTGAGGCAAGTCACCAACAGGGCAACTAGAGGGTGCTACAACATATATGGGCCTCAGATTCCATCCCCTGGCGTTTAGAAATTCATGGCATAAATTAACTCTTCAGCTCTGTGATGATGCTGATGTGCTTCACTTGGCATAAGCAGATATTTTGCTACAAGAGAGATGATGCTTTCTGAGACCTGCCATCCTTGGGTTTTCAAATCCATTGGTATGTTTAATAGCAAAAAATATGAAAGGCAAAAATAATCTTGTACAGATAAAGACCTCCGTGTCACAAATGACAATTAAGTTTAATTAAGCCAACTCACATATATTATATTCCATCCATAAAACTTAATATCAGCTAAAAACTCCCGTCAAATGCAAATTTTCTTTAGTGATTTATTTATGCAATTGTGAGACAGAGAAAGCACACAAAGCAGTGGGAGCTGCAGGCTGAAGTAAACAGTGCTGTCAGAATATGCAAAACAAGGGAAGAACACAAAAAAAAAGAGAGGGAGAAAGAAGGGACAAACATTCTCTGGCTGGAAAGTTATTGAGTGTTTGGAGCCAAAGGGGAGTGCAGAGCTTGGAAAGGAATTTCTACATGTAACCTACAGACTCTACCCTATTTCCACACCCAGCATTTCTCCCATTTAGCTAACAAATGAAAAATCTTTTTGGGGGTAGACATAGGGTTAGATTTGTGGTTTTAAAGGTCATTGCCTAAAACCAGCACCGCAGCAGGCAGAAAGGAGCTTTGCAGTTGGTCGGCTTGGCGTATCCCACACTTTGAGGAGCGCTGGCAGTGAGGTAATCCCTTAGGAATGTGTGTGCGGTTGGATGGCTGTGAAAAGAGAGCGGTTAGCTACCAAAGCTCTGTGCTGAATGTTCACGTCACACACATACAATCATTTTTCTTGTTAAGTATTGAGAAGAATGGGAACATTACAAATGCAGTATCTTCTCTGGCTACAAGTTTAGCTGCTTTAAAAAGATCTCCCTCCCTGCTCCTCCACTCCACCAGCTGTGCTCCACCTCCAGCCCCAAGCCAAATCTGCACACACTGAACTTTGTAAGATATTAAAAAACTGCAAGAAAAATTAAATACAACTGAACTAAACCTAGAGAGTAGGAAGTCTAAAAGGTGATAATGCAGAAAACTGTTAAAAGTATTTCAAGGTCACTTGTCTATCTAAAAATGACTATTGAACACATAACCCTATGACACATGATTGGGTTATATCCATATCCACAGTCAAAGCAAGTGCTTTCCTCTCTACATGCGGAGTCCTTCTGCCAACAACACATGAGTTTGCTTTGCCGGTGCCAAGTAGTATTGACAGTGCTGGTTGTTCACAATATTTTTATTTGCTTGAGGCACTTAGAAATTTGTTGCAGGGAGAAAGAGTAAGTGTTGATCAGGCCTCCCAGCCCAAAATCAAGAACATCATGGAAAATTTTATGGTGAGTTTTTTATCAAACTCTAAGCAGGAAAAAATGCAATATAATGATTTCAGTCGCTTTTCTGATCATTTGCCAATAAGGCTAGACAGATAATCTTCCTTTTTTTAGATTTTCTTTTCTTTTCCCTTCCTTTCTTCCTGTTTCAAATAGGTCTGCATTGGCATTTATCCGTCCATTTTCATATGCACTTGGTCACCCTCTGCTTAATTCTGGGGGCTAGGGCTCACAGTCTGCCTGCACAGAAGCAAGATAACAACACCTCACAGAAGTAATTTTCAAATTAATGGTATCTACAAAGAAGAGATAATTAGACCAATCACATGCCTCATTTGAAAATATTTTTTCTTTTTTCTAAAAAAAGTTGCAGATACTTGAACTCACAAGACTAGATTAAGTTTCTAGGTCAGTAAACTCCTGATTATGAGATTATTAACTTGAATGGCACATTTAAATGCCAATCTCTTTTTTTTGCAGGAAACAAACAGTTTACACATGCAATTCTTGACCTACTCTAGTACCTTTAAACTTACTATTTAACACAACGAAAGAAAAAGGGTGGTGAAAAGTTGCCAATCCACTTCAAAGCTTCTTCTATATTTGTGGGTAAGCAAAGTCCAAAAAGGATTAATGAATGCACTCAGAGATGAAAACTCACTGGGAACAAACTTGCTAGAACTAAGCAGCAAAAAACTCAAACAGATGCTCTGTACCAGGGGCCAGAATGCAAATTTACTTCAAATGTATTACAAATTTTAGCTTTCCACTTCTAAGCATGCATATAGAAATGTCTTCACAGCTGTAACTAATTTCAGCACAGAGGTCTTCAACAACGTGGCACTGGGGAAGGTCCTGGATGGTGTCTGGTACTGTTTATTTCCAGCTGAGGATTGCCCCACAGTGTAACTTCTCTCTCTCAGGAGACATTAACCCTCCACAGATACTGACCAATCCTTAAAATCTGACTGTTTCCTCTAGCTCAAAGCCCTCAACTATACCAGTGGGAAAAGGGAGATACGGTGCCCCCATGGGACCCTAAGGTACCATTCCCTTGTCTGTTGCAGAATTTAGGTCCCCTGTGAGACCACATCTTAACACCGTCCCCAAGTATTTCACAACAGGATGTGAAATGCCCTCTTCAGACAAGGAGGACCACTTTTTCACTCTCCATCAATAAAGTTCATTAACTCACACAGACAAAAAACCCAGATGCTTTCTGGGTTTCTATTTCTACCACCATGACTACAGCAAAGTCTGCTCATGCTTCACTTACAGAATGGTTGCCCCCACTGGAATTTTTGCAAACAGTGCATCTCCCATGCAACATATCCAGGAAGCTGATTGTCTGCATGAAATAATTTCCATAATTTTGAAACTGTCCAAATTCCACATGTTTGGAAGAAGAGAACCAGGGACAATGGTTAAAAAAATTACACTACTAAAAACTTATTTTCCTTTCAACTATTGTATCAAGTTCATTAATACCTTCTGCTGTGGGTGAAATGATCCCCCATTAACATTTCAATTTATTATTGCTGCTCCATTAATGAGACCACAAAAAATGGAAATGAGGCCTATAAATATGCTAAGAGTTAAAGTCATGAATCGTAACAGCGTGCGCACTTTATGAGGAATGTTTCGGTGCCACTGGCATTCAAAACAGCATGGAAGGATGGCTCTGCTGCATAAGCATCTGGCTTAACAAACAACACCCCAAAAGGTCCAAACAGAAAACCACAATTCCTGAAATGACATGTTAAAATACCAGCAGAGTCAAATCATCTTAACCCCAGATGCTGAGTTCCACGGGGTTCATTGGTAAAATGCTTTTGGAGAAGGACTTTCTCAGTGAAGGTCACTGGGACTGTTAAACTTCAACAAGTAAATCCTGCACGAGGAACGACTTGTCTCCATGTCCTTTGTTTAAAAAACCCCTTTATTCCAGGTTAAATATCTGCTTACTGGTACCACATCCAGTACTGGGGGATATTGATCTCTTGATAGTGCATCACATATTCCAAGAAAAAGGGCAGGCTACAAATAAAGAATTCCAGTCTTGGGAACCACATTAGGATTCATCTGAGAAATAAATTTATTGCCAGGTTGCCTTTTAGATCCATCAGGCTCCCACAGTTCTTCTGTTGATATTTTCTCCAACAAACAGTGAATATCCTCCATGGGTCAAGAAACATCCTTATGCAAATGGCATTACTGCAACGTGCATTTTCAATTATTAATATTCCACTTCCCATCTTACAAATGTTTTCAGAAAAGGAGGAAAGCAGAAGCTCATTCCCCCAGGAACAAAACCACAAAATGTGATACCACAGTGAGTTAGGAAAGGAACGGTCCTTTCAGCACAGGGATGTCATATCATGCTAGCAACACTTTTGTTTTTGCATTTCATTTCTCTCTACTGATTAAAAACGATCAATTCTACCTCATTTTCTGAGCATAGCTGACAGCACCAGGCTTATGCTTATGAAATGTGTAGCACTATTACTAGCACTAACATCTTGCAAAGAACAAAATAATTATTACATTATTTTTTCTGATTTATTTTCCAGGAATCTCAGATTTCATGACAGGGACTGGCTTTGCTCTGAGGTCCTCCAATGTCAGTAAGAAGAGAACACTGCAGGACACGCTGCTTTTAAGCATTAACAGAAAAAATAACTCTAAATTAGCCAGTTTGCCACGACAGCAATAGTAGGTTTGGAAAAAAACCCAGACACCTTCAGTAAGATGAAATAAAACAAAAACATGAAAAGCAAACTTTAATGAGAGCACACGCTATTTCAATAAATCTAGTTATTTGATAAGCAGACTGCCACTGCCAGCCTTTTATCATTTGTGAAAATGCATGATGGATCTTCTCTGTTTGCTTACAATTTCAGACCTTCGCCTTCTGATCAACATCAGCATTTTGCTCCAGTGCCTCTAAGGACATGGATTGCTAGCAACCAGCCAGATTCCACCTTTCAGGAATACTCTAAAGACTGACAACACAGGCATGGCTCAATGCTGTGTACATATGGCACACAGACAGGGTGGTTCAAGGCTGTTAAATGTTCAGCCTCTTCTGAGTTTGCCTAATGGGAATGAAAATGGTTCCTGTGGAGAGTGTATGCACATAAAGCTGTAACAAACATTTAATTTTAGCTTCTCTGAAACAGAATTAGACTCTGCATTCTTCACTCAGATGAGGTGGCTTTGGAGGGTTATTAATTCCCATATTAATGGTCAGCCTCCCCCAGCATGCTGAAATACAGGCTCCTGAGTGTGTTTCAATCTTCCTTTCCCACACTTCATTCAATTCTTCCATAATAAGCAGATAAAGTCATTATTTGGATGAAAAGGATTTCAGTCCAGCACAGGTGCACGATACTTTATCTGGCTTTGTGATTCAACTACACAGTTTACCTTCTATGTAAGAAAAAACCTGCTTAAAAAAAAAAAGAAAAAAAAAAAA
>VWZU01017706.1:3655237-3746650 GCA_013397095.1 Sterrhoptilus dennistouni
AAAAAAGCTAGAAAATAATTTTCAATATACAGCAAGTTCCAGGGAAACTGCTGAAACAGCAACATCCTGTGTGCATTGTTTGTTTGTGCTGAACCAGTTAGCAGGAGAGAAAGGCTCAGATATGATTTTTAAACTAGGCTGGTGAAAAATGTTTCACTCTCCAACAGAGTTGATTTGAAAGGATTATTTCTCTGCTACACTCTGAGAGAGCAATGTCGCCAGATGTCATGAATCTAAAATGCTTTATCTAAATCACAGGGTATCGCCTGAAATCATGTGTACTTTACATACCATGCAGCCTCTTCCTGTCCTTTTGCTGAAGTTTAGGTATAAAGCTTAGAGGTACTACTGAAACGACCCCAGAAAACTCTATGGAGATTGAAACTGCTTGAACTGGAGCAAAGCAGAAGTTACTCCATCAAAGTCAGCTCTTTAGTAGTGAAGTTTATGCTGGCTAAGGATCTAACTCCTCTACTATCCACAGATTCTAAAAAAGGACTATTTTTATATGCTCTACCAAATATAAAATATGTGAGTGAAACGTAGGCAGAGATTCATCTCACCCTACTTTATTCACCTGAGCTAAGCTAGGCTGCAAGGCCTTGGCGTGCCAGCAGTCCCAAAGGTCAGCTCTTCTCACCCATGGGAGGGCCCTTCTTGTGAGTCACCCTCTGGAGATGCCCATTTCCTCCCTCCATTACCCAACAAAACTGGATTATAACAGACTTTCCCAATCAGTTGTAACAAAACAACCTGATAGCTATGTGCAATACTGATCCTCCCCTTCTTCTCCCTCACTATTTTTGTGTCAGCAGGAATCCACTGACTTCTGCAAGGTTATTCACACTCAAACCCATCTAGTTATAATACTCTCCACAAAGCCATGTTCACCTGGACTGAAACTGCTGAGGATGCTGATTTCAGTTGTCCTAACTTCTCTAGAAAAGGTGCCCAAAATGCAAGAGACTCATAGATCATGCTTTATATAAGGCCTTTCATTCTCTTCATCCAGGTTTTACATCAATAACAAGTTTGGTTTGACACCAAAAAACTCTATCACAACACCACTGAAAAATATGAAATACTGTAACAGCCCCTTACCACTGGATGAATTGTCCTGGACGTGAAGCAAAAGTAGATATTGTTCACACTTCATTACATCACTTTACAGCGAATTTTGCTGAGGTTTTTCAGAGTTAATAAGCTGCCTGCTTCTCTTTCAGTGTTCAACAGTGTCAAGTCTGTATAGAGAGAGGTACAGAAACAGTATCTGATCTAAAGCTAGAAACTAAAGCGCTTATTTCCCCTCATCTGGTGAAGAATCCAGTAAGCCTCTTAGGCATGTAGTTGAAACCACAGTAAGGACAGTATAACCCTTCCTAGAATTGAAGGATCAGGAAGAAAGTAAGAAACAAGAGGCAAACGAGTTGTTAAATAGAGTATGAGGGGAGAGCCTTAATCAAAGGTGATGCACTGGGTAGGTCCTTCAGCAAAGACCACAGCACTCACTTCATGCAGGGAGCTGGGACTGTGCCTAGTCTCGACTCGGGGCTGATTCTACCTTTGAGCACCTCTCTCTTCCCCATCTGCAAAATAGTGATAACTCCTTATGAATAAAAATCAGTATATGGGAGCTAAGCCTTATCCTTCATGTCTTCAGGCAAGCGATACCCTGGGGAAATCAGTGTGGGATTTCCCAGGCAAAGGGTTAGAGGACAGAGCCCAAAGCTGTGGGACAAAGCCTGGATGAGGAGGAAAGGGTGACCCAAGTAACATGCCCTTCACATTTCTCCTGAGTGGTGCAAAGTATTTCCCAAGTTTGTTGTTGCAAAGCAAAGCTAAGAGATATTGCTCCTCTACAAACACAGACATTTCATCAAAGGACATCAAAACAAGTTTTGCCTTTGTTTTGCCCTTCATAACTTAAAAAGGCATCTCCTGAATAAACAAATTCCCTCCTTCTTTCATTGTCTCCAAACATGCTGCTTCCACCTGGAGCCAGCCTCTGCAGTAGCTATCATTTTGCTCCAACATGGTAAATGTCCTTTCTCCCCTTCCCCCTCCTCTCCCCTTTCCTATATGGAGAATTCAGCTGCTTGCAGAAAAACTTGAAAAGACAAAAACTGAATAAAATGTTGGCTTCTATGACCCAGAAATAAGAACTCAAAAAAAAAATGTGAAACCTTATGCTTCGTCCCCAGTTGCTGAGGGACTTGGAGCCAAATCAAGGCCATGAAAACAGAATATTGCTCTTTGTTTACAATAAATAAATAAATAAAGGACTACTCACTCCTGCCCTTTGGGATATGTTTTCTAAGGAGGAAGAAATTCCCTGTGGAGTTTATTATGTGTAGAAGGGATGTGTGCCTCCTAGGGAAAAGCAGGGGGGTAGTTTTTCCCTTGGTGATTTCTTTCCCACTTTATATCACTTTTTTATTAATTTTTGCAACTCTCACTCCCCTCCCTTCTGCAATCAGTGAAGCCACACAAAGGAACATGCAGGTAACTCAGCCACTCAAAACTACACAGCATCTCCTGTCCTATATAAACGATCAGTGTGTGGCCTGGGTTTCATTTGCAACTGTAAATGAAACAGGCCTACAACTGTGTTCATAATCCTCCTTAATTGAATTTCTGTGACAAAACCCAGACAAAATTATTACCCTCAAGTTAACAGTTTGTGCAAAGTAGCCAAGGGTTCCTGGGAAGCTTTAAAACAAATGCAGGACAAAACCGGATTCCACAAAGCAGCTATTTGGTGTTGGTACCATTTGTTTGAAGCGGGGGAGGTTTCCCTGAAGGAACAAGGTCATTTTAATATGAAGGACAGGCCAGGAATTCAACACGGGCCAAAAAAAGTGAGAATTAAATAAGCAGTGGACGAGCTTGGATGTAAACCAGCACATGCTGCTCACACCATAGCTACTGGAAGGAGGTGTTGGGCTGTCCTGGCTGTTTGAAGGGCAGCATCATTCACAACTTGGTGTGGCTCTTGGGACAGTTTCACAAATCCAGAAAAACTTTAGGCAACTGTTAGGTCGGCATTGAAGCTCACACCCCATTGAAAGGGTATCTCCTTTAAAGTTCTCATGTAATAATTTCCTTCAACTAGATCAGCAGTTCTATGGTAAACATGCAGAGCCTTAGTAATGATGTCAGGCTGCTGGTAAAATATCTAAACTTAGTTTTAAAATGTGAGAACCACTGCTAAAGGAAAACAGTGATGCAAAAAGGGCACTGTCCTGCACGGCACTCCCACCATTTGCAGAAGAAAAGAATTAAAGCCTTTCCTGTTACCCAAATGTAGTGTTTGTTTTTCTTTTAGATGATACATATCTTTTCTTGACAAATTGGGCAAAGTTGATGTGAACAGAGACGTCTGTTTGCAACAGCTAATTTTGTGTGTCATGGCCATGTACTTGGACAAACATTCTATGTTTTACCCCAAAATACCATGTTTAAGTCATCTCTGTATCAACTGGTAACTAAAGCAAACTAGCAAAGTTATTAGGGATCAAAGCAGGCTCTTTATGCTTCAGTTTACAGCGTTGATCAGAGCAGGGAAAACCATGTCATCCCAAGGCAGTGCCTGCCTGGGTTACCGCCCCACATGCTCATAGAAGTTAATATCCTTTGCATTTGAAGCAGAAGGCAAGGCTACAAGGGAATGGGGAAGGCTGAGGTAATGGAAATAGAAATCCTACAATTCCTCAGTATGCACCCATGGCTTGTGTGTTATTACCCAGCCCTCTCTGTAGGCAGAGTTGATGGAAATTTAGGGGTAGAGGAGGCTGGTGGGGCCTCATGTTAAAATTTCCTCCAAGTAAAATATTGCTATAGGTGATTAAATGAGCATTCCTGTTCAGAGACAGGCAGGCAGAGACCAGAACTCATTTCCACAGACCTCTTTGCCACTGCAGGATCGGGGTGGGGGTCTCTGTTCCCACCCTCACTTGCAAGGCACAGTTGACATAATGAAGGACCTCAAAAGAGTTCCAGGAGACATCTCCCAGAGGGGTAACAATCAGGTGCTACTGCTTTCTTCAATGTCTCTGCTGTGCCAAACATTTCAGCAGTTGCATTAATACCTGACTTTGAGAGATTGCTCATTAGCCCTTGGGTCCTGTGACACTTTAAGCACTTTTCAGAACAACTTTTTTATAGTTTGTGTGCTCTGGTTTTCCTCAGGCCACAAGTTAAACACACTGAACAACACTGGAGAAAAAAATAAACACTGACTCAGAAATAAATAGATGCATATGCACATGCCTAATACACACATACACATATCCACAGTCAGGGCCAGAGATGAATGTGTTCAGGAAAAGGCATGAGGGAACAAATTATCACAGTGCTTTGTCAGTGGTAGCAAAGGAAAGAAAAAGGAACATTCAAAAGGGTGATGAAATATTTCAAGAAAAAGCAATATATATTTTATGTACTTGTAAAATCCATTGGCAATGGCTTTTCTGGTTAATTGGTTTCATCTTATTAAACTGAAAACATATTTGTAAAATCCAGACATATTCAAGCATAAGTCCAAGTTCTTCACCAGAAGCCAATACACCATTTCAAAAAAGAAAATTCAGCAATACAAACCATTTTCCATTAGCCTGAAATCACAGCACTCTTACTGGGAAGAGAAATGGATTGAGTACTTGACTTCTTTAAAATGCACTTTGGAAAAGTCACGCAACTCATTCACCCCAAAACGGCCATCCTCTTTCTCCCTGGTCCCGTGAAAATGGATGAATATTTTTGGCCCAATTATGCAGTGATTTATAAACCAACATTCTGCTATCTTTCCTTGCACTTGTCATGTTCAACTTCTTCCCCTTTATTAGACCACTCTTCTTCCCATTAAATGGTCCCTCTGTCTCACTTGCCAAAGAACTGCCAATGGCCCCCTGATTTTACAGAAGAATAGACTCAGCTTTACCAATGGAAAATGGCCTCTAATGTACCATGGACACAGCACAGTGAAGCATGGTAATTTGCCTGTGTTAATGATGCTACTTCACAATGATCAGGAAAACAAAAATCTCTAATAGCTAAATGACATCCAGTCCTCCTGCCGCCTGTTGAATTCAAAATCAGTGGGAGCAAAACCCAATATATCCTTTAGGAGATGAGCTAAAAGTGGTTGCAATGTTTCTTTTATTTCCCCCAAATTCCTGATCAGCATTGAATCACTGAAATGGGTGATATGGTGCCGAGAGCAGGACAAAAAAAACCAAACCAAGTGTTTCAAAATGCTTTAGCAGCTAAAAGCAAGTGGAGAAAAACTAATGAACATATATGTAAATATTTTTGGACATGACACTGGCATGATTTTGTGTAAAATACCACTATTAAGCAGCACTTACTAATGTCTAATTCAAAATTTTCTCTTTTTTAGGTGAAAAGAAGAAGTCATTACTTGGGAAGGACAGAGCAGCAATCTGCCTGTGCCATTGCTTAATTCTGAAGATGCTCCAGCTCCAAAAAGCTCTGAGCTCTGGAGTGCTAAATCAACCTTGAGAAATGTCTTCAGCCACAGTTCTCATCAGAAAGCTTCTTAGAGCTGGGTTCCCCAGGCTGCCTGGCTGGGCAAAGCACTGATTGCTTTGGCCAGTCAAAGAGTCATTGCTCCAAAAGTCAATCTTCAAACACAGCACATTAAGCTATTCCGTGGGAGAAACTCTGCTCTCATATTTGTCCAAACACAACAGGCAGAACAGCACCAGCTTTGATGACATTATTTGGAGTGCACAAGAAGGGACCAGGGATCATAAACAATCATATGGTGCATGTTTGGTAATCCTTTGGCACTGTTGAAAGGCTGGAGAATAGACTCAAACACAGGTTTATGAAAAAAAGATGAACAATATTTACAATATTGCTCATATAAGAAAAGGCTTCTATGATATTTTCTAAGGGCAGAGGGAGTGATTTGTCATCCAGTTGCATTTCTGTGGATTTTGTAGCAGTCTGATTGGCACACTCCACACGTTCCTTGTCCAAAACTTTCTGGTACAGCTGTGCAAAACAGGAGCAGGACTTGAATTCAAGAGTGGCTGAGAATATAGGACCAAGCTATTTCAATTTCATCTCCATTTCATTTCACAGACTCACACAGAATCACAGAATCATTTAGGTTGAAAAAGACCTCTGAGATCATTGAGTCCAACCTTTGACCGATCTCCACCTTGTCAACCAGACTATGGCACTGAGGGCCACGTCCAGTCAATTCTTGAACACCTCCAGGGATGGTGACTCCACCACCTCCGTGGGCAGCCCCTTCCAATACAATCCTTGTCCAGGCATTTTTCAATCTGTGATGTTCATTACTTAATAAACCCTGAGGTAAGACCCTATCCCTATTAAGAGACAGCTTTTACTGTAGAGTGCTTAGGGTGTCGTTGGAGATGGAAGGTGGAGGGGGGAAGTAAGGTTATTTACTGTAGAGCTCTACACTTGATTCTCCTGTGCTTACCACAGGAAAAGTTTGTCAATGCAGGTTGAAAATAAGCACCTGAAAACTCTCTAAATACCTGTTTATTCGATCTGGAGTAGCACTTAAGGGGAGCACTAAAATCTTCAAGACAAATGCCGCACACCACGTATTAAAAATTCTCCAAAATGTTGTATTATTAAGTTTTTTTACTAATGTGCCTTCTTTGACTAAAAGACATGTTCTAAAAAACCCACAAGATGGGTGTTTCAATTGCTGGCTCAATGTTAGATTTGCAGAAAGTGTGTCTATAGCACTAGAAACCAGGCCTTGGGAGAGACATAAGCAAAGGAGCAGTGACATGCCTTAAACACCAAACGATTTACTGTGATTTTAAATATTAACATTTTCTGAATGAAGAGTTTTGATATCTTTCATCTTGTGCTTTGCAGACTTTGCCAAGTTGAGACCATAATACTTATAAGCAATTTCTCAGCAAAACCGTGACTCTACAGAGTCTTGACTCTACAGAGGCTTGAAAATTTGAGACCTGCCCAGGCAATCTCACTGTCAAGTCAAGGGGCCAAGGAAGGAGTCCCAGCTGTGGCCCAGCAGAAGTGGTTCTCCAGTGGGGTATTCAGTCTCCCAACCAGGCCTTGCTGAAAGCTGCTTGGCAGTGTGCAAAAGGCATGTTATCTTCAAGGGGCTGAATGTAAAACAAACTTCACCCCTGGGGCAAAATTCACACCTCTGGCAGAACCAGTAGAGATGCTCCTCAGATGGTCCAGGGCAGGAAACCAGAACAGCTCCCACTGCTAGCAATGAACAGCCATCCCCTCACCCTGCCAGCAGAGCACAGCCCACCCCCACCTTTGGGGCAGCAGAAGCCCTGCAAGCAAAGCCAGAGGCAGGGACAGAGCAGGTTCACAGGCCACAGCCACGTTTACTGTGGGCAGGGACATCCCTGTGGTGCAAAGCCTTGGGCCCCTTAGTGATCACATAAAGGGAGGCTGCACATCATCCCTCCTCTGCCCTTTTCTGAAGTAACAGCAACACAATAAAAAGCCACATGAGCAGAAAGGTTGGAGGAGCTCACATAGCCAAGTTTGTTTCTTGGCATCTCTCTTGATACCAAACTGCTTCTGTGAACAGTACTGCTCATCTACAGGATTGCCAACACCTGGAGATGGTGCAGGGTTCTTGTCATAGCAACTTAAGTATTACCCATTATTGTCCTTCTACATTTTGCAAGATGAGTGCACAGGCAAAATCATTACACCCATTAATTTTAAAGTAGTGGTATCTCTTTTGCTTGCTACTTGCCAGGCAAGTACAGCCACCAAGGCATTCAGCTATTAAATGCTAACTGCAGTTCCTATCACCCTTTTTGTTCTTCACCTTTTTTTCACTGTGCATTTTCCTCAAGATCTTTCTTCCTTGATTTTCTTGAGAAAAATGGCCTCCTTTATTGATTAAATTACAAATTCCAATGCTGGATGATTGAGTTATATGATAACACCTGACGAAAGACAATTGAAATAAATGGAAAAATTAGCACTCTCTTTATTACAAAAGGGTTGGATGTTGAGTAGCTGACTGAATTAAATGGAGATTGAGCAGATCTGAGAGAATTGATTAGGAGAAACAATGCAGAATTCAGAAAAGAGATACCAAAATTAGCACCTTACTAATTCACCTTGGAAAAAGATGGCCAATGTTGAGAAGGAGAAGGAAACTGTATCCTTTTCATGCACTCCCAACCAGGAATTGCCCAAAGCTTACCTCTGTGACAAGACTCCTAAGATACTGAACTCTGATATCAAGTTACCAAAGGCCAACAAAAACATGACCAGGTCAGCAGTCTCTAGGGTTCATTTGTTCAGCTTCTTGTAGGTCTTTTTAATTAGTACCACAAGCAAAAGAAGGTTCTTAGCTTTTGTTCTGTGCCTGGGAATCAATGGCATGCCAGCTTTTGATAATGTATCATTGCATTTTATTCACTGCTCATAGATGCTAATGAGGTATTTTTAATTTTGTCTGTTTGTGGCATTTCCTACAATACCGACAGATGTCTTGGGCTTTCTTCCTGTGGATTAGGCAACCATTATTGGAGACCTTAGCTTAAACAAGAAGCTCATAAAGCAAAGCATCTGAAATGGCACGAACAAGTTTGAAACTGTGTCTTCTCTCAGTGACGTCCCTGCAAGCTTGTTGTGACATACACAAAGTCTAGCAAAGATAAGTTCAAGCAAAGCTCTGGAAAGAGTGTAAACACAGCTCTTAAACAAGGGCTGCAAACATTATTTACTTACAGCTTCCGCATTACTGAAGTGTCATATTCAAAGTCACGCTCCAGGGAAAACCTTAAGTGACCTGTGAAAACATCAGAAAACAAGTCTTCAGTGGATATTTCTAAGTACATCTTCTACCAGATAGGGAAGAATTTTTACATTATTTGGAAATCAAATGTAATGAAAATATTATTTAAGTTTAACCACAAAGAAATGTAAAAATGTTCCTTAACACTCACCTGAAGGTTGCTTCAAAACTAGCTTCAGCTGCAATTATTTGCTTTCTACAAAAAACCCTAGCCCACATATTGGGTAGCAGAAAATGTTTGTGGAAACAGTAAATATTTTAACACAATCAATCTGACTGAGAAATTTTGCAGTCCTGTCTGAACTTTTCATAATCCTAAATGCTTCATCCGCACAGAATAGACAAGGAATCACTCTTCTCCCAGTTTCCAAGTGGGAGATTTGCACCAGTGAGGAATGTGGGCTGTAAACACAATTCTTATTCCTCATTGCAATGCTCTCTTTGGGAGCACTCCTGTCCCCACCATCCATCACCCTGCCTCATCATTCACTCCTCCTGGAGTTCATTGCACCTTCCATTCTACCAGTTGAACTACAGAAGCACTCAGGTTAGTCAAGAATTATTTGGACTGCTCAAGTCAATGCAGGAGCTGCAGCCAGATGAAGATGTGTGAGCGTAGCCTACATGATTTGCCCCCAAGTCTCACAGCAGGCATGGCAGGGCAGAGCCAGCACACTGGCTGTGAGCCATAAATCCCCTCTTTGAAACACTAAAAGCAAAGCTCAGAATGAGCAAATTTGCTCAAGAAACCCACATGTGAAAGGATATTCTCACTTTTTTCACCCTTATGTTTTATCCAATCCCAACAACAGTCTCATGAAAGTAAAAAGGCAAAAAATATGACAAATTCTAGATTAGTTCTTACTAATTTATCCTTTAGTTATGGCAGCACCACAAAGCCTACCCTGTGCCTGAACTCTTTGCATTGAGCACAGTGCAGACACTGGCCATGGTAGTCTCTGTTCCCTGGAGCTCATCAGCAAGAGATCAAAGAGCTAAAAGGGTAGGCAGGGAAAAGACAGAGACAGCAAAAATTGGAGGACACTTCTGTACAATGGCTTGTGAGCACAAATCCCACTCAGCCAGTAAGAAATGAATCACTGTGTAGAGATTCTGACCCTGCTACCTATTATGCTTGACAAACTCAGTGAAATAATTTATCTAGTTATTTACATGGCTTCCATTAGAGCAATATCTGAGCATTCACAAACCAGATGGGTTTTTCCTCACTGTGCTCCTGAGAAGGAGCACATGCTGCTAACACTGCATCATAGAGGATGTAGGAATAGAGATACTAAAAAACCAAAATGCTTTTCTCAGGGAAACTAGTATCTGATGTGACAAAATTCTATATAATGCCAGAGAGTTTCTGTAGGTTAGGGGATGGGCCATCAGGCTTTAGCCATAGGCAGACTTCTTACCACCCTGGTAATTCTTTTTTGAATAATGGCTTCTATACAGTATGAATCAGGAGAAGTGAAAGAGAAAAAGAGAAAGGGAGAATAAAAAGGAAAATAGGGGAAAAAAAAAACATTATAAAGGAAAGTCATGATAAATGTAGCCCTATCTGAAAAAAACCAAACTGCAGAAACAGAGGAACCAGTCACGCAGTTCACTGAGAGGACTGAAGCAATTGTTTCCTTCAAGAAACCTCATTCATCACATTTCCATAACCCAGAAAAGGCTCTCACAGTTCCCTCTTTCAACATATTAAGACTAACACACATACAGGCTCTCACATTCCCTTCCTTCTCCATTAGTCTTTCTTCATGGAACAAATCATAGGAAAGGGGTGAAAATGTGAATATTTCTGCAGCTGTTCTGCCAGGGCTGAATCCTGAAGGTGGGACACCCAAAGGAACCCAGGGGTGACAGAGCACCCACCAAAAGGACTCAGTCTTCACTGTCAGATAACTCCTGCTTCTTTAGAACAGTGACAGTGAAAATGTTTCTTTGGTGATATCCCAGGAGGCAGATCAGAGCCCAGCATATCAGTTTGTGAGAAAACGAGATCCATCTGTTAGCTCAAACCTCCAGGACTGGCAGGTAGTCTTTTCTATACAGTAAGCACTGGACAACACACACGCTAAGTTTCATCAGCAGGAGAATTCCAGTCTGCACACTGCCTCTCTAAACATAATAGAGCTCCCCTTTGGCTAGAGAATAGAGGATTCCCTAAATGAATCCCTTTGATCTGCAAGACACTGAGCTTTCTCCTGAAATTTCTTCTCAGACATTGGAATTCCCTGCCAGTTACAGCATGGAACCTTTCTCATCTCTATTAAAGCAGCAGATAGACAGATGGGACAGTCTTCATCTTTCAGGACTCTTGAAGTTCACTTCCCATCAATTTTAACAGGAATGCTCAGAGCTCCTGTTAAGTTTAAGAGAACCAAACCCATAGACTGTGCTCAGTCAAAACCAGGAGAATCCCAAGCCTGGTAGTCCCTTCACAGGGCTGTCATCAATTAAAAAGAAGCAGCATAATATAAATAATAGTATAATGGCCAAACTTCCTCTTCCACACGTTGCCAGATAATTTTTGAAAACTCTTCAAGCATTGCAGATAAAAAGCCCAGTGAGTGCTGTTAGTGGAGGTGGAGCTGTATCAGAACCATCACTGGGCCTAAATGTCTTCTCTTCATTAATGGGTTTTATTCTCTCTTCATCGCCAGTCAAAAGCAACAAGGCGTTATTGCCCTTTTGCAAGCTATAAAAAATCCAACACAGCAGATGGATTGTACACCTCACCCAAGGTCCCTTGGACACCCACATTTGCACAGAGAACTGATCCCAAAATACCACATACCCAATGCCCTACCCTTCCCTCCAGCCCAGCCTAATTCTCTGAATTTCACGATGATTTTAAAGTCTATTTAAAGGCCCTACACCTATAGATGTATGCAAGGAATTAAGGCTGAGCCAAAAAGTTTTAATTGAGCAGCTCTGGTTGAGATTCTTGATAAGAATGAAACACAGAGCTGGGAGGATTTTTAACCCAACATGGGAAAAAGGTGGCATGTCACCTGGGTTATGATGTGAACATAAGAAGAAGATACAGTAGCAATGCCAGTGTCCTCTTCCCAGCCAATCTGCCCCATAAACTCTCCAGTGGTACCCACACAGCCTAGCACATCTTTCCAAAGCCGGCTCCTTGCTTGCACAGCACGTGCTGCTATGAAACGGAAAAAAAAAACCAGACACAGAGGAAGAGCTCCTAATACCTCTCACAGTTTCCCAGTGTAAATGGAGTGGCCAGGCACAGTTACACACTGAAATGAAGGCAGCCAGGAGAGATGACAAGGCTCATAGACACACAGCCATGGTTTACTACTCAAACCATGCTAAGCTCTTTAGGTAAGCTTTGTTATTACAGATGGTATTGCTTGCCCTAGATTTGATGTCCAAAATGGGGCTACTCTCTAATCCTTCAGAGGCTGCTTATAAATCAGAGAATGCTTCACCTCTTGACACATGGCACTAATAGATGATAATGTAAATGGTGCAGTGTTTTAACCTTAACAGGCATTTGCTTAGGTTATTGTAGACAAAAATGAGGTCAGGAACTGTGGTCACAAGCCTTAATCTCAAAGAGCCTCAGTCTGGAGTCATCTGGGGCCCTCTGGCTTGTACAGTGCTGTGTCCATGGCTGACTGGTACAGTGAGGAAAAGGTTGAGGGTGCCAGGGGGGCTCTCCTGTCCCACCTCTGCACAGCTGCACCCCACAGTGCCCCCTGCACCTCCCAGGACCCTCCCAAGCCACTCTGCCTAGTAAGGAAAAGCAACTGCAGTAACATAATTGCTGTGGAAATGATTTTGAAGGCATCAACCCCTAAACACAGAGAGTAAACAAAATCTGCTTCTGTATGAGCTCTTCCACTTTTCTCAGGCATCTGAGGGATGTCCTTTATAAACCATGAGATAAGAGCAGACTCACTGTTCAGACTGCGTATCTGCCTGGTTCCTTAGATACCAATGAAAGCCCAAAGGCACGGCTTGGCATCTCATCCCCTTCTAATAAACTCGTTCAGAAAGTTACAGCTGATTTTGATACAAAGATGATGCGAAATGGGGAGCTATTTGTGCCATTCTGGGGAACATGCCAAACCCTGTATTAACACCCCCAACCCTGTTAAAAACAAAATAAAGCAAAAAAAACCCAAAACAACCCCAAAACCCCAACAACCAAACCAGCAAAAAACAACCCTCCTGTTTGCTACTGATTAAGCAGCCGAATTAAAACTGATGAAGTGATTGGATAGGATCCAAAGCTGTTTATCTGCACATAAATCACAGACATGCTTTACTCAGCCAGTATGGATTTATTGAGCTAGAGGAAAGACCTCATACTCAGAATGCTGATTATTATAGCAATTAAAATATCAGTGAAGCAAACATTTCGGGTAGAAAGCTGTTAGGGACTACTGGAGAAATCATTCCATTAAATATGAATTCAATCAGGTTTCAAATTTTTTAAAAAGGGAGTTTTAATAGAAGGTTTCTTTTTTCTCATTAAGTATATGTTGTTAGAAAAATCAAATTCAAAGGAGGAAAGACACAAAATAACTAGCTGGACATGTCAAAGGAGATTAGAAAGGAAGGCTGATACATATTTTATGATCACAAGGGAATTAAAAAAATAAATTGAGAGATGTACTGTCAAACCAGACACAGTGTTAATAGCTAAAGTATATGGCAGTAAGAACTGCTGTTCCCACAGCTATTAATGTAAAACTGAAGATTTGGAGCAGGCTGCAGCAAAGGAAAATAAATCACACTTTTTTTTTTTCAATTTCAAAATATATATAAAATAAATCCCTACCCCCATCATTCACTCTCTGCATCTCAACCCCCCAGCACCAAGACTGTCATTTCAGCAAGCTACAACTTCCAGGCAAGTGAGACAAGTGACAATTTCTTCCTATTAATCATCGCTAATTTATTTATGCAATTTTTCTACTTATGAGAATCATTGGCCTGGAGATTATTTCCTCTTTCCCCTTTGAGTCCTGAGAAACTATTTAACATGGGAAGTAGTTAAGGGGGCTAAAGAGGGGAGAGTGTCATGTAGCCAAGTTACGCATCCCAGCTGGAATTTGGGATGATGTCTTGCAGTTCTGACTCCTTCAGCCAAGTTTTGTACAGGAAGCACAAATGCGCCAAGGACGCAGCGAAATCCACTGGAGCCAATAAATAGCACTTGGCTCCATTAACACACTCCTGCTATGGATCCCTTCACCAAACCCTCAGTCACCTTGCACCCAGTTTGCTCACAAGGTAGCCAACAACTTGTACAGGGGAAAGGGTCAGGAGCCAAGAGGATCCTCTGAAGAAGCCTCACAGATTCTGAGTGTGTATGCAGGTGGGATGTGTATCCACAGCCCTTCCAGAGGACGTAAATGCTGCTGATATATAAGGCTTATATGGAATAGTGGCCATGGAAGGTCATGGTGTCACTAGTGAGGTAAAAGGCAAATTGCAGAGAGGAACTTCACGAGGCCCCTGGAAGACAGCTCACCCCTTGCCCAGAGGTTCCTCTCCAAGCCTGGGGTAGGTCCAGATGTACCACAGAGGAGCAGGCACCCCCATCAGCTCATGCAGTTTTGGCCCATACACAACAACCTGTTTCAGCTAGGAAAAAGGACTAGGAAAACACTTCTAAAATTCATAGATTCGATTTTGTAATGCATGCATTACAAGTCTGATTGTTATTTCAAAGCTATTAGTAGCAAGAAGAATTTCACCTAACATAGAAATACATCTATAATAACCTTCTGGAGTAAGAGATAGCTTTTGAGGAAAGTAGCTGACAAATTACTTGACAAATTTGTCAACTACTTTGGAGCCATCAAGATAAAAGGCTTTATATGTTGTATGATTTTTTTATGTACATATATATAAAACACTTTTATTGGGCTGTTGATAAAAGCCTGAGCTACAAAGGAACTTTTTCCCCCAGCTGAGAAAAGGCAAGCTGCTAGACAAATCAGTTCAATCTCTGCCTTTCAAACAATATAAAGCAGTATAACTTTCAGGAGTAACACCTCATCTGTTTTTTTTTCCAGACTGCCTATCAGGAATCAAGCAGTAAGTAAACATTTGAAAAGTGTTCCTCTGAGAGCAAAGGTTTAGATTTGAGTCACAGGATCCATTGAAAAGAAAAATTGCTTCTGTGCATTGGGACAGTGCCTTCCCTTCTGAAAAGTTTCTAAAAAGAGCAAATGGAGATAATCTTTTTACAAGGTATAACCCATATGGAAATTCATTATTGTTTCACTTTAAAAAACGTCAAGACAGTGCAGAAAGGGAGAATGGAATCCCTATTTTAAAAAGGTTAAAAATATGCAGAAGATTTCCTAACAACTATATCCAGTAAAGGCACGATTAAAGTGCTTTATCATGGTCTCAAGTAAAGCTCTGATTGATGAGAACATGAGATAAACAAAAGAGGTAAAGAGGTAATAGAGCCCTAAATCACTAAGAGTATTTAATCCAGAAGTGGGGGTATTTATACCCAGTGATTGTTGATTAAATATTTTAAGGATCTATTCTTCTCCCAGCACAAAACATTGCTAGAGTGGCTTCAGCACTGCAGCTCCCTGAAGGCTGCATTACTGCTCGTTATCCCCGTGCAATCACCACTGTGGATGCAGAGCTGAAAGGAATCATTGTTCCTGCTGTACAAAAGCTAAACTGAACCTCCAAGGGAAGGTGAATGATTTGCAAAGGATTTTACAGCAAACTAGTGGCACAGCTGGGGGAAGGGGGGAACCCCAACTTAGGAGCTGGTGCCTGCCAGACACCATTCCTCATTGCTTGTAAGAACACCCTGGAGTTAGGCATTACTTTCATTCCAGCCTTTTCCACAGACAGCCATGACTATTAACTCAAGACTGTCACCAAAAGCATGTACATATGCTCGGAAGGTCACCGAGAAAGGGCCCAGGATATTGCTCGAAGACAATACTCAGCTCAAGGTTCCACTTCCAAAGGTGTGAAAGATAAACTCTTTCCTTCAGTGGGTTTAAATTGGAGATGAAAATTTGATCCTAAAGGGCCTAAAGTAGACCTACAGCTGCTTAGCAATAGTTTTCTGTTATAGTCAGCATGTGTCCTGAATTCAGTCCTATTAAGTATAGCAGGCACCTGAGGACAGAGCATAAAATTCCACACCAGAACACACTGGATACACAGGCAAGGCAGGGTAAGTCATGGAGCCAGACAGTGTCCTGGATGGTCACACCAAGCTGCACTTTTTTTTTTTTTTAAATCACTGATTAATTATAGGTGGTTAGATGAGGCAAAAATTCAGAGGGAGGTGTTCCAAGGGACAAATAATCTTTTAAACATATAGTTATGCTTCTCATTAGCACTAAATCCATGAATATGAAAAGAATTCAAGGAGAGACAGGAGATGACTGCAAACATCTTTAGTTAAAGAAAATTCCTATTCTTCCTCCAAAGAGTACAGCTGCACCATTCTTGGGCAGGACAGATCAAAGAAATAAAAGCCACTGAGCCAAGTTCACCTTTCGCATTGTTTCTTAGCCAGACCCAGGATACAGAGAGCAGCTCTGCCCAAGAAATTTCCAACATGATTCTTTCCTGATTAAAGCTTGATCTGCTGACATTGAGAAATCCAAAACCATTTTTGTTTTGCCGGATCTTTCAAAGAAGAGGTGTGAGGGGACCAAGTCTCCTGTCAGCTGCTCGGCTCCCCACTAGCTCATGCTGCAGGACACGGCTCAAACAGCCAACAGGGCCAGAGCTGCTACAGGCCAGTGACCCCCAGCCTGCAGCAAGCCATGCCACGAACCAAAGCACTTGGACTGGAAGTCCAAGCAAATTTTAAGATCAAACTCATAGGGCTTTTAGGATCCCTGATATGCAGTCAAATAGTTCTCAATAAAGTAACATTCCTCTGCCCCTAGACTGGCCAGGGTACAGGAGGGACTTGCTTGAGCAAGCCTCTGGAGCATAAGGAGCACATGACTATACCTTTTTTCTCTAGGCACTGTGGCACTTGGTCCTCCTGGATGTGTATTTTTGTCCAGAAGCAGAATTAGGCCATATGATCCATGTCCGTCCATTCTCCCTTGTGAGATGACCAAGTCTATGCTCAGTATTGCGGCCCCCAAAGGAACGGTGTATCTGGGATTTCTTGGGCTTTCTGAACATGTCTCTGCAGACTGTTGCCTGCTAATGGCACCACTTGATTGATTGATTCCTGCAGCCTCCTTCACATCTCCTCTCTTTCAGACGACTCTCGGTCTGTGAGCTGTCTGCAGGACTGAAACTGACACTTCCCCTGATAAAACATTTTCTGGACCCATGTGTCTTTGCCAGACAGACCAAAGGGAAATGAATCAACATGATCGGACCAGATCGGTTGTTCTGGAAAATTCTGTGTTGGGTCCATCATTCTACAAAATCAGCAAGAAACACTTTATATTTCTGTCAAAATAAAAAATTAATTTTCAATAAGGAATTTAAAAATGCCTTTCCATTTTCCAAATTGAAACTGCAACCTTTCCAAAGTGGAAACTCTTCCTAGTTTCAGACAGCACAAAATGAGCACAAACTATAAATAGTACCTTCTTGTAGTGTTCCTATGGAAAATCTGTTGAGTTTTTGTGGGATATATTCTAGGACCAAACTAATCAATTTTCACTCAGCATTCCCCTGCCTATACTACATCTATCTGTTCTGAGTAACTGAGAAGTAGTAGGTTCTTGTGTAATCATGAACTCTGGCAAAACACACCAACGTTATTTTGCATTTGAAGTAGTTTATAACCAGGGCCTGCAGCAGTGATCCACCTTTTTAGTTAACTGAGATTTCCCTGCCCATTACACAGCAGCTAAAAAGTTGCATCAATTCCCTACACTGCAGCAGGAACACATTTTTTTAATAACCAAATGATTAGAGGAGCCTACATGCTTTATAGACAGTCTGAAATATAAGGTTCCCAACAAAGTCAAGAGAGAAAGTCCCATTGAGTCTAATGACAGCAGAGTTAAGTCATTGAGCCACTGGAAAACGCTACATCTGATGTCTGTCATTCTCTGATTCTTCCAAAATCACAAATAGGCTGTGGCAGCCTCAGGAACAGTGGCCAAGTCTTCCAGCTCCCAAATTTGTGCTTTAACTACTTGACCTATCCTCTCATCAGTGGAGCAGGAGACAGAATGATCAGAGACCAAAACCCCTCACACTGAGCAATCTGAAAATATCATGTTTCAGCCCAACGAAGACGTGTGTCATTCCATCACTAACTCACCAGCCCAGAGGACAAGTCCAAGACAAATGTCCCGGCAGCAGTCCAAAGTCAGAGTCCCAGAAGGTAAACCCGTCAAGAATGGGTGATGTAAACGCTTCCTCTCAGAGACAGTCCCACTGCAGCCTTCTCTGAATCCCTCAGACTCCACGAACTTCCTTCTCTGGCATGCCTCTTTGGACTTCTTCCTTCTAATTTTCACATCAGCTTGTTTGTGGATGATTTATCTATTTAAAAAAAAAATGGCATGTTTGTCCTTCATTAAAAAAGAAGTGTGTCTGCATTTGGCTGATACAAATAATGATGTTATAAAGTCCTCTTTGAGGAAGGATCTCTCTACTTCACGTCCTTCCTCTTTCCTGAGTTGTGTGACAAAGATCCTGGGAAAATATCTCATAAACTTCATGGTAAGCACCACCTCCCCTTCTCCCTTTTCCCTCATCACAACATTTTTTGAACCAATTTAAATTATCCCTTTCTGGCCCTGAGCATGAAGTCTGATACGTCATAATTTCTGAAGGGCCTACTTTTCATCTATCACTGAGCAGGACACAGAATCCCTATTCAGTGTAAACATGACTCAGTTTAATTTTTCCAGAGACCATTTGTTTTTACTTTCTGGTATACACGAGTGAATAAATATTGCTTGGTAGGCTAGAATTTCATGAAGCCCAACTAAAATGAGGGCACTAGATCACTAGATGCAGCATAAACATATGGTGAAAACTTTGTAATCATCCCCAAGACTACAGAGACATCCTGTGAGGCAGCCAGGAAAGGAACTGAAGTCAGTTTTCTGAGTCCCTGTGTAGAGCCTTAAACATAAGCCATCTTTCCTCCATATCTCTGTTCTCAGAAAACATGTATTTTCTCAGTTTCTGCCCAGCTAGCAAATATCAAAAGCTAGCAGTTTTCTGTCTCCAGTATCAACTCGGTTACAACAATTTTAATTGCAACTGGTTTCCTAAGTCGTCTCCCCTCACAGTAATTTTCGCTGAAAATATACCTCCTGTCATTGCATGGGGTCCATTCTCATCAAGCTACACTGTTCTCTCCACACTTTTGGCACTGCATTTAAAAATCAAAGTGCCAAATCCCTCTGTGAACTACTCAGATGCAGCACTTATATATGCCTATCAAATTCAGAGAGAAGTCAAACTTTGACCCTAAATGAGCTGATATATGAAAACATGACAGTGCTTCTTTGGCTAGAGGAAAAGAGAGATTACTTATAAAGCCTCTACTTAATTCTTTGTGTCTGTGTTACAAAACAAGCAATTATAAATCTCCTCAGATTGTTCTAAACAGTGCAAGTAAACCTATCAATAGGAGATGCACATGCCAGCATCATAAATTTCCAGCATTCCAGCATTTCCAAACAGAAATGTTAAGCACAGTTTCACCATAGCTTCAGGTCAGTGCAGTCCTGTAGTAATTAGAAGCTTTAAGAACAGAGCAAAGACCAGATTCAGAGCAGAACCCATCTATTTTCACCTACAAAGAAAACAAATTTCAGGGAGGACCCAAGAAAGAGTGAAAGAAACTTCAGAAAAGCAATGAAATCTCCAAGCCTGCCACTATATGCAGAGATAATGATGGCACTGATAGCGAGCTGAAGAGGGATGGCACAAAGGATGGAGAATCTGCCAACTCAAAACAAAATGAAGAGTTATAAACAGTTATAAAGAAAGACCTGTGTTCCCCTGGAGATGAACTACTCTGTTCAACTACAAACCCAGGATAGATACAGAATTTAGTCTATGGTATCTAACCAAAAAAATGTGTCTGATACCTTCTTAAAGGAAAGAAGATATTTTAAGTAAATCCTTAGTTTAACAACATAGGAAAGACTTCCCTCATACCACAAAGCATTGCCCATTTTACATAGGGATAAAGATGAGACCTGCTCGGGGAAGACCACCTGGCATTTGCTCTCTAAGGAGCAACTCAATGGCACAGCATAAAAGACTAAAGCTTGAATCAGTTGTGTAGCTGGGTCCAGTAGAAGCACTGGATTAGTTGATATCACTGTATTAGTTGATAAAACTGGTCATGTGCTATACAGGTCCAAAAATATTTTGACAAAACACCGTGGAAGTATTTATTACCTTTCCTGTGCTCCTGGAACACTATTAGTGTAACTTTCATAGGTTATTGTTCAACTGCTTCAATGCCTCATATGAGAGGTGGATTAAATCCGTGACTATCCCCAGCCAAAAAGATTGAGTTACTGCACCAAAATCTCTTGAGCTGACTCCTGATAATTTGCATTTACTTTCCTCAGCCTTTACAGCTTCTTTATTTGACATTTACTGCTAGTGCAACTCCTGCCATTGCTTCCACAGAACATCACAAACACTTTGCTAGTAATCTTCACCAAAGAGCAGAGAAGATCTGAAAGAAACTATGATAGCAAGTCCTGCAAGCAACATACAAACTTTTGATTGCAACACAAACCTAGAAGCAAAAACTTGAAATCTCACAACTGGAGTGAGAAGTTTGCAGCTAAAGTGACTTATACATCCAGTAAGGGTATGCTGCAGAACCAAGAGACAGGACAGATTGCAAAACTGGACTCATTTGCACTGCAGAGGAAATAATGTCCACAGCAGCACAGATGATTTCCTGCAAGTGTTTATGTGTTTGCACTGGGGAAAGAAACTTGACTAGCAACCAGCTTTCCATCTGAAACTTTCTGGTAGCTGGAAACTGCTAATTTTCCACTTCTCCAACGAAAATCTCAAAGCTCAAAGCAAATCTCTATAAAGCAATGCTTTTACAGGAATAAATTAATCTTCCAGCAAGCTCTCTAACACACACATCCATAGTAGCATGCAACAACCAGTGCTAGTGTTTAGACTGACCTATTTTCCATGCTAAAAGCAACATTACTCTATTTCTCTTTAGGACACCTCCCATTTTTATTTCAGATAATTACAGAAAAAAATCTACTGTCTTCTCCACTTCCATCGCTGTTGACAGAGACCAATGCCTAAAGACTTATTTTCCAGTGTACAGTCAGATCCCTAGCAAGCTCTGCCCATCAGATTATTCCATTAATTTTCCAAATGACATGAGATCACAGTTTTACATTCATTTCCTGATGATTATCAGGAAATATGGAAAACTTGCATTTAATTTTGAGCAGCTCAAATCCTTATGAGAATTCTCTTTCTTAAACACAGTAATTGTCAGCTGTTTTGGACAATAGGAGTCACTTCCATGCACTGAACTTTTCATTTTCAGACATTGCAAAACTCATCAGTTGGCAATCATTAACTGTTAGCTGGGATCCCTATGCAACCTCATCAATTAGGTTACTTTGTGCCTATCACTATATTTAAAATAAAGCAAGAACTATCAACTGTATATTTGTGCTATGAAGAGATAAACAGTTTTGTTAATCACTTGTCTTCATTGTATCAGAATCACTGATTCAAATATCAGTATCAATTCTTGTACTGTTCACCAATTCCAGTAAATTTGCACTCAAAATATATTTGGTTCATTCCTACTCAGATGTGAGGTTCTGGCAGTATGCATTTGTAGTCTCTTTTTCATAAACCCTTCTGGCAACATAGATACAAGGCTGGTGGTTTCAGACACGTTCCTAAAAGAGCTGTAAGCAGGCAGGAGCCCAAGAGCCCATTTGGAGCAGTAAGCCCTGCAGGCAGGGAATTAAGATCACCCACTACATAACAGCCACGGGGTTAGCTGTGCTTCAAGGAAACTAGGAGCAGAATACAAGAGTAGGATTACCAACAGGTACCTCTGAGGTGTCCACTGTCCTCAAAACATTGAAGAGTGAAGCACTCAAGCCCCCATAACCCGATGAAGAGTCTCCCCCAGCCTTTCTCTGACACGGTTCTGACCAGGCACGAAAGTCATGAGGCTGTAAATCCCCATCACCTGTACAACCACAGCACACTTAAGTTTTTGTTTCATATTATGAAGATACAAAATATCCAATTTCTTTCTAAAGTGTTAGAGAAACAAGAAGGATTCTACAATGTTACTGTAATGCCTTTATTCAAACACTAATTATTAATGCAACTGATGGTCATGATGGACAAGGCTGACAAAACACCACTGGACTCTGCCTTTGAACCCATTGCATCAGGCAGGAAAGACTGAACATCACACTTGCTGATTTCAGAAAACAGAGTATTTCTACCTAGTTTGCCATAACTACCTCATTAAGCAAATGATTTCCCTCTCTGCCTGCTCCTAACCATCTAAAAGTTTAGCCTCATTTCCAATTTGAATTTGCCCTTTATTAAATTGAATTCACTGTGCTTTGTGTTACTACTTGTGTTATGTATCATTTCCTTTTCCCAGTATTAAATGACCCTTAAGATGATCATCCTGCTATTAAGCATTTTCTAGATGAAACTGGCTAAATTCATTCCTGCTCCTGTATCTCCTTTAATGGTGCAGACTTCCTTTGGAGTCTGGTTTCCAACATTAAGAGCATGATCTTGGTGCATGATGCTACAGGTGTGACCTTAGCAACAGCATAATGACACATTTGTAAATTCTCTTATCTCAACAAAGTTGTTTCTCAACCTTCACTAAAATGAGCAGTGTTTTGATAACTTCCATCAATAGATACTTCTTTTCCTGACTGCTTTCATTTTGCATCACTCATCTCAGACAGATTTGCTGATTCCTACCAGACACTTCCCTTGTGGTACCACAAACATCTGTACATGGAAATAAAACCCCATTAGGTCTCAGTACTGCCCAAGCCTCTCGAGAGCTGCAATCCAGTTCACAGTGATGTGAGAGGCATTGGCTTACGCTGTCAAGCAGGAATGAAGTTAAGAACTCTTATGTTTTCCTAAATCTTGAGCTGTGGGATAAAGGAGTTATTGTGGAGTTAGGCATCCCACACTGGTAAAGTTAATGCAGTTGTGAGTTTCAACTGAACTGCCTGTCCCTTCATTTACATGTCCTTTTAGCTCAGCAGTTTTTCATATGCATTCTACCTTCTCACTCCTCAATTGCAATTTGACACAGTTATTTCCTCAATTGTGATCCTTTCCTGTATGTCCTTCTCTGGACCTGGACCAAACCTCATTTTGGAAAGACATTTCTGAGCTACCTTAATAGACTCAGCCTCCCATATTTCAAAACAGTATCAATGGACAGAAGTAGTAAAACTTGTCTGATCAGTTAAATACAGACATCCCTCACAGATGTTTACTGCATGTGTGCACATGCAGTCACACAATCACACATGCTTCTTCACCTGTAGGGTCAAATCTCTTGAAATTCTTCCATTATTAAATTGCAAATAACTTATAAGCCAATCAGAGACCCACTTGGATGACTGCTAACAGTACCTATATTCTGCCTGCCAAAGCCCTTTGCTCCTAAGGCTTTATTTTTAAACAAATAATAATATGGACATAAATATAATCTGAGCACATATATGTGTCCGTATCAATATATGTATGTTTGTGTCTTTATGTATGTGTGTAAATATGTATCTGTCTGTACATTTATGTATGTAAGTATAAATGTATATGTATAGTTACACAGACACTTATTTGTAATTTTGGCCTCCAATGAGCAAGGCACTTGAAAATTATTCTTCCAGTAGGGCTATGGCAGCATGGTGGAAATCTCTCTGCTCTTAATTAGTCAAAGGCTCTTAAACTCATGTAGTTATAAACTGCCAGAAGTAGAAATCTATTGAATGTAGCAAACGTGCTTTAGATAAGCAGCAGAGAATAAAGTACAAGATGGCCCAGTGTTACTTAGCTTGACAAAGTTTTACTGTCCCTGGATCAGCAGCAAAGCTTTTAGTGTTCCTTCTTTACTTTTAATAAAACTTTACCACAGAATCTCCCCTGTACCATGACCTGGGATTCATAAAAACAATGCAACAGCCTATATATTTTTCTGATTCTATTTTCCAGACCCAATTTCACACAGACTGTTTATAAGTCACTCACCAGAAGGTAGAAAAGAAGAAAAGAACATTTTCCATCTCTTTACTGAAAAGCAAAAAGGCTCAAACCAAACAAAATTGTACACAGCTGTGTGACACCAGCAGTGACTTTTATGATACCATATGCCCCACTGAATGCTGTTTCACTCAGCTGATGTAGCCTTACTGGAAGGTTAATAAAAAGGCATGATCTTTGGCTAATAAAGGCCGAGCCCGTTATAAAGGAGATAGATTTCAATTTGCCAGGAGAAAGAGGGGAAGAAAAGAGACAGGCAGGAGAAATCTCTGCTGAGGGCACTGTTGGCATGCCATGATTTGCAATGCAAGGACAAGGGGCCTTTTATGGGGTGTCACTATGACAGCACACGGGGCAAACAGAACCAGGACCTGCTCCAAAGCCCCCTGCAGGGTTCTTTCCCCAGAGCCACACGGCAAACCCAGGGCTTATCTTCCAGCTTAGGGACAAGAGAAACCAACATCTCAGCTCTCATCTGCTTCTGTATTTGACACTGTTTATCATTCTGAGGGACTATGTTACAATTAAAAAGTTATGAGGGGGTTGCCAGCCTCGGGGGCTTTTTTCATCTAGGATGCAAAAGAAAGTCTGAGATGCAAACCACTTTAGAAACACTCACATGGAATTGTGAGATGCACCATCCCTGACAGATGGGGCTGGGCCACCCACAGGCACTAAACAGCCTTCAGAGAAAAGAGAGATCCTCGCCTGCCTTTTCTACCACTGCTCAGAAAGTGGGAAGCAAAGGTGATTTTTACTGAAGCAAGCTTTCCTTTCATATATGCAGACATTTCTGCAGAGTTTGGCAGGCTTCTTCCAGACTTCCAGGAAAGCATTTCCAGCACACCCTGTCCCAAGACCCTCTGTTCCCCACACACACACTCAAATCCCATCAAGGTAAACAAGTGATAAGACTTCAGGATTAGGTCTACTGACCTCAGAAGGAATTTTGCTTAAACTAGCATTAAGCCTGGAAGGATTTTGTCCTTACTGAGAGGCTTCTGAAGGTTTCCCACATAAGAGTTTCAGGAAAATGACTTGTGGAATTTACATCCCGCTTTGCTCCCTCAGACATTTTGGCAGCTTATCCTGGAGGACACCAGAGCTGGCACTCAGACAAGACATCAGCTCACAGCCTAACAAATTACTGATTTTCTTCTCACTTTGAAGCAAGGCAACAACAAACTCCTAAATGCACTGCATCCTTCAATATCTCCCTCCAGAGAAATACCCATCTGTAACACTGGCAGTAAGGGGGTGTTTCCATCTCAGGCCATCTCAGGTGGACAGAGCTCTGTGCTTATGTATTTTGTTCTCAATGACCAGGTGAGATTTCTGCACGGAGCAACTTTCAAATCCACACTGAGAAACATATATACAAATATTTGAGTGCATATTTATGAAATAGGTTGAATTTCGAGTGCGGAATGTGTCCAACAGAAAATGGGGTTAAAAGTTTGTTTTCCCCGGTATCACATTATTAAGAGATAAACAGAATTTTCCATGCGTCACACACTTAATGAGCTCCAGACTGAAGATACAAAAAGATCTTGACATTGGCTTGAAGAAACAGAATGTTCAAAATGATCTTGACAAATTGAGGCACTTCATCATAAAAGGCACATCGCCACATGAGCATCAGTTTTTTGAAATTCCTGTAATTTCTCTGCAACTAATAGCAACGTGACCCATCTTTCTTGTTTTCCTCCAGCTCTCTTCACCGCCAACTCACTATTGATATAGGTTTTCCCTTGACCCACTGCTCTGCAAGAGCTGTGCCTTCTCCTGCTGCTGGTAGCCCAGTTCTGCAGCCCCCAAATACCAAAACCATCATTCAGCCACCAAAAAGCGATGGCGACTCAACACTAGATTCATGTCACAAGCAGACTGAAGAGTAACATCTACTTCTACCTCTGTGAGTGCAGTTGTGGGGAGCAGCTTTCCCTTGTGTCAAGGGCCAGAAATGAGGCCATTAGATGGAATCCATCACGGAATGCCTTGTTGCGAAGTGCAGGAGGGGCCAGGAGCCAAACCCAAGAGCTGCAGCTGGCAGTCATTCAATACATCTCATATGTGATGCCTCCCACTGCCTTGCACCAGCTCACATTAGGACTAGAAGGGGTCCCTTGGGCAAATTCTACATTCTCACAACTTAGAATACAGATAAATCCAGCAGCTCATCTATTCTGTATTGAAATGCTTCCCCTGCACCTGAAATCAATATGGTCTTCATGCAAATTTTTACTACATGTGCTGCATGGATTCTAAACATTCATTCAGTCGACACACCTAAATAGCTCAGAAAATGATATTACAGCTTAGCAAGTCAATGATCTACAATTTTATATCTCCCTAACCACATATTTATAAACAACACTATCAACATTGTTAAGGCTACTGTGTGAAACTCTTATAACATTTCTAAATATATTTTTTGCAAATGCTACTTTTATCAGAAATATTAAACAGCTTTTTTTTTTTTTGCTCCAGGCACTCTTTTCTGATTAAGACTGATACAACAGAGATTCAAAATGTGCAAAATACTCTGTACTACAAATACTTTTTATTGTCCCTGTGAATTGCAGTATGTCCCAATTTCAACAGTCTGCTTTGCTTTAGATAATGTTGCCAGGTTACTAAAAAAAACCATCAGCAGTGGACTGTTTGAATCCCAGGATCATAATAATGTATCCTGGTGATGCTGAAACATCAAGATGTAAACAATAAAGAGACAGAAGGATGTTGACCCAAGTGGCCAAGTCTAAAAAAACTGCATTTCTAAAGCAAAGCAGGATTTTGACCACGGGATAGTACTGGTATAGGTACCTGCAGAACTAGGTGCCAATTTTAGCATTTCTCAGATGAATTTGCAAACTGAGTTCATATGTTGGGCTCACAGCAGAATAGAGACCCCAACAGATGCAGATTCCTGTACTCTGAAGAGGCTGGAATGATCACTCCTAGCCCCAAGGCAGAGAAACAGGAGAACATTTGTTTTCAATATTCAAATCAACTACTGCTGCAGGATATCTCGTCATTAATGCAAACATATATAAGAGGCAGAGGACAGCACTGAGACAGACACCTATCTGCTACACGGGTTTGCAGCCTTAAAATACCCTGGATACAAATCAAATGAGCCACATTAGCTGGAGCAACATTTTTTAGAAGATGGACTGATAGCAAGACAAGGCAGATCGTGAATCTTTTATTGGGCTAATATATAAGCTGTAACACATGAGCCTTCAGGCCAAAGAAGTCTTCAGGGGGCTGGCAGCAGAAAGAACATTTCTGGCCTGGAAGCATATCAATGTTTCGAGCCAACACAAAGTCTCTACCTCTGCCCATTTTATCTCAAGCAGCTGAAAATATTTTTTGCAGCCTGCTTGTGACAGTGACAATGACAACCTGCACAAACCCAGCAGGCCCAACAGAAAAGTCCTTACTGCTTAAGTGCTCTATCCTTCCAGGCTATTTATAGAGCAGGCACAGGGACACTCACAGCCCAGTCATGGTGAGGCAAGTTTTGCAGAAAGTACAGTCACAAAATTAACAGTTCTCTGTGAAAACACATAAATAGTTTCCCCTGTCACTAGTACTTGGGTGTCCCTGGAAGTGACCATTGCAAATCTCTTGCAATTACAGTGCAACTTAAGCGAAGAAAAATACTGTTGTCAAGGTGTTTCTCAGAGACAAAAGGATGTGGCCAGGAGTGACTTCCATCTCTTTTGATAAGGTTTCCATACAAACATAAGGGCCACTCAGCAGAGATTTGAACAAAGTGTTTCCAAACTAAAAGACTGAGGAGGTGTTGGTTGAGTTAAAAAGCTGGGCTCTGAAATTTGGCACTGCAGTAATTCAGACCCTGCAGATACAATCTTAGATGCCAAAAAGAAAAACAACTTTATTGTTGTTCACATAATATCACAAAAATTGTGAAGCACAGAGAGTTTAAGCAATCTGGCCACCCAGATCAGAAACTTAACTGTGATCTCTTGCATCTGCAAAACACCTTTTGCAGCAGTCAATGGGATGGATTTTTCAAGTCTCTAGGAAGCACATGAGTACTGAAATAAGGTTTCCAGCAGCAATAAGGTTGAAGTGGTCAGAAAACCTCTGGAAACATTTTTCCTTGAGCCAAAATAGTTTGTGGTATCATATCAGTTCTGCTAAAATTGTGTCTGAATGGCAAAAAAGGGAAGAAGACTGGGAAAGTTATGAAAAGGGGAAAATCAAACATGGAAAAGCTTTGAGAAGCATAAAACATTCTGAAATAAGGTTTTGTTTCTGTGTGCTCAGTACTATGTGTCTGAAGAGAAACATTTCTTAAAACAAAGCATTTCTGTGAACCCCATATAAAGCTTCCTCCTTCCGTCACCTCTGAATGTCCTTTCCAGTTTTGAAATTTTCTGTGTTTGATGCTATTCAGAATAAGTGCAAATATTAAAATCCTACACAAAACATAGCTTCTGTCCATACCAAACTTACACCTAAAACTCCATTTTTCTTTGTAAGGACAATGTACCTCAGCAGTTCAAAAAATGTCCTGTGCCTCTTTATTAGGAATCTATTTTTTTTTTTTTAATATAAATTGCTTAGGAAGACATGAAGCCAGGTAGCCCTAAGCATACACCAGACTGCATTTTCAGACAGGTCAGTTAGAAGCACAAGGCTATAAATAATCTGATCCCAACTATCCAAGCAAACAGGAAAAATGATGAAAGAAAAGGGGAGAAGGAAGGAATTCAAACAAGCAGTGGATGCATGATAACAACAGTGCTGGAGCATCACTGCAGTGTAGCCAGGCTGTGGCAGGCGATAACATTCACTCCCCAGAGAAACCTTTAGGCTTATGACAAATCAAGGATGATGCTCAACAGCCATTTGATGAGCTCTGCAACAGCTGCTGAGGTCTGCATGCCACTGCAACACAGCTGGAAATGCACAGTGCCACAGCATTAACTGGATAATGACCCAGGGCTTGCCAAGCACTGAGTATCTCTAACTTTTTCTGATGAGTTATTTGTGTCCATAATCAGCTGTGAAACTCTTTAGGAAATATGTTCTCTGAAAAGAAGGATTTATCTGCAAAGCAAGCCACTGTTGTTAATAAAGTTGTCTGGCCTCAAAACCTCAACAAACCAGATTCAAAACAATTTTGCAGGCTTGGGGCAATTAAATGTTTTCCCACTGATGGAAATTGAAGGAGTATTTTAAAGACAGAAAACATGGTAAATTAATGAATTGGTGGACTTTTGTCTATGAAATGGAAGATGTGCTGGGGGAGCAGAAGAACTGCAATGGACCCATCATAGTAGGATTAAGGAAGAAAAATTCTACATCATTGGAGGGCCATTTTTGCCTTGGAAAAAAATCCTAATAGTGCAATCACTTACATCTTGATTATAAGACCTCATGTGCTCTGATAAAGGCTGGCACCAGCTTTCCCAATGAGCAGAATCCAGGAAAGAAATTGTGGCACAGGCAGTTCTAGTTCTCTTAGTCTTGCCAGAGAAAAGCTGTATCCACTTCACTGCAAGAAACATTAAACGTCAGCTGTGCGCAGCCACCCTACAGGGAACCAAGGGGCAGAACCAAGTCTGTTGCTTCCCTTCACTCCATCATGGTGAAATGAGCCAGTGTAGGAGGAAATACTGTGGCCAACACAGTGGGGGATTAGACTCTATTCCCCTATGCAAAGGGAAAGGTCCAGCTAACCCAGCTCTTCTAGTCTTTTTTGTGCATAATACAAGAAAATCCCGGGCACAGCTCTCAGCCATAGGACCTCTCCTTCCATTGAGTGATTGCTCTGGCCAGTTAAGGAGCATCTCTCAGCTGGTGGTGGAACAGCACTACAGTTGTCATCACCATTCCTGGAACTGGAATCATCAGCAGCTGCCATGTTCTGGGTGAGCCCATGAATCACTGCCCACAAAGAGCCGACAAGGGAGGGTATGGCAGGTGAGGAGGATCTGCAGAAGGAAGGCAGGGGGTACATCCCTGTCCTTGCCTAAATACACGAAAAATCAGCCTCAGTCCAGGCTTAAGGCATTCACACATTGCCACACTGACCAGTCTTTTCCCATCTCTCACAGGTCAAAGGCATCTGCCTCAAAGAATGTAAATTAAATAACAATCATTGCCTTCTTCTTTATTATACTAATGCCTAGAGCATGGAAAGGGGGACAGGGGGAACCTAGCAGAATCTTACTCTGATTTACATCAAATGCCATTTATACTTTTCACTGGCTGCTTGAGGGGGAGGAAATTCACAGACTGAATATGGGGGGTCTTTATCACCACCAAAAGAAGAGAAGCACAGGAAAAGAGCAGATGGGAGAGGATGAAAAGAGGAAAAGGAAGTATTTCATAGAAGTGAGTTTATAGCTGTTGTTCCTTCAGCATTTCACAGGTTCAGATTGAGCACATATGCTGAAGGAGGAGAGGAGGTTTCTGCAGCCAACAGCAGAGGCTGTGGTACTTTTCCAGAGGTTTCTACTACTTGGAAGCTGAGTCCTAGGAACTATTCCATAATAGACTTCTAGGGATGACACTGATGAAAGCACTGGTTTTGCAAACATTTTGAGGGAAAGGACTCATTTTAATGGATCTCAGCATGTTTGACCTGCCTAGTAGGGACAGAGCCCACACAGCCCACAAAGACAAAGACAGCACATTCGCTACGGATGCCTGTTCGTGTAGCTGTATCAGTGAGTAACTGAAAGAGCCTGGTGGTGCAGAAGGTTCCCCAACAGGAGCTACAATGCTGAGAAAAGCTGTATTCCCCATATTTTCCTTGGACAACCTGGTAACGACTGCACAGAGCAGAAACTCCTCTTACTCTCCTCACATGACAACCCAGGTGTGTCACACTGAGCTCGCTGAGCTTTCACAGAAAACGTGGCAATCAAGCAGAACTAAAAAACATCCAGCCTGGTTGGACTGTCTCCTCAAGCAGTCTTAGTGGTAATCAGGCCTTTTATTCCCTTGTGCATGATGACCCATCAGGAGAAATCATCACTGTCAATGCTCAATTTTATCCCAAATCTTGCACTGGCTGGTCATTTCTTTAAAGCACTGGTTTCTATAGTTACACAAAAATGAGTGTTGTTCCTGGTTCCTAAGGAAATGAGGCCAAACGTGCAGTACAGCTTTCTCTTCTTCCTACTAACTTGAGAACTCATGGACCAGCTTTTATCCAGTGCAAAGAAGAGTGGAGGCTTCCAGGAGAAGTAAGTTCTCAGAAATTTTATGAACACAAGCTCTGGAGGGGATATAGCTCCAGGAGAGGCTGAAATGTGAACTGAGGCTGAGGGAGACACAGCTCTTCCTGGCTACAGAAGCAAAACAAACAAACAAAATTCGGCCACATTAATTTCAGAGAAATTACCTTTCCCCAACATGAGTTTTAAAAACCATTTGTTTCTAAGGATCATTGAATTAATAATCAAGAAAAAACAATGCTTTTTCCAAAAGTTATTTTATTTTCCATTATTAATTCAGCTTCTTTGAACTGCTAAAGATATCTGCACATGAATGGCAAACTGAATGTGTCCTACAAGTGCCACATCAAGATGATGCTATCAAAAAGCACTACAGTACCCTTTGCTCCCTCACTAAATCTGCCCTGGGGCTAAGTTCAACCCATACCTAAGGGATTTAACCAAAATCCAGGCAGACCACAGCAGAGATAAGGCTGGCATTTCTGGTATTGCCCTAACTACAGCGGTTTAAGATGCTAGTAGTTCAGGCTTCCTGAGCAGGTCTACCATTCATCTTTCATTTACATTGTCACTGATGGAGGGGGCACCCACAGAGAATTAGAGCTCTGAAATTATCTCCATGCAGACAGGGCCAAAGAGGCCTTCTCCTCATGGTGATTTACTTCACTGCAGCAATGAAAATTCCTGTCTGGAACCAAGTGCCTGACTGCAAACTTACCACAGCTCCAGGGCTAGCAGAGTCAAAAGGTCACATTATTTATTTGTTGCTCTTCCAAGATCACTTTCCCATGAACTAGATGGATTCTCAAATGCCTCCTATTGCACAGAAGACTGTGATTAATCTAAGTCTTGGTTCAATTTGGGACTAGCAGTGTTTTCTTTAAAAAAACGCTCTTAAATTCACTCCTTGGATTCTTAGCAGTTTTAAAACTGGATAATTAGTTTTAAACTAGAATATATAAAGGTCTTCTTTTGCTAAGCAAGTATAATGACTGCAGAAAATAAATTGCTTTAATTCTTAATGTAATTCTTTGCCCAGCAGAGGAAGAATTCCACATTCAGGATCTTCAGCTGCTCTCTTTTTCCCCTCTGTGTTAAGACATGGAAGAGATCTGTTCTGCTCCCAGCCCTGCTACCCACCCTGTGTGCTGTTGCATGTCAAACTCAAATTTCATGTGTGTTTTCTCAGCTAATAAAAGTGCTTCTCTGTCTCTGAAGTATGGTATTATTTAATTTTTACATAATATAATAGAGCATGATTTTATATGATCTCTCATAACTTTCTCTTCATAAAGCTGCGGCTCTTGCAGCCATGTTGTTACACAAAATTCTCATTACACCAATTTATTTTTTTTTAAAGGAAAAAAAGATAAAAAAGGGTAAAAAAAGAGAGCAGCTTTTGGTGCTCAGGGTAAGAAAGAGGAGATTGCAAAGGCGAAAATGCCATAGGTTCAAAAACCAGACCAGCCCTAGCAAATCATGTTACAGCAGTTTAAGACATCACCATCCCCAGGTTGGCTCAACCGTTTGCTTGAGGTTTCCATTGCCTGAGGCAATGGGCAGAGCAGAACATGTGTCTGCACTTAAGCACAACAGCTTAGAGCCAGAGATGTCTGCTCAACCATCAGCCTCAGGTTTGAGCTTTTGAGCTAAAGGGCAGGTTTTGCACAGAGCTGGAGGCAGCACAGGCTTATCTGCCCTTCTGCCTATTCTGCTATGAAACAGGGGCCCTGACAGACAGGTCTGGCCAGACAGTGAGGCCACGTCTCTGGCCTCAGGTTCATCTGCCCTCATTTTGTACCCCAGCATTTCAGAGAAGCTGTTCTGGAAGCAGCAATGCTAATGCTGCCATAGGATCCAGGTCAGGCTGGCTTCCACGCTCAGTCACCCCATAACCCCAGCTCTTCTATGTCCTCTGTAATCCCACCCTGGTTTGCAACATCTCTCTTCCAAATCTCCTGACATCCATTCAGGGCAGACTGTGTCCCACACCCCCAGCCATGGGCCTTCTTCCCATACAGCCTGGCATGCAGAGCTGAGCACTGCCCATCACTGAGCTGACAGCCCAGCCCAGTCATCCATCATGGCATTGAGGTATCTGCTTCTCCATGGAGGCACTGATTTGGTTCCCTGTCCCCCACCCAATTACAGCATCTCCATTTGCCAGTCACAAGAATGCTGCTTGTCCCTTTCCAGGGGAATACCTGTGCATTAGGAACCATCGACAGCAGTGATCCAGTGATCCAACTGCTCTGCAAAAGGAGCAAAAGGAGCCTGGGGATACAGACGTTGGCTACACATAACCTAGGCATGGTTTAGACTAATGACCTTGGGGGTTTACTCCCTCCAAATACGACACTTAATTCTGAGATTGCCTTTCCACCTCAAACACTCATCAAAACATTAATAAGGCATGAGGTCTTATATGCTAAAATGGGCACATTCCCACTGGGAAAACAGCCGTTCCAGAAGTCTCAAGCCTGGCAGGCAGGAGCCTGGAGTTATGTGGGACAAGTTAAATGATGCTACTCAGCAACTCTTTCCCAGAGAAATACAGCAAGGGCCATGACAAGGCCAACAAAGACTAAAAATATCCCAGAGTTTAGCCCGTGCCCTACATATTGTTCCATTTAACGTGCCATAATTAAGGCTTTCTGTCCACACAGAGAGATGTATGAAGTGCAACACCGTCTCACAACTGGGAACATCGATGCCTGAGAGACTCAAACACAAGGGGATAGTGCTGCTGTTCAGCACAGAAGACACCAGAGTCTCAGAGACAACAGCAAACGGAGGGGAATGCTTTAGAAGGAAAAGATCTTCTCACAGGGTAATGGGAAGTTGGAGTAAAAAATCAGCACTTTAGGTGGATCCCAGCAATTTGGTAAGTGTAGCTGCCTTCAATATTTAAACTTCTCTGAGTTATGTCGACAAATTTTAGTTATCTGAGGCTGCAAAGCATCTGTTTAAAGCAGGCTCTAATTTGAGACATTTTTCCCTTTGATAATATGACGGCATCAAATTCCAAAGTGCTAAAAACCAGACAAAAATCAAGAGCTGAGATGCTGCAAGATGTGACATTTTTCATGTAACAGCAAGCCAGTCTGACACTCTCATGGATCCCAGCATGCTGTTACTACATGAAGCTCTAATGCCATTGATAATAGTTAAAGGATGGCAGCTATGTTTCAGAAGCCAAAAATAATTTAAAAACCTTGAAGTGCCTTTAAACAAACGTTACTGAAATCTCTCCTTGTGGTCCTTGAATTCCCATCGGGCAGACACTATACCCTCCATGTAACCCTTGGCTGCTGATTAATGAAACTTGGCAAAGGGTAGCAAAGCCATGCCAAAGGCAGCACAAAATCCTAAGTTTCTTCAGATCCCAGGGGTGAAAATGCACAGACAACAACAGCACCCCCCAATCATTTTCTGATTTCACTCCAGACAGAAGTTTGAGATAAGGGTGCTCAAATAGGCAGTGCTTTTCCCTCTGTGTTCCTGACAATGGCTCCACATTCAAAGCAATCACAGCCATCTCCTGTGTACAATTATAGCCTTTTACAGTCTCACCTTGTCTAACTCCCCACCAAGGACCACAGGTCTAGTCAGACACTACGTGCATTTGCAGTAAGTTCTCATGTAGTTGCCTGGATCTCTGGCTCCTGTAGAAACTCTGCTGTCTGCAAAGTTAACAGGCATGAAAAAGTTGGATAGAATTCTCACATAAGCTAAAACTGAGATTTTAGGATCATTAGTGTTCATAGCACCTAATCATGCTACTGCAAGAATAACTAACCCTTTATGTTCTGCACTGGCCTGAGCTGTGAAGGCCCAACACCAGACTGGCTGTGTGTTCATGTTCTACATCACATCTCAGTTGTTCTGCTTCGTTTTATTTATGACTAAAAAGCAATAATCCACATGCCATGTGATCAGATAATCTGTACTCTGGTCTGCTCACTCTGCAGCAAGATTCAAGAGATAATACTCAGCAAGCAGCAGCATGCCAGCTTCGTGTGTACAAACCAGCAGTTTGGGACCACTGGTGCACAGATAGGTCAGAGCAACACACTGCAGTAATGATCAGATATAGCCAAAGACCTAAAAGACCTAAAGCAGACTAGCCCCAGTCTCAGGTCTCATCTGGAACAAGAAGGAATGCCTGTTCAGCCAGAGCACTGCAGCACCTGAGATACCCCCAACAGACCCTGTGCAGCAGAGAAGGAAGAAGAGCCATGTTGGGGACAGAGTGCAACTCGCTCCCTGCAGCCAAGGGCCAGTTCTGGTTTGCTGCTGCACTGTGGCAGAGATGCAAAGCTCAGGAAAACCCATCGAGACAAGTTTGCACACAGCCTGGCAAGTCAGTGTTAAAAAAGACCCGAAAAGATTTCCCACCCTGCAAAGTCACTGTTCTTCAGCTGAACAATGGGGCAAATGGCTTGCTACATCAGAGCAATTAACTTATATGCTGTTTGGCCACTTGGAGACAGAAATCCTTTCAAGAAGGGATCTTGGATGCAAGTAATTATTTCTTTTAGTCAACTAAGGGACTTTCCACAAAATGCATCCTATGTGTCATATATCATAACATGTACCACGTGTAATCATAAATCCATGCTTCTCCCAAAGCTGCACCTCAGTCCTACTGCTCAAAATTTGTCAGCTGTCCATGCCTGGTGGGAGTTTCCATTGCATGTGGTAGAGGATAGGTGCTGTGCAAGCACTAAGGCAGCAGAAAAGCTGTTGAAGACATTCCAGCAACATGTCTGGAGGCAGCAGTGCAAAAATCCCAATCCTAGTTCTGCTTTTGATTTCCTCCTGTGACCCCAGTTAAGCATCTGTGCCAGCTTTCCCACCTGTGCAAGACCCCAGTTCCTGGGGTTCTTGTGAAGATTACCTTTTGTAAGGCTCTTAGAAGAATTAAAATAAAGTATTTCCCTTGTGGTTGCACAGATGTCCATGTGGAAGAGTCCTGGGCTTCTCAACATAAATGCTACCATGAGCTTCTGCAGCGCTGCAATCATGTTCTACAGAAAAGACCAAAACCTGTATTTAAAGAGAAGAATGAAAGGCTCCTGGGAATAATTTTTAGCCAGCACCTAGGACACTACTTCTGGGAGCTTGTGCTCTGCAGAACTTTACAGGATGATTTAAGAATACTCCAAACTCCATTTTCCTATATAAAAGTGAGACTGGGAAAGCTAAAAAAGAAGACTGGGATGACAAAATGCAGAGAGAAAATATCAGACAGGGACTATAAAAGAAATGCAAAGTGTTAAATGTCTAGGGAAGGCATGGCAAGATAGGAAACAATATCCCAGGTATGAAAACTAGAAAAAAACAGGCTATAAGAAATCTTTATATAACAGTGAGTGAGCAGTAACTCCTCTGGGAAGAGGTCTGAAAGAATTAATTCAACAGGAAGTGGGAAAAGGTAATGAAGAAAGCACTGGTGTGACACTTACAGACTACTCAGAAACGTCATGGTGACAGTGCTAATGAAGTGCACATGGTTAATTGCCACTGAGCAAGCCCCCTACCATGCCAAGGTGCAGGCACAGAGCCTGAGCAGATGCGTTTGCTGACCATCCCATCACAAGCCATGGTTGAACACCAGAGAATTTAGAGGGGCTCATAAAGCAGGTGATGAAAAAAGGTTGGAGCTGGGTGATGGGTAGAGAAGGATGGATCTCTACATTTCTTTTCTCTCCAAGGAGCTACACAGTGCCCTTTGCCACAGCAGCTCCATGGCTAGCCATGCACCAGGCTAAAAAGTAGCAGCACAGACCCAGGTGCCACATCGAGACCCACAGTTTGTTGGTTGTCACACACCCAGCACCTGGGCACGGCAGGAAGCTGGTCAATGCAGTACCACACAGACACAGCTCCGTGTGCCAGATGTCAGGAAACACTGATCATTCAGATAACTGGATAACAATACATGGCACTGACAGAATACCTGTGATTACCAAAGCACTTTGTGAGTATGAATGCAACCTCTGTCACTAGGAGACAAATTAATATTTGTCCTCATTATACGGGAAGGAACTGAGACACATAAAGGTTACATGATTTGTTCTACACAGCAAAAGTGAACAGCAGAGCAAGGAAGATGATGACTGACAGACAGTCACCAAATTTCCTCCACACTCCTGGTTTTCCTCTACTCCTGGCTGTAACAGACTGCAATACATTTGTACTGGCAGCTATGGGGAGAAAGTACAAAATACAGAGCTGGGACTGAGTATTCATACTGGTAACAAGTCTATCCAGCTTTGTGATGGCAAACTGTAGATAGGGAGATGTAAAAGCTTTTGCAAAACACTACCCATTTCATAGCCAATCCCTGGACATTAGGAGCTGGGAGAAGACATTCACAAAGAACCATTTACTGCATGCACACACTCTACAAGGCAGTTGATTTTTACCAGTGTCAGACCCAGCAGATGCATAGCTCAAACAGGAATCCAAATCCAGGCAGATTCCCCCCAAAATCAGAAAAGAGACAGAAGTGCGGAGTGGACTTGTTACTAGCTGATACATATGAAAAGGGGACTTGAAACAATTCCATTCCTGGCTAACGTATCCTGCTTTGGAGCTATTTTCAAACCAGCAACAAAAAGGGAATAAAAATATTTCCTCCATGGATCTGGACTTCTCTCCCTTCCTATAATACTTTTGCTGTGCTTGCCAGATTGGAAACTGCTCCTGGCCAAAATGTCCCCACCATGAACAGAACAGAAACTGAGGTGTCTGCTAACAGATATCACCTAATAACATTTCACTTGCAGTCCACGCTGGTATCTCTGAAGGACCTGGAGAGCCATGCATTCAGAACGTGAATTCATAAACCCTGGCTTGAACTTCTGACATCTCCTTCACTGCTGAGCATCAGCCTCGCTGTGGGCTAACACTGGGTGCCTCATTCACTTTGGCCTTGTACCCTGTGAATTCACTAAGACTGTGGTGAATGGGATGTGCAGCTCAGCTTCTGAGCTGCACTCTCAGAACTATTCCAAACCCAGCCCCAGGCTGAGCTGGTCACACTGCCAGCAGTGCAGGCATAAGCATAAGTCACTGCTGCAGGTCAAGTGAGCTGATCATCACTCATTTCTCACTCTGAAACCCCTTTGCATGCCCAGTCCAGCCTTGTCCTGCAGTGGAATGGTCACACCTTTGCATATTTTGTCTCTTCTCCCATCTCTAAATTAGGCTCAGCTCCCCCTCCAGCTCCCCAAGGCATGCTGTGTGTATTTCATGGCCTTCAGCCACACAGAGAATTTAGACTGCCCAGAACTTGTAGGGTCAGGAATCTTGGCCATCTCTACATTCAGCTAATGAAAAGGAAAGGAGCAACGCTAGGTCTGGAGACAGCTGCACTGCTCTGGAAGGGAACTACTCAGAAGCACAGCTGGTCCTTTCCCACATGACAGTGGCAGCAGGCAGGGACCTGCAGCCCCCTTAGGCTGCCCATTTTGGTCTGCTCACACTCCATATCTTTTTTGGATTAGTATAGCTTACTGCAGAAAGCAAGCAGCAAAAAAGATCCCACCCCAAGAGATAATAAAGATTTCAACGAATGAAGGTTGCAAATGTCAGGGTGCATATTAGAGGACAGAGAAGCACACACAGGTGGCTACTACATTAAAAGTCAGCATTTGCAAACTCAGGGTGGCCAAGTTTACTTTCTTGCTGTCTCTCCTCTTCCCCTCCCACACTTGATGGGGGAACCTGACAACCTATAAAAAAATGCCAAGAAGCAGCAGTTTTGTAATCATTCGTGCAAGTCAGGCTTATAGGGCTGGACAGGAGGAACTCCCAGAGCACCTGAGAAGCAAACATGTCTCTCAACCCTCACATCTAGTGCAAGCTCCAGAAAATTCACAGGAATTTCTCCTACTCAAAACCAGACCCCAGTACCAGGATCCCACAAGGCAGCTGCTCCAGCCTCCAGCCCTCCTTGCCCCCCACAAAAAGGAAGGAAACCTCAGGGAAATACCAGTGGGCCAGCTCAGTGTGGAGGCAGCCCTGTGAAAATCAGCAGGGAAGGAGCTCTGCAGCTGCTGGTGGGGTTTTGCTCACCATGGTCCCCAGGGCAGAGGGAGAGGCTGTGGGAAGGACAACCCCAAGGGCTGGCCGGGAAGGAAAGTTCCCTGATGGTTAATGTGTCTCTAAGCAAGACAGAATCCACCTCCTTCCATGGAGCAAAGGTGAAATGTGGGGTCCACACAGTCTCACATGGCAGTGGGAATGCTGCCTCAGCATGGACACTTTGACCTCTCTTCCAAGCATATGAAAACTATTGCGCCTTATCGGCTCTCCTATGCTGGAAACCTCCCGCAATCCCATGCTGGGGACTTAGAAAGAGGTCAGGGAGAGAGAATTTTACATGCTGAATCATTCCCAGACAAATCGTTTCCTTATTATACATGGCAGCCTCCCACGGACAGACTGCCAGAGGGCTTTCTGAAATCGTATTAGGTGCCTTTCCCTTGCTTCTTTTTATCCCCCCGTCATTCTTCTCTCACTTGAAACGTTATAGCTCGCAGTCCCGCTGGAGAGGGTCTGGGGGTCATGAGCACGCAAACAGTCCAAGGGGCCCAAGGAAGGGAACAGCACAAGGGCCTGCTGCAAACTGCTCCAGGATCAGCCAGTCCTGCACGGGGCTCACACTCCCAGCTCACACTCCTGGCTCACGCTCCCGTCTCACACTCCCAGCTCACACTCCCGGCTCACACTCCCAGCTCACACTCCCGGCTCACGCTCTCAGCTCACTCTCCCTGCTCATGGTCCCAGCTCACACTCCCGGCTCACACTCCCAGCTCACACTCCCGGCTCATGGTCCCAGCTCACGCTCTCAGCTCACACTCCTGGCTCACACTCCCGGCTCACTCTCCCAGCTCACTCTCCCGGCTCATGCTCCCAGCCTACTGTGGGACTTGCAGGCAGAAGTCAGGATCCAGCAAGCCTGGAGGCAGAGCTGCCCGTCAGACCTGCAAGGCCTTTGCTCTGGCACGCTGCCGATCGCGCCTGCAGGTCAGGTGTGTGCTCTTACCACGTCTACTCACACCCCGGGCTCTCTGGATGCAGACCAGGAGCCACAGAATTATATTGCAGAGAGCATCAAAGGGGAGTCTGTTAATAAGTCCCGAGGAGGCACTTAGCTCTGTGCCATGCCAAGGCTCCGGTTGCAGCCTCCGGGCTGGAGCTGACTTGCACCCAGCCAGGCAGAAGTGTGGAGAGATGGGGGTAATTCCCCCTAGCAAACCGCAGCACCCTGTGTGGGGGATGACTTGTGCTGGAGGTTCCTTGCTGCAAGGGCTGCATGCCCGTGCCTCCCGTGCTGCAGCTGCCTGCGAGGGGAGGACGGGCAGCAGAGGAGCACAGCTGCGGCTCCAGGCCCTCCGTGAGGCCTGGGGAGAAAAACAAGATACTCAAACTTCACATGGGCGGTTTCTGAAGTCAGCACAGTGTCTTGACGGCATTACAGCAGCATTATTGTGCACAGCTGGGGGGTAAATTACTCCTTATGTAACTTTTATTTAACGTAGCAAATTCCCTTGTAAATCATGCTGCTCGGGCCCCAGTCGCTGCAGGGACGTTGCCAATCGAGGCTGTGACAGAAGTAATGCCAGATCTGAATCAAACACACAAACCCTTCTGAGGTTATTCAAAACGTGCTCAAGAGCTTTTCAGCAGGGCTGGATCTGCAGGCTCACAACACATGCTTGGGCCACTTCTAGTTTGTTACTCAGATTCCTCTGCTAAGGAGGGCTGGGGCTGTCCCACAACATTCCAAGGTTTCTATTTATTCCCACAGAACCAAATAGAGTTTCTCATGCTGCCTCTCCACTCAAATGTTTTTGAGCCATAAGAATCTGTTTTCACCAGGGAAAACAGAAATCTTCTCTAGACACTCACGATTTCCTAAAAATCATATTATCAAACCTGGCCAGTAGCCATCTCTCTCTGTTGTTTGTTTTCTCCTACCCTCTGTGCTCTGTTTTATCTTGGGGAGCATCTGCCCCACAGAGTTCTTTCCTGTTTCAGGAGGGTTCAGCAGTGAGTTACTGACAGCCCCATGATGCTGAAACAGGTATAATATGTAAGGATGACCTAGCACCACGAGGCCATTTAAAATGCAGCCACAGGGATTTGTGGCAAACTCTTTCAGGTTCCAGCTTGGAAGTGACTTGTCACCGTAAGAGCTCAGTCTCTTGGTGTCATTTCCAGCAAGAGGCTGAACTCAAGTGGTGTCTGTCTTACAGAGTTACAAATCCCGTTTTAGCCTCTAGGTTCCTCTGAACTTTAACAGATGTGCTATGAACCTCAGGTAAGTAAAGCAAGTCCCAGGTCTGAGAAATGAAACAAAAACTGCAAGTAGAATTTTATTGCTTAGAACCTGCTCTGGAATCTGGACCCACAGGAATTTGCCCAGCAAACACAGTTTCTCCTATCAGCAGAGCACCTCATTACCCATTGTGGCTGACGTGGCACTGCATCACCACGGAGTCCTTGTCTCCAGCACACTCAACATAGAGACATTCAGCACAACTGTGAAAGCTGTCCCCAGAGAGGCATTCCTGCAGGCATCTATGAGCAACAGTTCTCCCAAACCTGGCAAACACCAGCTCCCCACCTTCTGATTCTATCTGTCCAAGGCCTGAATCAGCTCAGGGTGGTCTGGGTTTTTGTTCTATTTTTCCTGCAGCCCATGGAGCCCTACTGTCCCACCATTGCATTAGGCAAAAGAAATGAGACCACAATTGGCCCAAGTGGCTCATACGCAAAACAAGAAAGGAAAAGGCTGGGGAAGGATTATCCCTACAACTGCAGTACTGAAAGGACATGGAGATTAACCAATTTGCTTGGGGTGCACAAGCAGTCTATGGCAAAGGCAAGAATTAAACCTCCAAGAACACTCCAAGTCCTGTGCCAGTGCCCTTACAGGCCTTTACTCTCTGCCTCTAATGGAGTGTCTTCACCTTTCAAGGGCAAAACAGGGAAAGTGGCAGTGCTGCTTTGTTCCCTTCCTTCAGCACAGCAGAAAATGAGAGTCAGAGCACAGCCAGGTGGGTCTGAAAACAGAGCACTTGGAGCAGCAGTGTCAAGTAAGTAAACTTTTTGGACAATTAATGAAGATGTGCTACAGCCAGAGATCTCCTTTCCCCCAGCTGCAAGATGCTTCCAGCTTCTGAAGTGTTTGGATCACTTCCCCATTCCCTCTCTGTAGCATATCTGGCAGAGTTATGGAGATGTGGACATTCGAGCAAGCAGAACTGATTTACCTTCACTTGCTTTGCTTCTCACCAGTGCCTGCATCCCCTCAGAACATCTGCTTTGTGTTTTATAGCAGTTTTAATTGGGAGCAATGCTGAATGCTTAGTAACCGGCTCTTTCTTTCAGTTCCGCAGTCAGGCTCCAACAGTATTTTTTATTTCTAACTGGACAACTCTGCCAGGGCAAACTTGAAAGCCCAGCTGAGGCAAGTAACTGCTGACACTCTGCAGGTGTTTTGAGAGAAAGTGCCTACACAATCCTTTTCCTCAGTTTCCTCCTTGAGCAGTAGGACAGAAAGATGAAGATGCATTTGATCTTCCTAAATTGTGAGGCTATCATGATTTGTGACTCTATCTTTTCTTCAGCAGAATGGGCAACCATATTTTTAAAATCAGTCTTGAAACATCAAATTAAGAAAATCAAGTCATATAATCAGAACAGAGACTGACCTAGACACCCCTGAGTAATTTTTGTCAGGGCCAAATATTTCAGATGACCACTATTCATTCTGCTGACAGAATTAAGCTGCCATATCTGGATGTTTCTCAGATGTAAACCTCACATCAAAATGACATGAACAAGCCAACTCTAGTAGTCTGGAAATGAAAAAAAGTTTATATGATTTCTGATTGGACTTCCATCCTGAAATACAGATAAAGGTAACTGATAGACCAGTGTAGGCTTGACACAGGGCAATCATAATGTTCATTTTCAGAATCCTGAAAGTTCTGATAATAAAAATAAGTAAGCCAATTTCTCTGTGAGGTGGTAAAGAAACAAAGCAATTGGCATCTGGCATTCTCTACCCAGCCTCAGACTGCCTTTCTACAGAAGATAGATTGTTTACAAACAAAACTACTTTCCAAACCTGCCACAACAGCCCTGCTTTATCCTTTAAAAAATTTCATCATGCATTCAAGCCTCCTTATGCACTTAGGTGGAAATCCTATACTCTCCATGATATAGACTGAACTTGAAACTAATCAAGTTTTCAAACTTTGTTTTGAGATCCCAGCTCCATGCAATACCAGGGCTCCAGGCAAGAACCTCCCCCCGAGTGTAAGCCAGCCAGATCTAAGGCTGGCTTTACCACCCTTTATACAAGCCCAAGCACAGCAGAAACAATGAACTTTGATATAAAAACAGGGAAACAATCATGACAGTGAACATCTGAAATGCCATCAGAGTCATCAGTACAGTTTTTCATGTGTCACTATGTCATTACATCACAGTTTGGTGGACAGCAGATGGGTCAATGACCAAGTCTAATTCCAGTCCTAGCATCGTCTCTTTGGACTGAATTCAGTCTTCATTTAATGACCTGCAGTTTTAATGATTTACTCCCAAGTATGCCAAGTCTCTATTCAGTTTGTTATGTGGCTTGAGGCATATGTTAAATAGGATCATAATATTTACTTACCTCACCAAAGTGGTGGGAGATTTAATGCACCAACTTTAATGCAATACAAAAAGATAATATCTGAAGCAGTTTCAGGCACTATCCTGAACCCCATCATTCTGTTTTTAAGGCTCAAAAAATCATATATTTTTGTGATGTTTTTTCTATTTCGTTCTGCACAAAAAGGTAATGAACTAAAGGTAAAAGCATTAGAATCCAAACAGCCTTAATTTGCAATACTGCAGATTCACAGCAAAAGCAGGCTGGAGGGAATGCAGCTAATTTCTTTTTCTTGTTGTTTTGTGACTTGAGCCAGTTAATAAAGGAAGAAATGAATTAAAACCTAATCAATCACAACTTTGACCAGAAAAAGAAGACAAAAAGAAATCCATGGAATTTTCCTTTCCTTGTTCTATGAGCAGCATTTATTACAGTACTCAGGTAGAGTTTTTAAGAAAGTAAGTTGAAAAGCAAAAAGGCAAAACTGATTTCTTGGTTGATAACAACTCTTCCATTGTGTTTGCAACACATTTTGAAGATGTAAATGATTACTGCAAGTGTTAAAACATTATTCCTGACTTTACTGGGAGAGAACTTTAGTACAGGTGAACCACTGGAGAGGAACAAAACAAACTGCTGGCAGTTCTGAAAAACTGTAACCCAAGAAGTGCCCACGATGTGCTCTGACCCTGCACACAGGTGGATTTTCTATGGAGACTGCATGACTTTAAGCAGTAAACTCAAGGCACAGCTATGAGAAGTAGGCTTAACTCTTACACAGTCATTTTCATCCTCATACTTACAAGCAGTATTTACCCAGAGCTCTGCATTACTAGGTCTGTTTTCCATGATGGGACATGGATGGGAAACACACAAGAGTTAAGCCTGTAACTGGATGATGCAAGTCCCAGCTCAGTACTGTGGGCACATCACTGTGCTGCCCATCCTGGTCACACCAGGGACTGCAAACACGCAGGAAGACCTGGCCAAACCACTTAATGAGACTGAGCTCTACAGGATAAACTAAGGAACTGCCATCTGCTCAACAAGGAGACAAGACTAGGAGGACCATGCCCCATTAACGACCTTGACTTGGATGGGAAAGAAGTGTCTTATTCTGCCTGAACCAATCCCTCTCTGAGTGTTTATGAATCCTTTCACCTACATCCACCCATCTCAGCTGTTTGCCTGTTCTTTAATATCTCCAGTAAAACATTAACATAGGAGCACTCGGAACAGAAGTCAATCAAACAGGAAGCATTCACTCCTCTCCATACCTTCCCAAATACAGTTCGTTCCCAGTGCTCAATTGACATCTCAAACACTCCTCCCTTTCTTTAGGAAACACCTGAGCAAACAGGTGTGTCTAACAGCCTGCTCTCAAGTCCAGCCAATCTCCTGGGAAGTAGCTCCTGATAAGCTGTCCTGTCTAATAGCTGACCCCTTTTTACATCCTTGGGTGAAGATGGGACTCATGGGAAACCTAGCAGGCAGTGCTGTGTAGATCAGAAGCTGTGGTTTCATTTTCAGATCTGGGCTGTTGACTTGTGGTGCACTGGCACAGGTCTGTCAGACTCTGCCTCCCAAAGTGCATTCACTATTTAAACAGCAAGTCCTTAGGAGAGATATTGCTGCTGTCTAAATGAGGGAGGACAGGCTGTGACTACATCGGGCAATTTAGGAGCAGTGTTAAAGTGTAGCTGGGAGAGCTACAAATGCCCTTTTATCTTTTCCCCATCCTGAAAAATCTGCAACCATCTGAAGCCATTTCCCAGGACATGTTTGTAGCTGCCTATTGTAACACATCCCTGACTTCTGCCAGACCTTCCTGGGTGTTAACCAAAACAGCATAAATACTATAAGGCCGAGAGCTGTCTCACAAGACCAAATAATTTCAATCTGTAACTCAACAGTGTTTGAACCCAAGGCCATTGAAACGGATGGCTGATATCAGACATCCGCTACACGACCCATCACCCTCCCACACTGCTCTGACCTCAGCTGAAACCATTTGCAATTTCACTTCTTCTGCAGTGGCAAGGATTAATGATTGATCATGAACCTTCACCATGAATCTCTGGGCTTCTGTCAGCCAGTGTCACAAACTTAACATTATCTAATTGTAAGTTTTCCCATTTAATTGCAATATACACCTGCTCAATGTCCCTCTGTGTGTGAAAAAGCATCATACTTCATTTAAAAAGCCTTCATTTAAATTCAACAGCTAGCTGCACAGATTTAACCATTAAACTGATTTATGTTGCATAAAAGATCAAACCAGATCACACCTTGTGGCCAAATAACCATAAAGGTTTCTGTAAAGATCATTAATTCACCTCCCTGGGCAGTTAGTTTAGCAGTAAATATGACTTAGATGACTTTATCCAGTTAACCTTAATCAATTTGTTATTATGATTAGTCACCCTAAATAATAGAAATGTGAGAGGGGAAGGTGCTACAGTTCAGACTCTGGTAATGAACAGGCTGCTGGTGTCCTGACCCCAGATTCCCACACTCCTGGGAAACAGGAATCCATCCTCTGCCTGAACCTTGACCTCAGCCAACCTGTGCTGGGCAGAGCATCTCAGAGGCTGGGCTTTGCCTGATCCTTTTCAGTGGCCTGCAGGCAGGCAGCTCCCACCATCACAACTCAAGAGGGAGAAGAAGGAATGGAGTGGGACAGAAGGCAAGAACAGCCCATGCACCCCATGCTACGAGGAAAGCTGGCCCAGTCGTCCACATACTGGCTTGATACCTGGCAAGGTTCAATTTGGCAGACCTTGCTCTGTCACAGATTTCCACAGTGACCTTGGCCAAGGTATTTCATCTTACTGTATCTCAGCTCCCCAGCTGTTAGACAGAGATGACAGTGCTTCCATCTCTCACAGGAGTGGTCTTTAAGTTTGTGAGGCATTCAAACATCACAGCTCTGGGAGCCATAAAATCTCCTTAAGTAGGTAGGTGATCACTCTGGATGCTCTGTTCTCCTCTCACCTTGCATGGCTCCATTGACTTCAAACCATCTAAACCTGTCACAGAGAATGTGAAATCAGATTCAGGCCCTTGATCTGGCAAAGGGATTGCCTCTTCCTCAGTCTCTGCAATAACCAGCAGAATGGGACCCAGTGGTGTCTATAGCAACATAAGTGGCCATCAGTTCTAAAGGAAATAGGCTCATCTCTTGGCCACCAAAGTTATTCACACCTGAGCAAAGCACATTACACTGACAGCCCAGCACTCCCTGTGCAAACTGCTGTTATCAACTGACTGCCTTTTACACCAGTTTAGAAATAGAGGGAAGAGAAGATGAGAAGGGGCTTAAATCATAACACTCATACTGGTATAGGTCAGCAGTAAATTCATGCAGTCAGTGGAACAATATTGGTGTAAGGAAGAAAGGAGGACCCGAGGTGTTTGGGTGTCTGCCCCCAGGCTCCCACGGGGCAGAGCCTTGCTCCTGTCACAGCTGCACTTGGTATGCAGTCAGCACACCAGTAAATCATCACTCCCTGCATGAAAAGGCTCATTCTGTCTGTGTGCATTTCTCTGTCTGTGATCACTCTCATCAGTGCAAGGAAAGCACTTTATCCTTCATTTTTTTGCTCAGCCACATACTTCTCCAGCATTCCTACATTGTGTACACAAGTGAGAATGTGGAACACTTCTCTTTGCAATATCCACAGATCTCCACCTCCCAGGGAAAGGACTCCAAACTCACACCTGTATTCAGCATGAAGTGCTGGACACTTTCTCATAAACTCAGTTCCTGCTTCAGTGTTTGGTCTGAACAGAAAACAAGGGTATCATCAAAACCAGTAAGTAAGGTCCCAGCAGGCTTTAGTTGAGAAGCTCTGTGTTCAATTATTTCAGTCATTATCACTAAACAAGAGGCTCAAGCATACCTGCAACCTTCAAAGCTGCCAACGTGGAACACAGGACATAAGAACAGACAATGTAATTCACTTGGGAAATGCAACATGCTAACAGAGATCCCTTCCTCCAATGTCAATGATTTTTTCCATTAACTTGGTCATCTTCCCATGATCATCTGTTCTCGGATGTAAGTTTAGCTTGCTACAAGTGAAGAAGGGGGATTATAGATTTGCACAGCATACAAGAAATCTCTGTGCCTATGAAAATAGTTTGCACTCTTTGGATGTGGCTGTAGGATGGTGGCCAAATCAGTATTGTGGAAACTATATAGTCTATCCCCATTTTTAGGGACATTTCCAAATCCACAGAAATTAGAGCACCAATAAAGTCTAAAAATGAAATCTGATGGATTTTAAGAAAAGTGGGGCCTCACTTTTAAGCATTTAAGAAGCATTTACTTAAAATTCAGCTTATGTCTAGGGGTTATTGATTTCAGTGGCACTTATTTGTGGGTCCACGTTCTGTCTTGATCTGGGATCTGAAAGCTTCAACATTACAAAGAAAATGCACAGTTTTCATTTTTATGATTAAAAACATATCAGATCAATCTCATATCAAGAAGGAGTCTTTATTTATGGAATATGATATTAAATCTGGATTCCTCTCAAATACTGGGAGTATTTTGTTACACTATGCATCCAGGTGGTACATGTGATTTTGACAGACAGGCTCATCTGAGAGGTGCCAATTAACCAACACTCTCAGAAGCAGAGCGTGACAAAAGTCACAACATCATCAGAGAAGGAATGTGTTTTCTCTCACAGGAGGAGATATCAGTGAGGGAAAAGTTCGTTCATCTCCTCCAACAATATATGAATAGTTCTCCTCAGTTACCCCACAGCTCCTTTACTAACTGTAAAGAGACATCATGAAGAAATGAATATATATTACATTTCTATTTTACATAATACATCTCCATCATTACTAACAAGTCAGAGGGAGTTAAAACTCGATGAAAAGGTTGTTGATTTTTTATCATCATGTTTGCTTTTAAACTTGCTGGAGTGCTTAAGCAAGCCCGTGAGTTCCACATTTGTTCCTAATTTGCTCTGAAGGCAGGGGGCCAGCGGTAGGGCAAAACAGGCAGTGTCTGGCACTTCTGCTTATTTTCAGATAGAGTTTAAGGCAGGAGTCCAGACCTGGAGGGTGTTTTAAAATACTGATCTTGAATTTCTACAGGATATAATGGTGTCCTATACACTATGCCCACAATTCTACATTGAATTAATTCAGGCTTCATGTATGAAGGAGAATGAATTTGAGGAGGATTGGAGCTACAGATCCCTGTGGCCACTGCTTAATGCATGCTTGCTGTTAAACAGTACAGAGAACAAAATCCTACATGAATTCTTATTCTATTATATCTGCCAAGAAATAACCATGCAAAATGGAACAAGGACCTCTTCACTTTTGAAAAATGCTAAGTGATAATTAATGATTTCAAATGTCAGAAATTCTATTTAATATCTTTTCTGGGAGACTAGTGACACCATGCCTGACCAATTCATCAGAAACAACTCTCTCATCCATGTCACCATCTGCCAACACCTTGAAAGAGTCTTTCTTTAGGACCAGACCTGTTCAAATATAATTTCCTATACAAGATGTGGCAAGGGCACAACATGCCCGAGGCTGTGACTACACACTGCTGAGAGATGGGGCTTTCTGTCCCGCTGGGAACTGAAAATGGCCCAACTCACCCCCTCCAGTCATGTCTTTTAGACAAGACCTGTTGCTGACTCACATCCTGCCAAAGAACTAACAACCTCACACAAGTACCATCTCAGAACCTCAAGCTGCTTCCTACTGGGTGTGTACAACCCAAACCTTACCTGCAGCATGAAGTAGGAGATGCTTGTTTATGCTACTAAAGTCACTAAGCAAGAAGCTTGTTTTTACATAGTTTGTCTACACCTTCATGTAATGGAAAGAAAAGGTATTTAGCAATAAAGCCATCAATGTGTTTTCAAGTTAATTGGTGCAAGCCCCTTGATGGTTAGTTTTTCTTGTGATCTCAAGGCTTTAAATCTTTCATATTTCTGAGATAAAGCAGAAGATCCCTTTTTGCTGGGCAATGATTTTGTCAACCTCAGACAAGGGTAGCAGGTTAGTTGCTGTTTTTATTGGTATAATGAATGATAATTATAACGTGTGTGTTAAGTTCTTCTGTTCCAGCTATGCGAAAAAAACAGATCAAATATACCCTCTACATGCAGCTATCCAAAGTAATAAGAAGTTGGAATATCCCAGGTAACAGAAATAATAACAACAAGATAATGAAAATCATAAAAACACCTCACTATTGTCAATCAGCATGGATCCTGCATGGCCAGCCCTGAGACAAAGCTGAAAAGCTCTGCCTGGTCTGCACCAGCTCCCCAGATCTCATTAGGCTGAGCTTACATGCCCAGTCTCCATAGAGGTCCTTTACAAGCAAATCCTACGTGTAAGCAAATCCTTGAGGACCTGAGGGCCATGGGGGGCTCAGCCACAGAGCTCTGAGTGCTCTGCTGGATTGGACCCAGCCCCAGCCACGTTCAGTAGTTCCAGCTGTGCCAGAACCATTCCTGACCCCCTGTTCAGTGTGGTGGTTACACCACAGGTTCTCCCCTCTCCCACGGGAAACATAAAGTGTCTTGTGGGCCACCCTGACCACACCTGTAACATGATTATGGCCTAAAAGAGTTCACAGAGCTACATGCTAGTTTAAGAAGCTTACTAATGGACTTGGCAGGCAAGAAAAAATGTAGGATTTAACATTTTTCTTCTTTCTTTAAATGTGGAAACACTTTGCAGATGCAATTAACCTTGTGTGGTCATCTCTTTCCACCACTTCAGGCAGCTAAGTAACACTCTTATTCAAATTGTTCCTTTGGCGTGAAGTTTCTCTTCAGAGAGTTTTTTTTTCCAATTTTTACCTCCCTCTTCAAGTGGTCTTAAAGAAAGGACTTGGTCAGCTGGACTTCAAACGACCCTTGAATGCTGTGCTTACTTTCACAGCAGGATGCTTCAACTGCTCCATCAAATAAGTCTCAAGCTGACAGGTTTGTTGATTGGGAAAGCAAAGTCTCAAACTGAGGGTAAAGGGTATGTCACAAATATTAGTGTAAGTATGGTGAAGACCCTATATCCTTGCAGGGAACAGTGTTTGCCCTAGGCTAAAGTCTGTGCTAATATTTTGAATTTATATCACATCTTCTCAGCTGATCTTACGGGAAAAAGGCCAATTGGATTTTACAGCTCAACAGCTAATAGGATTCTACAGGATTTGATAAAGAAAGAAACTGCCGTTATAGGTTTAACTATCCTGTAACAAGGAATATAGAGCTGTGTTAAATTTCAATATTTTATAAAATATTTGCACTGAAAATAGAGCTGCAAATCCATGTTATGTGTTAATAGTTTAAAATTAAATACCTGGATGCCTAGCTGCTGCTGAGCCACATACTGAGAAAAATAAGTTATCCTATAATTTTATAGCCTGAATTTCTGACATCTGCAGTATCTTCCACTCCAGGTGTTTCCTTTGCTTTGGAAATTTGGATTCAGAGAAAGAAAATTGGGACTCTGCAAAAGCTTAATCCAGAAGCAAGGTAGATCAAAATTAATTCAGGCACTGCTGCTTACAGAAGTATCCACTGTGGTGTATGGCACACTAATGAGACCCTGGGCTGACAGCACCAGTTATTCCCTCTACTGAGGGAGAGCAACATCTGGGCTCCTCCCCCAACATGTGTGAGCCTCCTTTTTTTAGTACCACTGGTGCCTTCAGACAGGGATATGGCAGCCTGAGCTTCTCCTTCAACACAGAGAGCTCCCAGGGGCAGTCGGCACTGCAGCTGCCCAGAGGCAAGTGCGAACACCAAGAGATACCAAGAGGTTTTTGTTTTTACCAGAGTGGTTTTGAAGAGAACTGAACTGAACTACCAGAGAAGAAAAGAATCGTTAAAAATTTGTATGCAGGCCCAAGGGTGGAATTGACTAAGAAGGAAATAAAATCTTGAACTAAGCATGTGAGGATCTCAAAGTCCCAGCTGGACAAGATAGTGAAGCATGGATTGAGCCCAGCTGATCCTGACAGCTCTCTACAAACATGATCCGTAAGAAGGTAGGACCCTCCTGATGAGCTGACTGGGACAAAAAGAGCAACCTGAACCTTGCCAGAGAAGAGCCAAGTAAGTGTATGACAAAGACATACTCGATCCTAGGGAGATGATTGAGAAGTCAGACTCAGGAGCCAGAAGCCATTTACAGTGGTGGCAAAAAAATACACTCTCAACTCTAACACTGGAAGCATCAGGCTTGCTGAGCCAAGCATCATCTCCTAGATAACAATCTAATGAGAAATCTCTCCCCAGCTCACTTTCTCCCTCCCTCCTCTGTGTGTACATCCCTTTGATGTACAGCTGCAAGGGCTGGCCAGGTGCAATCTGTTTCAGTGAGTAATATGCATATAGCTTTGTAAAGTATTTTTAAGACTTCAGGTGAGCCTGGGTTCAATGTTTTATGTCTGTAAGTGTCAGCTCCTGATAGGGAAGTTCAGCAGCTGCTGGCTGACTACATCTCACTTGGAAGGCACTGTACCTCCCCTCTCCAGCTTGCAGGCACCTAAGTGAAGAAACTGAGATGCAGGACAACCCTGCATCTTCCTACAAGAAAAGGATGAGCAGGGAGCTGGCTCTTGGGGAGGGAAAGGTAGTTGAATGTCAGTTTGTAAGGGATTCAATCATTTTAAGTCTCTCTAAACCTGCAGGGTTCTGCCTGTGAACTGAGGACTGAAGAGAGGGAAGGGGCTGGGGATTTTTTATGTATTGGCTTCTATAAACTGGGCCACCAGGCACACATGTACTCCTCCATTACTCAGCTTCCAAAGTGAGGCCAAATTGGTCATCCTGACTGTGACTCCTTTGCACAAGTCCAGCCGCACACTGTGAAGCTGATTTGGATGATTCTCTTCTCTTCAGCATGCAAAGACGAGTCTGTTTAAACTTGCCTCCATCCCCAAGAGTAGGTGTCTGGAGTGCACTGCTGGGCAGACACCCAAGACAGCTCTCGACAAGCTACGCTGAGCCTTGAGAGAAACATAATCACTTTCTGTTTGGCACCTGGGAGCAGTGTAACCACACTGCCAAGCTGATGCAACCTGCTTCCAAGGAAGACTAATTAACCCAAAAAGACATAACCCTGGTGTCATCACCTGGCTCTGGGCTGCTAAACAGGCACCTCCCGGGCTCACCTGGGCATTTCCCAGAAATGCTGTTCAACGCTGCTCTGCCCGAGGTGAGCTGTTCCGTGGCAAACCATCTGCTGCTGCCCACAGCTGGAATTCCTGCCTGACAGAGGGAGGCACTGCCCCGAGGCACACGCCCAGCGAAGAGAGAGGCAGCAGGCACAGACAGTGAGTGAGGGCAGCACGGACACGGCAGAAAGGTAACAGCAAGACAGGTGTCACAGGACGTCATTTTAACACACCCAGTTTCTCAATGCTCATTACTGTCCTGCTCACTGGAGCTATTCTCCTGTATCAACACATGCCACTCCCTTGATGCTCAGACAGAAGTGTCTGAGCTCAAAGCCAAGTGCCAGCCCCACACAGCATGGACAAAGGTTCAAGAAACACCCATTCCCTTCTTTCCCTGCCAGGGAGTCAGTGGATGCTGGATTCCATCTACAGGTTTTTGGCTCTCACCACACAGACAAGGAGCAATTTCCAATATACACGCTCATTACGCTCCAGCGGAGCAGACAATAAAGGAAAGGTAAGCGGCAGGCAGAGGGCTGTCTGCACACAGCAGCCAATGATGGAGAGGCTGTCCTCATCGTCCAAAATTGACTCAGACACTTCCAGAAATTCACATCAGATATCCAGCCTCTCTGAACAGATAATAAATACGTCTGACCCAATAATCCAAGTGTTATCTGTGTTTCAACTACCAAATCAAACAGTACAGCTACACACCTGATGTAATTTTAATAACGTAACACCACAAAGAGCAACGGAGCGCAATAGCGAAAGCAGACAAGGGAACATTGATTTTCAGATTGCATTCCACTATAAACATCAAGCTGCTGGTGGTTTATCTGAAATATAAGCAGAGCAAAAGAGGCTGAAGTTCATGCATTTAGGCTGAAGAGTGCTTTATGTGCCAACCCCAGAGGATCCTGCAGGCAAGCTGCCTCTGCCAGCCATAAACAGAAATTCTTCATTCAGGATCAATGCAACTTCAGCTACGGTTGTACTAATTGTAGTAGCTGGATATTGACAATGTTCATGTACATGTTATGCATTACAGCTTCCTGCCTACAGGGAAAGAATTTAAACTTCTTTGAGCACAGATGATTATACCTTATCTTAAAGCCTTGACCAAACTCCTTATGCTCATGCTATGTAAGTTTTAACATCCTGAACACATTCAGCTCTCATTGACTGCTTGTAGTTCCAGGAAGTTTTTCAACTACAGCCTCTGAGGAGCCTGTCCATAAGAGAAGGAGGCTCACTGCTAGCTTTTGCTGCCATTTACTTGGTTATCAACCAGGTGTAACTTCCCCAACATCAGATGAATTATTCCTTTGTACAACCAGGAAATAAAAACCGCAAAATTTTGTACACAGTATTTTGCCTTTAATTAGCGTGAGATAGGCCTGAGTTTCCTTTCAGAACCTACTTTCCACCTTTAAATATAAATGTGAGCACACATATTATGGTTCTTTGGCTAAACCTTAATCCTTTAATACCTCAATCCATCTTCTCTTCCAGAAGACATAAGATTCCAAGCCATACACCAAATGACACACTTTAGACAAAAAGGACTTATAATTTTACCCACCGTCTCTACAGGTGGCTTGAATAAACCTGTATTCCTAAATCTAAAACTGGCATGAGCTAGGAAAGGTGGATTTATCTTCTGGTGAAGATGAGCTCTAACAATATAATTTAAAAAAGGGTCAAGGTAGGAGCACTAAAAAAGACATTTCCCCTGGATGCAGGGAGAGCTTTCTAGGGATGAATTCTCTATACACTGATGCAGTGCATGCTGCACAGATTCTGCCCTGAGCATCTGCAGCTGCCTGCTGTCAGAGGCAGACACCAGGAGAAATGGGGCTTTGGAGTGCTAATGTCTAGTGAATGACACAGAGGAGAACTTCTAAACTCTGATGGTTTTGATGGCTGTCAGTTTTGATCCCATGCTACTGAAACCAAGAGGCAGCTTTCCTTCTTTACTGGAACACTGAACAAACATCAAGGAATCTCCTTCTGCCTGGCCAGCAAAATCTGCAATCAGATCTCAGCAAAAGTCAATACTTACTTATAGCACAGTATTACTTTAATGCTTGGATCTCCCAAGAAGTGCAGTTGTCAGAGAATGGAAATGGCTGGATTGAGCAGGTACAGCCTCCAAGGAGATGACAGTGGTTGGATACTCTCTCCCTTCCACGGGAGTCTGAGGAGGACTCCCTACTGATTTCATCAGCAACAGGATCATCAAGACAGATGATTCACTTACCTAGCTGATAAAAACATCATATTGGCATTCACACCACACTGGTCCAAATGTTCTCTGAATGAACATTTTCAGGTTGTTTCAGAGATTTTCAAGCATCACAGAGGTTCAGTGAACATTACTTCACCATAACTGCCTCTCTGAAACATTTACCAGTATGCAAATATTTAAAATTGTGAATTTACACAAGGGAAGATGCTTCTAGACAACTGTCAGTTTTTCTTTGGCAGAAATACAGAGCTGGTCACATTTTGGAAGGTATTTAAAGCCTAATATTTTTCAAAGAACAAGAGCCTCTACAAAATAAATAAAGCACAGAGCATGATTCTCCACTGGACACCTCCAATTTTACACCAGTGCAACAGTATCAAACAAATGGCCAAGAATGACTTATGGTCATTCTGGGAAGCACATTTTTCTGTGGGAGATTTAAAGAATTCAATCATGTTAGCTTATCAAAGAGCAGGTTAAGAGAAGATTTGATCACAGTCTGCACAGTATCTGGTCCTAGGCAGTTCTTTAATCTGGCACATCAAAGCACCAGAAGGTGAAATTAGACAAACAAACTGGAAAAAGTGGACACTTTACTCTTTACCTACTCCCTCAACATGGGATGCCATAGACTGTCAATTTCTTAGATGTCTAAGTTTAGATGACTGTCTAACACAGTCATATATTATTAGATTAAATTCCAGAATTAGCACATGAAATTCCATGTTCTGAAGTTTACAGAAAATCAGGCGAGACACTCAGAGGCTATTCTGCTTCAAAAAGAAAAATAAATACACAGTAGAGTTATGGAAATTATATTAAATTAATTTACAAAAAATATGCAATGTAGTAACAACACTATCAGATTACTTTTTTTTACATTTAGAAGACATTTTTGGAAAAAAAAAAGCTGTGTTGACTATGAAACAGCAGGTAAACGTTTTTCCAATTATTTGTAAGGAAGTTGGACCCCTTGCTTCGAAAACTCATGCAATTTATTATTTTGAGGTAAAGTGAGGAGGTTTAGGCTTTGTTTGGGTGGATTTCTTGTTAATTTCTCCCCTATAAAATTAATATTGAGGCATCTTCGCAATTCCCACACATGGAAAAAGCGCATTCATAACCATGAGGATCATCAGTTTTCAGTCTGGAATGCAGCTGACCTTTCCTTTTTCAGCCATTGCAGTTTCTTAGCTTCCACAAATGGATATTTACTCTTTTTTCTTTATTTCCTTTTTTTTTTTTTTTTTGGAAACATTCCATTCACAGTGTGCTCGGGGATTTCACTCAAAGTAACACATGCTCCACAGATTAGCAGGCTCTTAAAAATATGCTTGTTTCTCTTTATGGGTCTGGTCTATTAAAAAGAAGTTAACGGAAAGACGCACATTACTTCTGTGGGTATTGGATTGGGGCCTAAATTATTGCTAGTGCTGAACATGCACAGTCACAAAGCATTTCAGAAAACATGTGCTTTTGAGTATAAAGCGGATTTCCCTGAGATCCTTTCCCAACTCCAGTGACTAGTTCTGGAGAAGACATCTGCTCTCCCACGGAGCTTCTCCTTCTAATGATGGGCAGGATCAGGCAATCCCTGAGTACTCACAGTGGGGTTTTATATCACTTATCTTGGGCTTTTTGCCCTTTACACACACACACAGAGAGCTCTTTCATACACCAGATTCTCTGCTTCCCATCCTACCCTGGCAGCTTCTCTCTAGGCCATCCATGGGAACAGTCCTGGCAGCTCACAAAACCAAAATTGTTTGTGAAGCACCAATTTTGATGTGGTCACATTCTCCTGTGGCTGCACCATGCCCCATATACACACGTTGTGTATTTGTGCACCAAATGCATCTTGTGAGCTGAGGTGAAATTGCCTCAATGGATCCAAGGCCATTTTGCAGAGTCCTAAACATTTCCCTGGCAAGACCATCACTGGGCTCACCAGTTCATCACAGAATGATAATTTCATCCCATTAAGTGACCTGAAACTACTTAGCAGCACTGAGTTAAGTATGCTTCCATGGGAAACACCAGAAAGCTAAACCTCTCCACAGCTGGCTTAGAAAAGATTAGTTTACAGAGACGTCTGCTCCTTGTCAAAAAATTCCTTCCATTTCTTTCTTTCATGTTATACACGGACAGATCATTATTGGCTTGAAATTGCAGAATCCATTTCTTCCCCTTAAGAAAATCCATGGTAAGTCTTACTGGGTTAAACTAGTAATTTAAAGAACTAAATGAAAACAGGCAGAAACAGGTTTCTGAAGATAAACATAGGTTTAAAAAATAGTTTCAGCTTTAAATGGAAGCAGAAGTGCACGCATAGAAAGCTGATTTTTTTTCCTAAGTGAAACCAGAATTGGAAATCCAGTTGTGAGCACTCTGGACTGCTCAGCCACTCCCACTTATTCCAGTTACCTCTCCATTTCTCTGCTACTGCAATGCTCACTTATTGCCTCTTGTCTTTAATTAGGCATCCATCCCACAAACGGTTTATGGCAGCAGTGTTCCATTAACTGCAACAGGGCCTGGGGTCTATCAAGCTGCACAGAACACTAGCCCCTCTGTATAGGGCTCAGTCTGACTTATGTTGCCTGTTTGAAAAGTATCCCATATGCTGAAGACCAAGTCCTAACAGAGACCCCTCAGGCAAGAAAGAACAGGAGCCTGCTTACATATCAGTACAAAAATTTAAAATTCCAGATTGTTTTCTCACACCAAGCCATTTCTTTATTATTACAGCTCTCCCATGACATTCCTTAACTGCTTTTAAAGCTCTCCAGAAGGAGATAAGTCTTTATTTACAAACAGCGAAACTGCACAGAAAAATACTAATAGCAGAGAACAGAACCTCAGCTCCCCAGTCCTAGGCCAGCACCAAAATACACTAAGCTACACTCACCTTTCAGGAAGCTGCTACAATCAACTCCTTTAACTGTTGCATTAGCACTTCCGAATGTGCTGGAATAATTTTAAATGCCTCCACCGAAGGAGACAGAGCAAGTGAGCTTGTGAAAAAAATATGCTCATATGCATTTCTGAATTGATGTGTACTGTATCCTGTGTGGTTTATGCTAAAGCAGAAGAAAAAGCTTCAGGATACTATGGGTTTCCACCACACTGCTAAAATGGCAGAGAATAAAGACATGCATGGGGAAGGCAGGAATTGATTCACACAAATGTCCTATCTGTTCCAGTTCTGGCTGCATTAGCAGCGAGGCTCCTGTGAGTTCCCTCTGCCGGGTATGCTTAATGTCAGTTTAGAGAAGGGAAAACTATTCATATCCAGCTCCTAAAGAAGCTCCTGCCTTTACCAACAGTGTTGTGGCGCTGCTGAAAATGCCAGACATAGTGGAGCTACAGAGTTTAACTCATCAATATGGAGAGGGGAGACAGACATCTCTCAAATCTGGTCTCTTTTTCCCTGACAGTTTTGCTTCAGCCCATCTCAAAGGTGCACTCTGGAGTACTGCAGCATTTGAGCTCTGCTCTCCTCACAGCATGTGAGCTGTCTGACCTCAATGGCCCTGAGGTGATAGGGGTGACAAGTGACATCTGACAAAGAGTGACAAGAGAGAACACTTGCAGAGCTAAGATATGCCAAAGAAGACCCTGGAACATGGAGCTGGGCTCTTAGCTGGAATAGTAACACTTGGGTCCACAGGTATTAACTGTTTGAATTTGATCATACCCCCAGTTCTTGAGGAACAGATTGTGACCAAAGCCAAAAAAAGGACCTAGCTAAGGAATGCAAAGAAAGTAAGAACTGCCTTTAATAAGGGATGTATTCAGTTGGTCCTCATAGCCCAGGTGTGTCCAATGTGCCCCAGACTTCTTTATATTCTGGTTCTACTCAAAAATAAAAAATAGAATTAATTTAATCAAGACAAGATCAGAGACAAGAATGCATCCCAGAAAGCTAAAGAACTGCTTACAGAGCTACTGCTTTCCAGGAAAGGAGTCAGGGAGTCAGAACAAACACGGAACACAACATGCAGTGGAATCAGCAAAGCCATACATCAACAACAAATGGAGAGCTGAAGCAGAAAGGTCATTTAACTTGAGCTGAAACAGTATATACTCTACCCCAGCTCATCTGCACCAAAACAGCGGCGCATTGGCACCCCTAATGAGCAGCTGACCTAAGAGGGCAGTAACACCAACACAGGTGGAGCCTGAAGAGAGTATGGGAACACAGATTTGACATTCAAAAGCTGGAGAAAACAGAGTGAAAATAGTGAAGACAGCTCTGTATTTTCTGAACTGTCTCAGGAGGGTGGAAGATGGGAAGCAGCAGTACTGTGGGAACGTCCTCTACATTTCTGAGCAATTTGAGAGAACGTGCTTCTAACTTTTCCACTTGCAGAACCCTGGTTTCCTGTCCTCCAGCAATTAACACAGAAGATACGCCTGACACACAGGATCACACAACAGGAAACAGCTCTGGAGACCTTTGGGAAGCACCCTGTGCTGGGGGTAACACTGTGCTGCTTCTACTCTCCAAACACAGGCAGGCCCTTGGTGAGCCGAAGCTGCGCCTTTAATAGGGGCTCACCAAATGGGACAGAGGTCCCAGCACTCTCCAGCAAATGGATGGCAGATGGCTCTCAGGGATTAAGAGAGCTCTCTGTGGATGTGCAGCCAGTACAGATGTGACCAGTACATGACCATGCTCCTCTCTGCTTGAAGTATTTTCTCACACAACACCAAAAATTTTTATGTCTCTGACTCAGTTAATGGTTAAACAGATACATCCAAGGACCTGCTATAAAGCAGAACAACTATCAGCTTTCCTTCAACCACGGAGCCATCCCTCTGTGGCCTGGAAAACCCACAGTGATGGTACAAAATAAAAAACTGCCAGAATGGCTCAATGTAAGTGCGTGCAAATGCATCCAGGATCCATACATATTGCATGGGGGGGAAGCAGGCTAAGCCACTCTCACAGTGTGTGCATACCAAGTGGGGGCTTTGCAGTGCTACCAAAGAGAATACATGAGGTGTCTCTTTGCCCAGACAAACACAATAGTCAGATTCAAGCATTCTCTGCGGATGGCTCAGAAAAAAATGCTAACACACTAAACAGCGTTCTAATGAAAGGGTCCCATCCCTGAAGAGCTGATAGTTCAATTTGTATGGGACAATCTTGTCTGCATAACTAGAAAAAAGGATGGCATACCTAAAATGTTCAGAATTGCCATATGATTTAATTTGCCAGGTGATTTTCCATGTCCTTCTCCTTTGCTTGGCTTTGGTCTGTTGTCTGATAATACAGAAGGTAAAAGAGGAATTTCTGTTGGAAGCCTCCAACTTATTATATTCTAAAAACATTCAGGGTTAATGAGAGGAAACAAGGCTTTTCTTAAAAATGCTGGTTTCTCCACACTGGACATGGGACCCCATTGAGGCTAGAGGAAGTTATAAATTTAAAATGCAGCTCAGTGACCTAAATGGTGATATCTAGAATTAAATACTGCAATACAGACAATCCAGGGTCAGTACTGGTTCTGCCCCTGACCGCTGCTCGGTCTCTGAGTCAGCTGCAGCCCTGGTTATCTTCTTGAAAATGGATTTCAAAAATGGATTCCTAAGTAGGCAATGTGATTTGTGCCTGTGCTACAGCTAGTTAAAAAGGTACCAACAATTTTGGGGAACTGTAATAATACCACTCTGCGGATTTCACTTCAGATTCAACTTTTTTCTTTTGTTTTCTAGACTAAAAGAGTAATAAACTAAGACAGCCACTCCTCTGGTAGTGTCAACTAAAATCCTGTAGAAATCTAAAACCTGTCCCGGAGTCATAGGTTTAGGATCCAACATTTCAGCTTAGACCCGTCTGTAGTTTAAATCACCAAGAAAGAAAATTCCTCATTTGATTGAAACCACTCATATACAGAGCTCTTCTTACTGATCGAAGAAAAGTGATTATCTGCTCTTTTTTTTTGAGAAGGAAAATGACTGTTCCTAAAAAAGAGCTCACAAACGCCAATGTCCATTTTCTATAGAGTTCTGAAATTACATTTCACAGCTCCAGATAAAAATTAATGACCTCTGCAGTGTGGAGAATGCTCCAACTGGGATCACTTTTTCTTTTATTCTTAATGCCTTACAGCACAAACACTGAGCGAAGTGTCCTCACAGATATAATTGTGTTATATCACGATACTAGACAGACACGGTGCTGAGACCAGACAGTAATTTACTCACCGAGGCTCTGATCCAGTTTCATTGAAATCAATGTAAAGGTTTCCTCCAACCTGAATGGCTATTGACTGGATCAATCTTTTTCTCTTCATAGCTGAACACAGCAATTTCCCATTATTGTTCTGTGACCTTGCTTTCTCATTAAACTTCACTCAAGGGATTCCTAAGATACAGAGTACTGCACATGGAAGATAACTCAAGAGATTTATTCTACACAATCATGTCTAAAGAAAGTAGTGACAAGCGGGAGAACATACTTCTTTTCCTACCATGCAGTCTGCTGGCCATCATGAGAATGTCAAGTTTTACTTTAAAAGTAAGGTAAAATCTTACACACACAATATCCAGACCTCACCCTCTACAAAGTCATGGAAATGTGTGCAGTGGGGTAAGCTAAGGACGAGTTGAACTGCAGTGTCGCGGGGGTTTGTTTGAATCAGACACTTCAATGCCTATAACAAAAGTTTGGCTGTTTGTGCTCCTTTATTGAACTCTGCTGGGTCATCCAGACTGCCGCTCTCGCACACAACCACACTACTGATCCTTTTCATAAACAACCATGATCCCCACTAAACACACTCTCCCTTTCAGCAGCTGTGACAGAAAACTGCCTTTCACTTCTCTAGTGGCCGGAACATTACAGTTCCCAGTCTGAACTCACAAGCAATGGATACACACCTAATCCTGTGCCAGCCTGGTACTTTAACTTAAACTGTTCTTTCCTTCCCTGGTGTTAACACTCGTGATATATTTATGAACGCTTATATCCCCTTTCCACCTCAGCTCTGCTGCGCCAAACAAACCAGGCTGTTTTCATTTCCTCTCTAATGATGGCTCTTCACTCTGTTTAGAACACTTCGTACCTTGCAGTACTTCAAAATACTTGCACAAGTTTAGACAAATTATTAGATTTTACAGATAGATTAAGCTATGATGACCTTCTGAATTACTCAGGGTACAGAATATCACCTGTAATTCCTGCATTCTGGACATAATTTCAGGTTGAATTAGGTCATATATTTAATAAGCAAAGAAGCAAATTCATAATGCTCTAATGCATCAGGTACTCCAATGTGCTCAGGTACCAAAATGGTCAGAAACTCAGTGAAGGACATTCAGAGGGTAGAGCAGTGAAAACCAGCAGCCATGAAAAATGCTGCATTGTTTTAACAAATACATGTTCTATGATATGCTGAGCATCACAAAGTGCTTTCAAAGTTAAACTGGGTATTATCCTGCATTTATATCAATACCAAGCTTTTCTTTACAAGGGGGAATCTAAGAAACAGTTCCACTTGTTTTTATTTCTGTGCAAATATTTAAAATCATTCCAGGAGTACAGAGGAAAGACAGTAATGAAGAAAACACAGAGCTGGAAAGGGAAATTTATTAGAGATAAAAGGCAAACTAGCTTTGAGATTTCGATCCAAACCAAAAAATATATGGAAAACATAATGGCAACTTGAGTCTTACATTCTATTTTGAAAACAATAATGTGATGTAACAAATAGGTTTTCACACAGCAGAGTATGTTCATCCCTTGGCCATAGATCTTCAGCTGATGTGGGTGTGTAGCATGCAGAAATATCCTATCAGGATCCAAGACTTCCGTGGACTGACCCTTCCACAAAGAGCTGAGGCACCCCTGGGTATCTCACCCTCCTTCATTTCAGTGACTCCAGTCATCTGGCCCTAGGCCACTCCTACAGCAAAGCGCCTCCTTCGATTTGGGATTGCTTTGAAGCAAGTGGAACTATTCGCAGATGAGGTACTAATTTTACATGAGCAAACACAGCACAACCTGTGGCTTAACTTTAAGAGGTCCTGAGCCCCCACAGCTTCTATTGGCTGCCTCTGAAGCTCAGAGTCTTCAAAAGCAGAGCCAGCATATCCTCAGGGTCTGATATTTCCCCAAGCTCAGAAGCACTGAAAACTAAAGCACAAAGGTTATCAAAGGAGTGTGTGAAAACCTACTAGATTGTATAGTGTACATTAATACTAAATGTGTATCTGTCTAGTGCTCCCTGCAGCTGCTCCGCCAGTGAGACACCAACCAGGACAGTTCCACAATTGGAAAAGCAGATGGGCTGTGATATTTCCATTACAAAGAACCAAACAAGGTCTTGCTGCCCACAGGTCCATGGACATATGCTTCCCCAGGACTGATGATTTATGAGCTAAAAAATGGCAAGGCACTGCATAAATCTGTGAAGGTGTTCTAGTCTAAAAAACATCTGTGAACACTGGGGTTTTCTATCACTGGCCATGTAAACACTGCTGCAATAAGGAATATGAGTATTGTTAAGTCTGAATCTACAGCTTTCCTGTAATGTCTGGATTTAATTTCCAATAAGTCTGCACTTTACAAGAACATATTTTTTCCCCAGTTTTCTTTGGCTTTGTTTTCCAGGACCCTGTATTTTGTTACAAGGGAAAGAAAGCAATCCATAAAATGTTTTAAAAACAATATATCCTATGGATATAGGGCAAGACACGTCTTTAAAAATACGAACCAAACCTTCTTCCTCTGCCCCTTCAAAGGCTTTTGCAAGTGTTGCAGTTATTGCCCTATCTTTATTTCTGAAAACAATTGTGCTTTAAAATCTGGCCATACCTTCTTGCTATCAGCTTCATTAAAAGCTTCATTAAACGAACTGCTTCACTTTGTACTGAAACAAATTAGGAATACTTACATGATCAGTCAGCTGAGCAGCAGATAATGAACAGCTGAGAGACAGTAACAACCTAAATCAGTACAGCTGTTTAAAACGCATGGACATGACTATCTTTCAAAATCTGCCATATCCTGGTGAAATAGATAAATACTCTAATAAACACACTCCTTCCACACCTAGATTTCCTGGTTACCCTTGTGTGGTCTGTTGTAGCCGTATGGATCCAGGACAGAACTGAGGGCAGAAATCAGTTTACCCTTACTGCACCTACTTCTCCGCTGATCTCACCCTCGGGTGTTGACAGTAGCACCAGGCAGGTTCCCTTTTTTATCTGAACTCCCTCCAGCAAATTCCTCTTAACCAGCACTGCAAACGCATTTTAGTCTACTAACAGCTCTAAGGCTGATTTTATTGTAGTCCAGAAAGCATTTGCATTTGCACAAAAAAAAAAAAAAAACCCAAAAACTTTTAGACAAAGATCAATCACTGAGGAAGTCTGGCAGTTTCATGAATGTTCTTGTAAATATGCTTTGGCATGAACATCTGCAAAACGGACTCATTTAAACCCCCATTTTTAGTGAACACATCTCCCATTCACTCAGACTGATGACAGATTCACATGTGGCTTTCGTACATTACACCAGCGGCCACCAACAAATGAGAGCCATGCAAAACCACAATGGGCTACTCTCAGGCAACTCTAAAACTGAGATTTGTCTCCATAAAAGCCTATATGAACACTTACTTTAAGTAACAAACAAATTTATCAAGTCACAAATCCCTGTGTGAAGACAAAAACCAGACCTCTGCTTGCTGAAAGCAGTTGCTGTGATTTAGATAAGGGATCTCGAATCACAAAGAAGCTCTCTGTTTAGCACAAGCCACTGATTTACTGATGCAGTGGCCTAAGCAACACATTGCATTTCCTAAAAGGGCCATGGCACCCCAACTACCAAAACAGCCAATATAAGTTCTCATCACACACAAAAACAGATTATCTGTACGTACACACAGATTCATATGATAATCTTTAACACAAATCCACCCCAGACACACAGGTGAATATGAAGAAGTCTGAAACAAACTCCTATTTATTTTCTAATCCAGGAAATCAGACTGAAATTTTTCAATAGGGTTTGGGTATTCTATTTGTTTTATTTTGTTTTGCAGAAGGAGAAAATCCGTACTCTGTACTCCCAGGATGAGGAGATGCTGTATGCCAAATGTCAGCATGGAGCACATTTTTACAGCCAGCTTCTAAACCCATGAATAAAGAAAAGGGCTTAGCGGAAATACTGACAGAAGTTTAACCACAGTGGGCCAAAGTTAGCCCTGTGTAAGGTGCAGGCAACTCCACTGATGTTAATGGACTTATACCAAGGCTGGAGTTGGCCCAATGCCTCCAGCTGGCACAGCTAAAATCTGCAGGCGTGATACAGAAAGACAGCAGCCTGGAGGGACTGGCCGCTTCCCTCTGAACCTGGTGGGATTCATGTTCATCAGAATGGATTGCATCAATTCCTTCATGAATGAGCACCTGCAGATTCACCCACGATCAGCTCTAAGGAAACTCAATGATGCCAGTTTTTCATGGGGCAGTGATTATGGATTACAGTGCTCCCAGTAAACTGTAAAGCCTGAGGGATGATAATGTGCCCCTCACTGGCAGAAACCTCCATCAGGCCTCCTTTTGCACACAGTGCTGCGCTTTGTTTTTTCCCTAAGAGAAAGACCACACAGGGATTTTGACATCCTGTAAATGGAAAGCTGTAGTTGGTTTCTAAACGTGATGAATCCGATCCTGAGGGCCTTAGCTTCAGCAGGGAATGAATGAGCAAGCTCAGGAAAAACAATGGTGCATTATCAAATTAATTTCACAGCACAGATCACGTGAGATTCCCCGGAGTCCCTCCAATGCCAAAACACAATCCAATTGTGTGGATCAGCGGCACAACTGCTGTCATCAACGGTAAATTAACTGGCCAGACTCATCCCCTGGTGTAACCTCACTTGAATTACTGAATAGGACAGTGGGATCCTGCAATAGACAATTTTAATACGGAATTTGCCCAGTTTCAGGTTTTGCCAGTAAAGTGGAATTTCCAGTCTTTGCCTAGATTAGCAGATTTAGTAATATTGCATAAAATCCTGCTTTATTGAAGAGCTCCATATAGGCATAAATTTTGTCCATATGGAGTTCCACTGCTTTGAAGTAAATCATACTTGCTCCAGTTTCATTAATGGGATGACAGTAGGTCACAGCAGGTGACCTCCAAATCCTACACACAGAGGGAAGCATAAATACCCTTACACAGCCTGACATAGACTTCATCTGTATCACAATCAAACTGAAAGTGATTTAGGCTACAGTCCTGCAAAGAATTCTTCATGGGCACATCTAGAAATGTATATTGCTGAAAAGCTGCCCTGAGCAAAGCAGCTTTGTCTTAACATATGCTGAGTACCTTGAAGTGTGCACACACTGAAATAGTCCAGCACAGCACAAGATCTTGCAACACTGTGGAAACCAACATGACAGGTATGTTGAGGATTTAACTGAAGACATTCAGAGTTAAGTTATCTGCTACCATGAGCTGAAAGATGAAAACTTTCTGACTGCAACTTCTGCAGGTTCATTACAGATGAGGCAGACACTCAGCAAGCGCTACAGCATAACTTACAGCCCCAGTTCTACATCTCACGCACTTTTAATTCAGCAGCGTGCTCTAAAGAAAGGTGATACTGATTCACAGTTCAAAATATGCAGTGATACAGCAGAGAGCAGTGATATCATACATGATGTAAGAGGTATGAATCAAGAAGTTAAATAAAGCAAAGGGCAAGATTGGGTACTTAAAACTCAGCAAGAATATTGCAGATATAACTGGCTAAAAAAAAAAAGACCTGGGTTTATAATTTCATTCACAAGCCACCTGAGCCATTATCAGGGCATAGTTGTTAAAAAGACAAATGAAGCTAAACCATTGTATTAAAAAACATTTTTCTAGCAGAGGTGAAGAAGTATTACTAGAGCTGTTCAATACAGCTCTATCTTGTACCCAAAGCAGAGGAATTCGAACTTGAGTAGGTCCAGAGAAAAGCTACTCACGCTATCAGACACTTTATGGATCTCATGAGCTTAGACTGGTTTAGGAAAGGAAAACAAAAGCTGAGAGGGGATGTGATTACTAACTATAAATACATCAGTATAAAATAGCTATTTAGGTTAAAAGACAGTGTTCATACAAGAAATGAAATTATATAAGCTGTCTCTGAATAGTAATAGCTTACACCTTCGAAAATATTTCTGGCTATCAAAGGGCTGAGTTTCTTCAATAGTGTTCCAGTGAGAATAGTGCGAACAAGACAACTATTAAAATGTGCCTTTCTGGGCCTAAACAACACACCACCTATCAAGAGCAGGGAGCAGGGTCAATAGTCGGGAGATGTCATCCCAATCTTGCTTCTCTGTGGGGTACTTGGGACTCCTCAGCCTTGGTGAGGAACTAAAGTCCCACCATACATGGGCTTATCACAAAATGACGGACTCTTACTACACTGTAGCTTTCCTTTTCTTACCTGATAGATTCAAAAGGCATCCTACTTAAAAACTAATAAAACAATCTGGTCAAAATTTAAGGGAAGATTACAAGATTTGAGAGCAGAATGATTGGAGGGGAGTAGCAGCTGAGGAAGAAAAGACTTCAACAACAGGAGTGTTAATAAAAAGGTAAATAAAAACATGCAACAACTACAATTCAAGCAATATCTATGCCTATAAAGAAAGTAACAACAGTAAATCTTGTGGTAGCATGTTATCACTTGTCAGATGAACATAAAAAATTGACTCCATGAGTGCTCCTAGCCCATTGCAAATAAGTGAAGCATGTTAACCAAAACAAGTAACTTCTAGCAAGATTTTGGAGATGAGCAGCTGGAGTGATAACATCTTACTCTAGGTTGACTTCAACTACAACACATTTGATGGCAGCCTCCACTGTGCAGAGAATCAACCATCAAAGAGTAGCTCATTACACTGTGGCTATGATGTAAGTAGTCACACCACTGTACTGCAGGCAGCTGCAGCAATAAGACTTCCCTGACACTTATAAATTCTATATGATTTATGTATTTGGGGGTGTAAAGAATAATTTGCATGACGTATTTAGAAAGCTTTAATTAATTTAGTGATTGATGCTCTAAAACTACTGAGTGAAGTCAAGACTTTTTTAAATTGTTAAATTATATTTGGGAATTAACATGAGCAGGGCTGAGTAATCACCACTTCACATTCATGTATAGTTCATTCAGTTCAATTACGTTCTTGCATATAACGAAGAAGAAAAAGAAGCCAAACAAAATGCTTTTGCAAGAATCTGGGTGACAACTAGTACAGTTCACAGAAGAGTAAGAAAAATAGTAGATTTTCTTTAATCCATTAAAAGAAAACAAGTCTGAGAATTATTAAGAAGGCAGGATATATACTGTTCATGGTAGAATTATGCTCAGAGTGATGAAGTATTTTGTGAACTATGCTTAGAAGACTTTCCATCCTGCCCAGCAATACAGTTACAGGTACCTGTTTAACTGTATATTATACAGATGCACAAATATTTTAGGAGAGAAGACAAAGAATACCATAACCAGTTGAAATGCTATGGAGAATTACAAGAAGACTCAAATACAGGATATCTTGAACATTCCTTGTTGTAGGGAACACCTGGAATGCTTCCTCTTGGAGAAGAGGCTAAAAGCATTCCTTGTATCTCTTCTGGTTTTACCTTACTAACTACCATTATGGTAGGAGAGAATCAGTGAAAAAATAATAACAATATCACTGGCATCAAGGATTAAAAGAGATCAACTGAATTTTTAAGGAAAAAATGCGTATTATTTTTTACCAAGTCTCACAAGCTGGTTGGTGAGCTTACTTGTAACAAGTCTGAGGAGGGTAATTTAAAAGAGAGGAATTGGTTGATACACCAACAGTGAATATGAATCCAGATTATCCAAACTCATCAATCCTAATTCTTTGTATGGAGAAATTTCTGCACAACTCTTCTCTCTTGGTATAAAAGTTCAAGAAAATCAATCAATATCTTTTACTTTTGTTATTAGCCACACACATTCCCTCCAGTTCTGCCTACCCTGGTCCCCTTGGTGACGTTGCTTAGTGCCTACTCACACACAAGCCCAACACACATTTCCCTGGAGATTTATTCTCCCCTGTATCTCACCGTGGCACCAAGAATACAAATTGATCCAATTTGCCACCTGTCAGGACTCAGGGACTCAAAAGCAAAGAGCGCTGAGGTATGAAATGGATGGATACTGACCGTGATAAAACAGTTCCGATTATCAGAATTACTCCATCCCTTAAAGATAAGGACTCCAGCAACATCTTACCCTTTGGCAGGGGAACTCAACACATGAATAATAATTATCACCCTCAGTTCTGCACTGAGTATCTGGTTGTATATGACTCTTCTCAACTTGTGAGAACCCAGACAATTCCACCCCAGCTAGAGATCTGCAGGATGCCAGTCACGTCCTCTTCAGGCCATGACAGAACAAGCCACTGGCTATCAGCAGAGGTGCTGGTACCACAAATCCCTGGCACCTCTGGTTTCTCTGTACCTGTGCTGACAGATGCAAATGCTGTTGATCTATCAGTGAGCTCTCCACCTTCAAGAAGTCCACATCAGAAAGACAAAACCTTTTACACATCCATCTTTCTCAATTTGCCAGGCACACCATGAGGAGAGCACGAAGTGGTGCTAACTGACTGGAGAGCAGATGAACACTGTAACATTGTGCTGCACAGGCAGCACAGTCAATTCCTGCAGCAGACACTCATTTGATCACAAGTGGTTCTGCTGGCAATTTACTTTTCTTGATCCCACTGAAAAAGAGTTTTAATCTCTGTTTTAAACTTGACTTCTACTTGCTGCCCTGAGGAAAATCAAGGCCAGATAAATGATTTTCAAAGACAAGACAGTTTCTTTTCTTCCAGATTCAGAAAATGATTTTGTCTTGATGAATAATACAGGCTTTAGTCGTTTAACTCAACTCTGAGCTACAAAGCACCTCTGCTCTCTCCAGGTAACCAAGGACACATGCATTTTTAACACACCTGTCTCAAAATGAGTTTGCAGGGCAGCAATCAAAAATCTACCCTGTAATCTGGATAACGAGATGTAGAGCCATTTGAAACCACTCAACATGCAGCCCCATGCTGTCAGTCCTCAAATTCATTTTATTAAGGATGGCTACATTGTAAAGCATTTCTCTATTTGGGGGGGAAGAAAAGAAGTTCAGCAAAACCAGTATTTTTTATAGCTAAGTGTACTTCCAGAGCTTCACAGAAATCTGAAACCGCACCAGAAAGTAGGGAAAAAGACCACTGGTTATTCCACAACATCAAAGCACAGATAATTTAAACACAGAAAATAGTTTCCTCTGAATTTGCTGGATCTGACATCAATATTGTCTTGACATGTCCTTTTCTTTCTCATTTCTAATTCCCTCCTTGCATCCACACACCAAACTTCTCCTCTCCACAATCTAACCACTTGCGCTTTTGATACCACAACCCAGCATGTTTCTACACCATTCAACATCTCCACCACTTGGTTCCTGAGCAAGGCAAATAATCCAACCCCACATCAAAACAACAGGTAGGAGCAATCTGAAAACTTCACAGGTTTCTGTAATGGAAGACAGCAAGGAACAAGCAAGGTCTTATTGCCAAACAGCAAGGAAAATTAATGAGGCTTTCAAATGCCCAACTGGCAGCAATAGTGCGTTAAAAGAATGTAAAAGGGGGAAAGGACCATCTGCCTGCCAACTATGAGCACTCTCTGGCTGGTGCTAAAACCTCCACTGACTGCTGGGCTTGAGATTCAGGTATTAAAGTTTAAGAGATGTGTTCAAGACTTTTATTAAATGAATGTGATTTACACCAAAAGACACAGCCAGTGATGCTTCTTATCCTCTCTTACTTTTACTAGTCTTTTTCCTCTAAATGGATTTTCTGGATCTTTGACCACCAGTAAAATTTCAGGCTTTTAATAAAGGATTCTTTTAAAATTACAATGAATCACAAAATATATGGAACGGGGGTTGCTATGCAATTCCAGATTGCTTGGTCATTGAGCTAAAAAAAAGAAAATGGTGGCCTAATCATCAGGTTGAAGGATGGCAAAGATAGCCTAAAAAAAAGTATTTCCTCTGAAAGCTTTCAAATTCAGATCTGGTAGAGACAAAAGGAAAGACTTCTCTAGGATTTGGTGGTAGCTGAGCCTATCTTGAAGATAAGGCACTATTTGACAGAATAGTGATTAGTATTTGGTCAAATATGAAGTGAAGTTTTACAATAGTCCCCACAATTGACATTACCCCTAACTCAGAGCTGGGAAGACTGAAGTGTCTCAGTTACATTTGCACCCATACATCACTCACACACACACACACACACACACAGTTTGGGGACAGCAATCTGTACTAATCACACACAAGCCTCCATTCTTATCAACCAAAATCCCTTTCCTAGGGCAAGGAAACAATCAGGTGTTCACATATCAAAAAGGGGGTTAGTGGCTTTCCACTGCAGGGACTCATCTTGTTCCAAGGCTATGTTTATAGTAGTAGTGTAGTAGCGCCACATTTTCAAAGGTATCCAAAACAATAGATTTATGCAGGGCCCATAAGATGCACAAGTTAGTTTAACAAAGGACATGCTGTTGTTTGAGCTGAGCATTAAATGGTGGCACTAGAAGACATACATCTCCATAGTGAAACTTGTAGTAGTATTAAACTGCAGTTTATAAGAATTAAGCTTACTGATCCCTCACATAAAGCATGGTAGCAACTGAACTATGTACAAATACTGGAAAAGTGTAAAAATATAGAAAGAGTTAACTGGGGGAATGGCAAAAAATTAAGGAAAGTTTAGGCTGATTGTTAGACAGAGTTCACTACTGGTCGATGAGATGCATTCCCCAGGGAAGCAATAGGTGCTTAGTTATTTAAAGCCAACAGGAGAAAATGTGTTATAGGGAACAATTCCACACTAGTAAGAGATAAAGTGTATAGGCTGCCAGCCTTTTCCAATTCTAGTTAGCTTATGATTTACTAATAATTCTTCTTTGGGTTAAAAGGTTAAGACTCACATTATTCTTGCTGGTCTCCACAAATGCACATTACCAAACAGAGAGTTAAAGTTCTCCCTGTACAATGTGCTGTACTGTCACCTTGCAATTACTGAAATATCATGCAGTGAAGCCTTTTTCACCACAGAGATTTTACCTGCCAAATGATGGTGAGGATCACTTTAACTAGACCTCCTTGCTCTTTGCAAAACAACAGAGCAGTTGCACCCTGTCTCTCTGAGACTGAGTGTGCCTGGAAGTTACGCCTGGATGAAAAAAACAGGTTGTGATCAAGATCTACTGAGATACCTGGAGCAATTCCGGGCTCTGGCTACAAACACTGTCTGCATTCCTAGCAGCTGTAATGCACTTTCAGCTCTGGCTCCAAACTTCAACACACTTTGCATCAGCCCTAGACTAGGTGGACTAAGAGGCCATGCACATCTCACACTGCTCCTGGAAGATGACATGACACAAACAAAAGACAAAGTGAGCAGCTTTGTGTACAGACAGGACAAAAGATGTGCTAAGAGCTGGAAGGGCTGGAGAAGCCAGTTATTTCAGGTAAGCAGCACAGAGTTCCCCATCTGTGGAAAACAAAGAAAATTGTTGTCACTCTAGAATTAAAAGCCTGCGTGGGTTACCAGACATGAAGGAAACAATGTAAGGGGAAAGAAACAGAAGGAGGAGGTTTTGCAATGATTCAACTATCAGCCATGAATTGCCATGTTCAAAGGGTGGCTCTGGGATTTAGAAGAGAAGCCAAGCATGGGAAGGAAAGGAGATTGTATACAGACTTTTTTTTATTCTCCCTAGTTTTCTGAGGCCTATTCTGCATGAAAGGACAGAGCTAGTAGCTTAAGAATTCTCTGAAAATCCTATTTCTCTGATCTATACTTAGAGAGACAAATTGTTGTCCAGAATGAGCTGGGATCTAGAAATACAAGGACACTGAACTGAAAAAGAGCACACGAGAAACCACGTTTTACTCCCTTGCTCTTGTGTGATGGTGGTTAAAAGCACAAAATTAAAATGCCTGTGGTAACACATTCCTGGCTTAGCCAGGCCGAGGTGAGGCCTCCCGACTAGGAAGAGCTGCAGGGCACACAAAAGCACCAGATGTTTGCCTGCTGAATGACTAATCGTGCCCTCACCCTCACTAAAGTGTTCGAGTGGCATGAAGAGACACATTCTTGGCTTCATAAACAGCTAACGTTAACATTCAGGAGAAAATGTCATTAAAAGTCTGTAGTTTAGCCCAAAGTTGGAGTAGCTGAAAACTCCTCGTTCCCTTACCACCCAGACCAGCCCCCCAGACAGGTGGGGAGGTTTCTGGTGAAACACAAACAGCTGTATTCACTTGATTAGGTACAGTTGTGAGGATGAAAGCAAAGGACAAGATCCAAGCACTGCAGCCTGCAGGGACTGGGCAGAGGGAGGGAAGGGCCCTCCCCTGCAGGAAGGGCAGCAATCCTGTCGGCAGCAGATGGGAGCTTGCCCATTTCTGACAATGCAGATGGGAATTGGGAAAGGAACAGAGGTTACAGGGCAAACAGCATGAGAAAGGTTGGAGCTCAGCCCATTTCCATCCAAAAAAGCCACATAATTAAAAAAACCTGTGAGAGGCAATTCAACTGCAGTTTGCTCTTGCTCTTGGGGGGTTTCTGACAGAAAAACGACAGAGACCTGCCCTCCTGCATGCAGCAGAACACATCCACAACCTCTAAGGGGAAGCTAACATAGCAACACTTCCACGCATCAGGAACTCTAGGCTGAGAAACACTATCCTCAAGCCCCTGACCAAAGAGGGCAGCCATAGCCAAAAGGCTCTTTCTGAGAAGCAGTGACTCTGATTATCCTTCTCAGACCAGTTTCAACAAACACCAACACCCCAGAAGTCCTTCTTTCTCTTCTCTTGCAGGTATAACACCCCTAGCAGAAGAGGACAAGCACAGGGATCTGTTGTTACATGAGTCCTTCCTGATGGGAATAGGATGCCAACCAAGCATGCTTTAGATTTTTTACTAAAACTACTGTCAGACTGCCAAAGGTATTAAATAACAAATCTGCTTATTTTCAACCATGAACACAGTTCAGTGCAGCCAAGTGAAAACAGTCCCTCGCAGGTGGACAGCATATAAAGTGCTACACCCAGGCCCTGGAGAGGACACCCTGCCCTTAACGATGTGTATTCCAGCTGTACTGCACAGATGTATAGTCCCTGTTCCAATTTAAAAAATACTGACTTCGGTAGACTCACTAGTTTAAAGATAAAATATGCTATTGGCTCTAACTTCAACTGTACAACATCGATCTATTCTACCTTCTATTAAAACACAATCTTGGTAGCCATCCATATCGGATGCAGTAATGAAAACCCATCGGCTTCTACAGACCACAAGCCATTCTAAATGAGAGGAACTGTTAACTGGGTATGCATGAAAGAGTGAAATGAAAAAACTCTGAAACAGTAAAGACATGCACAGTCCTCAAGAATACTTGGTTCAGATTAGAAGACAAGTATCTTCAAAACATAGCCTCACCCAAAGACAGTGGAAGGAATTTTAAGACACTCTCCCTTTTATGCATTGGTCTTTGGATCAGGTCCATAGCTGGAAGTTCATAGCCAATCCACAGGCTTTAAATTCAGGAAGAACAAATACAGTAACTTCTTGAGTAACTTTTAGAGGGGTAGTCTATAAAGACTACTTGCTCCCAGCATTTCAGAACACATCAGAGCTGGTGCCAACTAATCAAGCTGATGGAAAGTTCAGTGGCCGTTGGATGTACATTGGGAGAGGAGAGAATGGGGAGCATCTTCATTTGTAGCCCACTTCAAAGTGAAGTTATCTGGGGAATCATAGGAACATGGAATACAAGAGAGCTTTGGCAACTCTTTAGTAATCTCTAAGTCCTGAAAGGAAGCTCAACAATTAAAGCTAGCATGTGAGCCTTAATGCACCAGAGAGGTCTGGCTTTCAATTTGAATGCTGAGGTTTGGAGGCTCATTGCCAACAGCAGCCACAGAGTCAGCAGCTTGTTTCCAGTTCGTGAACTCCATATGCAAGCTGGATTTCCACTTTGGGAAGAGGTGAAGGGAAATAATTCAAGTTATCATGCCTTTAGGGTCTATGTTTTTTTAATTTCTTTTTTTTTTCCATCCAGGCTGGCACATGTCACTAGGAGCAAAGCCAACACTAGACACTCAGTGTGTCAAAGTGACTCACTGCTGATCACTGCTTGTTACTGGGAGCACAGATGTGGAGGAATCTAAGATCTGGAAATGCAAACTTCTTGCATCAAAGGAAGTAAGGGCAGCTAATACCAACTGTTCTGCAAATAATTTAGGCAACTAATTGAAAGAGTTAGCAACAGCTAACTGGTGGGAATCTATCTGAAAGCACTGCTCCAGCAGGGCGGGTTTCAGAATGATGCTGCCAGTTTGAACTAGAACATCTTGTTTTTAATAGCACATATCTGTCCTTTCTTCTGTTTTGATGAAAGAAAGGGTCATTTCAAATGGAAATGACTAAATGGGAGCTGTGCTTCAGACTGATTATTTCCTATGCATATAACTAATATACAGGGATTAGAAACAATTTAAAATACATAGCACTTTTCAGGTAATCCTTTAAAACAATCTTTGATTAATTCTTACAACTCTAGAAAATGCTGTCTTTTTTTTTTTTCCTTAAGCATTATTACTTCAACAGAGAAACCTGATACTGACTTCCCAGTGTTTGCCCAAGGCATTGAATGAGCTGCTGGTAGAGATGAGCTCAGAAATTAAAACTCACCGATTCCCAGGTTTGTATTTAAGCAATCACAGCACATGTCTCTTTCTCAGTCAATTCATGACCAAAGCAGGTGACATTTATACAGAATTACTTGAATGCAACCAATATCAATACTTGCAATTCTATAGCTGGCCCTGATTAAATATTCCCAGAGCTTTACAAATCCCAGATACCAAAGCCTTACAACATCCCTGTGAAGTACTGTTTGGTTTGTAGGGGAGCTGAGTAACAAACCATGGAGTGTTCATGGGACATGTTCATATTCACAGAGTAAGCATGCAACAGGACATGATGCTAGCCTTGAAGTCCAGGTCATTCCCACGTGTTTCAAGTGTTCTTTGAGTCTTCAACCAATGTTCAGCTCAAGAGACCATTTTGCCCTTCCTTCTGTTCAATTTTCAGCCAGAAATATTTTCCATAAGAGGCACAGAGAAGATATAAGAAGACCATGTGTTCTCAAACAACCTCATTAAGGACTGACATCCACATACTGAAGTTTTGTAGGGTGAAAGGACCAGCCACAAGAGACTCTTATTTTGTTCTCTAAACAAATTTTGGGACTGTGTGCAGTGTAACGTACATACCATTTAACCTTTTAACACTGTTAGTTGTAGGTGCCAATAAACTCAACAAGGGAACATTTGAAATCAGTCTCACCTAACTGTAAAATCGATGCTACCTGTCACAGCACAGTAAAATGCTACAGCTCCAGCTGTACTGTATGGTTGCACCCCCCCACTGCATGAAAACACACACAATGTTCTCTATGATGTTGCAGTCCCGTTAAAACAATTTTCATTAAATGCCTCAAAGAGCTAAAGAGATTGCTATCTGAAAACACACAGAAAGCATTTAAACCACAAGGTGCTTGGATTTCAGATGGATTCCCACTGCTATTTGAGTTTGTCAGGCAGAGGTTCCAGATGAGTGGCACTGCACAAGTTGCTATCCACGGAGTAACTTCTCATCCCCAAACAAGTTTTGATCTCAATGAACAAAACAGACCACATGTACTCTAGTGCTCATTCAAGGTGGAAAGTTGAGAGAGCACTCATCAGACATCCTCCTGGAGCTGCTCAAACTTCCTGTCCCAGCATCATCTGACCTCTGCGTCAATTAGAACTTCCTGCAAAGAGGAAATTATTGCCAAATAATCCAGGATGTAAATCATAAATTGCAATAGGTAATTCCTATTAACTCCCCTAGTGGATACTGTATTGCACAGTCAGAGGATCTTCTTGTGGTTGAGAGGATTACAGTAAACCACATAAAGGCTCTTTTTAGTAATCATTCCACCTCAGGCAGATGCAACCACTGCACAGGTAGGCACACCTGTGATAGCTGACAAGCCACAGGCTGTATTAGCACTACCAACATCCAGGTACTTACTTGGGCACTTGACACCTTTGCTGTTAAACTAGAGCCCTCGGGGGCCAAGAAGAGACAGTGAGCTTTCAGAGCTCATGTGCACAGAGAAATAAAACTCTAAACCTAAAGATGCTAGAGAGGTTTTTGTTTAAGTGACATATTTGTTCCTTCACAGCCCATCATCTGACTTGGTTCAGATACATCTAAAAGCTCCAGTGAGGAAAAAAGAAAACAGCAACCATAAGAAGACAGGACTTCTTTAAGTACATATGTGAGTGATGATGTTTTTATGAATTTAACCCAGCCAAAGACAAGTAGGTGCCAAGAACTCTTCCCAAGAACATGGTATCATGCAGCATCCCATTGCCCCTCTCAGCTCTGATATTCCAAAGTCTCCTCCAAATGCATGCTCTATTCCCTGCAATCCTGAAGAAAAGCCAGGAAGAGGCTCAGCACATGACATCCTGCACTTTAACAGCAGAAAGGGTGTTTTGGCTGCTGACTCCACAGCAAAGCCTTTCTTTTCATTAAAGGTATATCCAAACAGTATTTTACTGGCAGACACGGTTTTCTGCTCAGACTCAAGACAGTCATTTACAAGCCTTGCTCACCTGCATCCTTAATTGGGGATCTCATTTGGCTATGGCCTCTTACCTCTCTTTCCCACATAAGAAACTCCAGCTCAGGAGAGGAAGTGCTTTGAACTCTGATTAATTAACTCAGCAAGAGAAAGTCAGAGCTCAAAATCTACCCTCCCCTATCAGAAACTCCTTATTCTGCAGTTAAGAAACACGAAGGTGCTGACAACTCTTAAACACTCCTCCCACAGGAAATATATTTCTCCCATAACTTCTGGGGAATTACTCCTATACAGTCTCAACATAAAAAAATCCCAGTAAACAATGACACCCACGCATACACACACACCTTCCCAGAGGCAAGCACAGAGGCCCTGAGGCCAGGCACATGGTTTGCTGTTGTACTATTCACATAGGGCTTCCAACCTCCTAGATGAGTTGTGCAGGGAAGACAAGGAGATGCATTTGGGACTAAATTGTCCTGTTGTGGCACAGCATGTCCAGGAAACTGGACACCTGCACTTCTCTCTGAGCTCTGCACATCCCAGTCATAAGCCATTGAAGCCTAGCAGCCAAATCTGACAATGAGGTGCCCTGCTGGAGAGGCATGGTTCTGAGATCCCCATGTCTCCAACTCTCCAAGACTTCTACCTGCTTTGAGCTTCTAGGACCCCTGAGACCAGAAATGCACTACCAGACATCCAAAAATAGAGGCTGTACCTCATTACTCTCTAGGAAAAGCCATGTCCTCTGCTGTTCTACAAAAGGAGCATACAACCATATACATTCTAGTACAGCTATCTCCATTAATACAACACGGGGATGCTGCATATGGGCCCTAGTCTCTCTCCCTTTCACTTTATCCTTGCCTAAAATGGAAATAAATAATACCCACATATCATGGCAAAACACTTTGTAATCCCCAAATGAAGGGTTCTGTAGGTGTGAAGTATTCATAAGATGTATTTATTTTCAAACTGCAAAAAGGCTGGTTGCTGCGTTTCCTGGCTGTGTTTAGCACACCTCTCTGCTGTGCACATCTGAAGCACACATCAGGGGAAAGAAATGCTGCAACAATCAACTCCAAATCCCACAATCTATTTGTTCTAGTAATTAAAGAAATATTTGCTCAGGAAGCAGGTTTACACAGGATGAATAGTTTCTAAGAACAAATATGATTTAATTATGTGTAAGTGCAAGAAGCATGCTACATATTAAGTAGATTAATTTATGATCACTAAAAATACACACAAAATTGGTACTTGGCTATTAATTTTCTGTCTTGGAGAAAAGAAATGGTAAGGAAGTGTTCACAGAGTTGTCTGCTTTAGCAGCTTATTTGAGTGTGATCTGTACGCTTTCAGAAAGAACCAGAATAAGTCCTCCACATAAGATAACTTCATTTATTCACCACATTTGGTAAATAAATTGTATTCTGAAGTGTCAGAATTGCTCATTTAATGACACTGAGGATAAAAAAAACCACCCCTTTTTTAATACTTACCATAAGTATTCATAATATATTCTTCAACAGCATTTGTCCTTGCTTTATAGAAAAAATAATTTCCCAGAATGTACAGGGACTATTTCAAGGCCCTTCTTTAATATAAAGAATCCATCATATTTCTGCTGTCAAACAAGAAAAAATGTTTGTGGCTGCAGGACTGTCTTTAACTGCCGCTCTCTATGAGCTTAGACAAGAGACTTAACTTCTATTTGTCTCATCTTCTTCCCTGGTAAAAAATCAATTTGTTCACTTAAGACTCATAAAGGACAATGCAATGAGTGTGTTATATTACAGTGGGATAAGGCACAAAAAAACAATGATGACTGTTTTTGTAAATTCTTCTTCCTGTCCTCTGCATGTGCTACTAAATATAGTGGAGAAAGACAGTTCTAATTGATTCTTGTCTTTGTTCTTATAGCTGCCTTTCATTTTCTGCACAAGCTTCCTCTCTTTTCAACATCCTTGAAAACCAAGAAGAATTTACTGGCATCCCACCACAGTTCAATGTGCTGTTACCACCTGGTTTTATCTCAACCAGAAAGATGGCTTTTCACATTTGCTCCTGTGTCTGCTGGTAAGAAGACTTCAATTTTCAAAGCCCACAAGTAAAGTTTTTAGCAGTCTTGATGAAATGGACTATCACTAGCCTCATGTGTGAAAATTCAGAAGTTAATACATTTTAAAGGCATTTACAGATCCTATCATGGTTTAGCTACTGCTGAGTTCAGCTGAGCATGTGTTCAGCTGAGTGCTGGAGGTTTGGCTGATGCTGTTTGAGCTGGAGAATGGACTAGACAACGCGTTACGGTCAGTTCTATGAAAGTCTGGCCACAATATATTAAATTAGTGTATGCCTTTATCAGATGCAGCTCAGTATTTCATTATAATCTTTAAATCTTAGCCTTTAAAAAATACCAAACAAATTTAGAAGGATATGGGAGAAAGGAAACAACAACCTTTGAACTCCACTGTGAAATGGAGGGGCCAGCAAAATAAAAAGAGCTTTGTAGTACTTTGGAAATTAAGAGCAGACCATTTCTATCAAATAAACACTGTTGTAGCTGAAACAACACAGATTGCAGGCACATTTGTAGATTTCTGTTTTACAGAGAAGCTGAAGTTTTTGGTGAAAGATCTTCCTGCATCAATCTGCTTTGAAGTGCTTCCAACAATCATGATAATCTGTTCCAGAAACTGGTTATAATAGAAAACACTATTTCAACACGGCCTACAAAGCACATTCCTAGAAAAGCTTTCAGTTACACCTTAACTGTAAATATGCCACCGAGCCACTCACTTCTTCACTGGGGAGAGCTGGCTGTGGTAAGCACACGTTTCCTCATCTCCTGCCTTCTAATTGTGTCTATCAAGTCTTTGTGACTGACAGATATGTTAGCTCTGCTATTCAAAACAAATAAGAGACACCTAAATTATACTGCTACATTTTAAAGAGGCACTGTCAGGTTGAAAACGTGGGGCCATCTCCTGCAGCTCTGACTCCGGTAGTATGCCAATTTCAAAACCAAATATTCTTTGGATAAGAACTGCATAATGTGAAGGTTTTGGGGTTTTTTAAGATGAAAAGTCCAATTTTAGCTTTCAAAAATTGAACTCTTCCAACTGATGTCTCTTGTTGCAGGGTCAGGCTCTTGTCTCTTCAATAAATATCTTAGACCATTAGAACTACATATATCAGACTATTTCCACTACTTGACACTATTAATTTAAACCCCTGTCTCTATCAGGTAGAAGTCTGCCATGGAAATAGTCCTGCTGGCTCAAGGCTGTTGTGATAACTTCACTGAAGCACTTCAGTAGTTCATTTGGTCTAGTTGTGAAGAAAAGTCTTACTCATCTCAAGTTAAATTTTCAGAAGTTTTATTTTTTTCCTTCCTCAGTTGAATCAGTTTGGGAAGGGAAAAAAAATGCAAGCCTCATTATTTTACCTCTGTTTCTAATCAATTACTTCTGCATCTTATGCTCAAACTTGTGGAAGCCTAAAATTCAGCAGAAATAGAGATCATGTTGTTTCAACTTTTTGTTTTAATTAAAACTAAAAACGCTTCTCTTGGTGCTGGGTTTTGCAACAGCATCATCTGGCAGACCTCATTTTGGAGAGTGCCTCTGGACCAACATCATCCCTATGCAATCTGGTTCCATAGGTACAAACTTGTCTTTGATATTTTGGGCTCACATTACAATGCTCAGCCAAGCACAACTGCAGCTCTTCACTGAGGCTGCACTCATCTATCTGTGAGTAGAATTGGGCTCTTGAACTTTCCATGGACGTCCAAGCCCTCTGAGAGCTTTGTAAATGGATAGCAGAGTAGGCTGCCAGAAAACAAAGGGTTTTCATTAAATGATAACATCTTTCCAAACTAAAAACAGAAATTGTACTACTTTTGGGAAGATTCTAGTCCTCTCAAACCACAAGTATCACAGTTAAGGTTAGTGCAACCCAACCCGATACTTCTAAAATGTTTGTGAACAATTTAACTGTTTGCCTTGTGTAAGCAATCCAGAAGTCAGGCCAGTAAACTCTCATCCACAGGTCATTTTACTGAATTAGTAACACCCTGAATTTGTGCAGATTGCAAAAGTGAGGTTGATTCTAAAGACTCAGATTTTACACTTGCAAGAATGGGATGTCCTCCTCACCAGAAATTCTGCCTGAACTCGGCCCTCAGTTAGTTTGAAGAGTCTCTTTTCACCTTGCCTGCATCTCAGTGCTCCTGAATGAGAGTCTGATTTTGCCCAGGCAAAGTGCAGACCGATGTTTTGACATTTCCCTGCAGAGAGTTCCCCTGACACAACACTGCTCTGATTTACAAGCAGTGCTGCTGCTGCAATCCCCAGTCAGCTCCAAGCCACCCTCCTCTGCCAGTAAAAACCTGCTGTCACCTTTAACCACTGCAGCCACTCCAGTTCTTCAAGAGGCATGTAACACACCAGGCTCCTCATGCCAACAGCTTCCTACACCACTATCCTTTTTCCTGTGTTCCAGCTTTACAGTCCTTATCTCCTGCTGTCTATGTGCTCAGGTCTGCTCTACAACCTCTACCCTTTCCGTTCTCCCAAACCTTTATAGCTGTCGGTACTACTGTCTTCTTTGGCCAGTAGCATCCTTAGAAAGTTCAGGAAAGAGCCATCAAGCAATAAGGATTGAAAAAACATTGGAAAATCCAGTGTCCTACTTAATTATCACAGAAAAATTAAGAAATTACTTGACTGCAGATCAAAGTACTCCCACAGCAAGAAAATGTGATGCTCTCCTCTTTGGATAAGAGCATAACAGGACCAAGAACCTAACAACTAAGGGGCAACATGATCACAAGAGTTGCTAAATTTTAAACACTTAACCAAGAATTGCAGGATGTTCTCTCCCTTCATAAATATTTAAATCAAAATTGGATGTTCGTTTAGTGCGATTGACCAGCTTGAACATGAATCAGCTTGGGGAAGTTCTTTGCCTTCAGGGAAGGCAGAAAAAATGGCTGAAAGCACCTTCCTGGCATCCGGCACCGTGGGAGGAGAATGGAGGGGACCAGATGGGGAAGAATCCCAGGAATCAAAAGTAAAATTCAAATTAAAGAGCAAAATGCAAACTAAAGGGTAAAATGCTAAAACCCCTGTTCACATGTGTTCTCTCACAGGTCAATGAACTCCATTTCAATAAAGACCAAGTGGCCAAAGACTGCTCACCCAAAACACATCACCCTGAAATCTGCCCATGAGTTTTCAATGCAAAATTAAATTTAGACTTTTCAGCCTTGATGTGCTTTGTTTTGATGAATCCAGGAATGAAATATAGCACTGGCAGTAACCTCATCCAGTTATCTTAACTAATTTAGCATTTTGGATGCTTTAGCTTATGAACTTTGCAGAGAAATTTTTGGCAAAAATAGATGGCATTGTAACTTCAGCCTTCTTAAAATTAACTCACTCCAGCTATTCTCAGTAGTACCATCATTATCTGTGAAACCGTGCTCAAATGAAGAATCAATAAATAAATATGAAGAAGAAATTTAGGGGGAAAATGAAATGTTATTAGCATTCCAGGAATATAATAAACTCATAATTCTCTGAGGTAAAACAGTGAAGCCTGGATTTGCAAAGCTACCATAGACAAGGAGGTGTGCAAAATTCATTCCAAATATAAGCTGGTTTAATATTTCAAAGACTCATTAGAGGCAACACAAAGCATTAGTAAAATCATGGTTTGTATTCCTGATGTACAGTCCTAGACAAATACAGAATGTATCTAGTAAATTACTCTCTTGGGAACAATTTCTGTTGGTTAAGGGGGGGAAATGTTAAATTTAAAAGATGTTAATCACTTGGTTTTGTTTTATTTCAGCCTATATAGATGCATGTCTGGAATGCATATGAAAATGCAAAATACAGGAATAATCCCTAGTTCATCTTGAAAATGTTTGGACCAATAGTGCACATGCAAGCAGAGTACTTACGTTCTCGACCCACAGCCACAGTAACTTACACTGCACTGTTTAGATGAGTAAAGGATTTGCACAATCAAGTTACATACTGGCAGTGTTGTGCACAGATAAATGCAGTCTTGTAAGGCACGAGTTTACGGCTTTGATGCAGGAAAGCAATAAGATGAAACATTTCATTCATAGGATTTAACTACACTTACAGAATAAAGTAAATGAGTAAGTGTTTTCAGGGCTTGTAACCTTGCCTCTGCCACTAACATACTCTATGACCTTGAGCAAGTCACATCAGACCAGCTTTTCACAAACCTCAAAGTTTAATTTGTACAGATTTCAGTCACTGGCAACCCTACCTGGCACCCATCTGCATCATTATTCATGATACCTTTAACAGATGAGCACAAAATTCTCCAGGCCACAATCCTTTTATGCCTCACTTTCTGTCCCTGATGATTATTACTTCTGACTGCTGTTAAAATGGAAATAAGGCTAAGTTGTACTATTATATCACTTGATTATCCTCCCAAAGCAGGAACTGTGAAATTTTTTTATATTATGTTACCTCATCCTTTGTCAGTATTGGAAGAGCACACAGTTACAGTGCATATTCCTATTTTGCTCATGTTGAGCAAGTATGTATCTTTATCCTACCACAAGCCACTAATGATATTCTTCCCTCTGTTGTTTTTTATTTTAAGTAGGTGGTTACAAGCTGCAATTACAACTAAAAGCTAAGCTCTTTTAGACTGGAGAAGCACATTGGACACAGGGAGAAACTGAGTCTCAGCTTTGTGTTTCTAGTGAAAATGCCCTTCATATGTGGAATGGACCCCAAAAAGGTCAGAGAGTGAAATATTAAGTGCTTTTATAAATCTAGACTGATTGCCCTGTCCAAATCATGTGTTTGAAAATCTCCTCCTGGCAGAAAATCATCTTCAATCAGGAAGGGAGAGCAGAGAAAGGAACATGAGGCAGGGCAGAGGGGATCTGTAATCACTCTAACAAACTTCTGAGATCTAGCCAATTTTTCCTTCCATGTGTTATATATATACAGGCTCCAAATGCATCTCCTTCTGCATTCTTGAATTTACTATATTATCCTGTTGAACTGAGTTATCCAGAGTGAACTTCCTACCCTTTTCTTTCTTGCCTTTTTTTTCCCCTATCTTTGATGCGCTGTAAATCAACACCATAGAAGATAAATAAGCAACCTTTAGCTGAAACAGCAGGCTAAACAACTTCCACGTGGCCCAGCAACACAGCAAAGCAATTAAACCTGCCCAACAGGCCATCCATAGTCAAACTCCTCTTCCCTTAAGAGGCTGGCCCCAAAGTATTCCCAGATTTAGCCTAATCCTACCTTTGAGTTGTGCAGATGGTTCCACAGCAGCCACTCAAAACGCTTTTGAAGTTACTATGAATCCACACATCTGGATAAGCTTGTTGTCCCCAGTTCTGCTGCAAGAATGGGGATGTGGCCAAGGTCTCATGGAAGTTTGTTTCTTGCCCTTCAAGAAGACAGGCAGGATCTGCTTCTTTCCCACAAAACTAGTCATAACTGTCACAGCCATATTTTGGAACCACCAATTTGATCTCTGAGTCAGAATACTTTCATACAACATAAGATATTTTCATTCTGTTATCCTTTCAAATAAAATTGAAGCTATTTTTTCATTTTCACTCTACATCGGTAACCTGCACAGCGTTTGCACAAGGTTTGCACTTGAAATGAAAAATACTGCTTTTAAAATGACAAACACTGAACACAGGACATTTGTTACCACTAAAAAAAAGCTTGCTCTGTCTGTGGAGAAGCATAATTCATTCACTGATACATGCACCCACATTTTCTCCAGGGAGTTTCACAAATTCACATGCACTCCCAGCACTAAATTTTGCATTTCAATCTAGGCATTAGCTATAAAAGATGTGTAAAATCTTATGTAGTCAGACAGAAGCTGTTCCCTATTGGCTACATAATAAGCACCTTAGGTGGCTCCAGGGTATAAAATTATTCCAAAAGGGGTGTGGAAAAAATTACACTGCGTAAATTGATTCCAGATCCACCTGTTCCAGGTGCCAGCAAATGTATTTTGTTAAAACCATCTGGTTGTCTTAAAAGCTAACAGTTTTTGAAGACTATGGCACAAACAATCTGCAAAATACACAAACTTCCGAAGCCACAAACCCTGAAACTGCAAATGGCTGATAGATCATCTATGCAGGACTTAGCTGGGCTGTTCTGCAGGACTGCAGGTGGCATCTCTGCCTAACATCTGAGACTATCCGGCATCAGGGTACGTCCTCCACAGCACAAAGGGTTCAAGGCTGCTGGAGGATCCATCTGGCATCACCACAACCTCATGTGATATTCTCACTTACAGAATGGGTTTGCATCATGGGTCTGAAGTTATGATGAAGCTTTTGAGCGTAGCACAATATCTGGCAGAAATGAAACTGATGACTGTGGTTCTCTGCAGGTGGCTATGTCCTGGCTGCTCATGTGTTGCTGCATTATGGTTAAAGTCAAACTTTCGAAACTGTCACTCTGCAATTTATTTAACTCACAGGAAGAGCCTGTTAGGGAGTATGTTATCTAGGCTAACAAGCCCATAAGCATTTCACCTGCTCAACAAAGCCACAGAGGTCAGACACTGCTACAGTTTGTGTTTATCAGGCTCTGGCTGTGCCGAGTGCCGTTTCCCAGAGATGCATTAGCAACAATAAAGAACATGCAGCACCTTGTAAGATCAAGCTCCTTCACAGCAGCTTCTGTGAAGAAAATATTCTGTGCTGTTTCTACAAATGACCCCTTTCTGAACACCAGTGAAATTACACATATGATTTACAAACTCTCCAGGTGTTCACAATTGATTTGGGGATTAAAACTAGTAATCAGCGTGTTTATTTATTGTCTCATTTAGAGCTCACTAAAAAGTAAATAAAGACACACCAGTCCTTAACCAGCACAGAGCTTTGGTACATGTTTAATTATAAGTACATGAATAGCCCTGCTACCAATTCAGAGTCATACTTTGTAACTTGGTAACATCCTTCACATGCAAATTACCTCCCCGAGTTATTACATCCGAAAACAAAACAAATCCACTTAGTTTGTAGAAACATTTTTGATAACAGTAATACTTTTGGACTATTACTACTGATATACTCATCTTCAGAAAAACACCTTGAGTGATTTTTTTTCTGGACCTTAAAAAATTGTGCTTTCTATGAGTTATGAAGCAGAGGCAACTTTGGGAGTTGTGGCGCTGTAGTCAAGGAGACCCTGCGTGCTGAAAGTCACAGTTGTGCTGTCAGAGCTCTGCTGCACTTTACTCACATGGTTTGAGCCTGGGATAAGAAATAACGGCTGTCACGCAGTAAATTTTTTTTTTTTTGGACAACAATGAGAACAGCGGGGAAATAAATACTGAGGTTAACTGTGCTTGAAGAATAATCTCCAGCAAGTAAAGCACTGTCCACAGAAGTTGCAGGCTCAAAGAGCTGTCAAAGTCTCACACTCAGCTCCCATTGAAAAACTCATGAAAACTGCCACCATGGACAGAGATGGGATGAGTCCTGATATTGGGCACACTGGACAAGTCAGCAGTCTAAAAGCAAGAGAAACAATCCCTACAATAAAACTATCCAAAACAGTGCCTTCAGTGAGTCGATTTTGTTTCCTTTAGTAGCAGAACAATAACGAAGAGCTGTTGCTTGATCTTCAGAAGCAACAACATGGACACGGGCCATTTCAAGGCCCAGCAGGAATAGTGCAATATGCCATGGTTTGTCTCCTGGACTAAATCACAAGGATCCAACCAAAAACTGTAGCAGTTCACCTTCACAGCATTCAGTCTGTAAAAGGTACTCCATCATTTAAGACTGACTTTGTGATTTCAGTGTGATTTGGTACTTACACAGCCGCTACACAACGAACACCAATGAATTTTACCCCTAGAGAACCATTCTGAATTGTCTCCACCACTTTCTTCAGGTAATTAAATTTCCCTTTTTCTGTTTTGTACCAGAAATGATCTCGTGGGCCTGATCTGCAGCAAGGCAAATCCCCAGTTGAAGACTTCACACTGGACTGCACCTGAACTCTGAATCTCAGCACTATCCCAGCAGTGAAAGGTCTTCCCATTACAGCGACTGACTCCCCACTCCTCAGCACGTTCCCTCTCTTGGGGCTGGTCTGCCCCAGCTGCTGCAGCTTTTGTCATGAGGGCAGCGAGCAACACTTAGGAGACCTGACAAAGCTGGAGTCCAGTGCATGGCTTTCCAATGACAGACCCTCAGTAAAATCGCCCTTGGCTCCCAGTAAAAAATGAACTAAGAAATGCTAATCTAATAATCCAGGCATGTAGATAAATGAAAGGTGAAAAGCCTTTTAAATGCATTCTAAAACCAATATTTTATGAGATGGATCAATATATTTCTCTAGGCTGGAAACAAATGAGTTCTCAAAGAAAGTTAAATTTAGAGAAGAAATTGTTTGGTTTTCTTACTACGCGGAGAACAGTGATGACAATTCTTTGGACAGCATTTATACCAACAGCACTCCAAAGCTAGGGCCTCACCATGCTTTCCCTAAAACCAGTACAGTAAAAACAGAGTGAGGTTACTGCTGTCAGCCTACTAAAAGTGAACAAAACTAGCTTTGCAATCATACAGTATTGTCCTCAATTTCCAACCGTTCACCAGCAATTCAAGGGATGCAACCACAAAATAAAACAATTACACCTTTGATCTTGCATCTTTTAGACAGTCAATTAACCCCTCTGATGTCTTTACAAGGAATCACCTGAATATGGGCTACCGCCTAGCACCCTGAATTCCCAGATCCCAGTTGATAGAGCAAGCACCAGCCAGCGCTGGAGACAGGGAGTCGGCAAGCGGCGGATCTTTCCCTGGCACTGTTGGATACTGCCCCCTTTTGCCCAACAGCAAAGCAACAGCCCCCGCTGCACACTGAAACTTTGCCCGGCATCTATTTGTTTTCGGGAAGATATATGCATGCAGATGGTCTTATTTAACCCTAGTATGTCTGTTCTGCACGATTATCTGCCGTGACTAAAATAGAAATCTATTGTTCGAGCCATGTTTAATATCACAGAGTGAGCCTGCTCCACAGGAACTTTCCCTCCAACAGGGCCCTATCATGTCTCAGCCCAAGTCAAGCAGCACTTTTACAACTGGCTACAAGGTAAGAAGAAAAGAATTTACAGTCTGGGGGTATGTCCCCGCAGGTCAGCTGTCGGCCTGGAGAATAAAGGGCAATCACGGTGGACGACCAAAGCCATTTTGTCTGGGAACTTTTTTCATCTTACTGCAAAGCAACTAAAATTCCATGGCATCACTTGTATTGAGCTTTTCTTGGGCTACCCACATTCCCACCGAACCCATCCCCATGCCATCGTTTCCAGTCAATGTGAGCTGATCAAGGCCAGTTCACTAAAAGCAGTTTTCTATGCAGAACCTCAATCCCCCGCATCTCTCTGTTCAAGCCTTTTGTCCTCTGGGGTTGTGCTTTTTCACTTGCTGGAGTTTGCACATTTTCTCCTCCCTGGTTGCCCCAGCTTTTTGCAGGAAGGGAGGGAGGTCACAGAGGGCAGCCACTGCCAATTCCATCAGCCTAACACGATGGGGGGATGAACAAAGCAAATATCTATATTCTGAAGGGTGAGATCTCTCTCTCTCTCCCCCATGACTTTAGGATTAGCATGTCCCTGGCAGGGGAGGACAAAAATTTGGCCTCTTTAATGAAAGAAAACAAGATAGAGAGAAAAACAGAAAAACTTGCCTAGACTTCACTGAAAATGCAAGAAGCATAACATAAAACACAGAAATTCCCTGCTATTGCCTAGTGCTGAGTCTACTTATCATTCAATCCAATCGGAAAAGTTTTAGTGCAAAAGGAGAAAAAATGAAAGATATGGATGATTCAAGTGTCTGTTTAAAAAACAAATCCACTACTACTTTGTCTGCAGTTATGACCAGTTTTCTACCTCGGGTGCTTACAAATCACTGTATAATCAGAAGAGAACTTTTCTGTATGAGTAGTTTGTTGCAGCTACCCTCACTCCTCCTCCTTGCCTTCGCTCACCTGGGATCTCTACAGATCTCAAGCAGCAGTAAGAATCAGAGCCCATTATAACTTCTAGCTTTGTTGGTTTCTATTTTGTTCACAGTGCAGTCAGTCTGGGGTCTCAGCCTACCCCTGAACCCATCCTCAAAGGCAAAGACATCAAACCTCTTGCAGCTCAGACTGTAATTTAGGAAAAGAAGTATTTTCTGTAATGAGAGGGAACACTTGCACAACAGAAAAAGGAACTTTACTATGGTTCCTAACCGATATATCCATATATAAATAGTTTGGAGAAAAAAGAAATGGGGGGAAGAATAAATGTAAACCCCAACCAAAAACGAATAAAAACCTTAGGTGAATAAATAAATAAATAAATAAAAACCAAAACAACAAAACAGGACCTGGCATCTACCATGTTTGAAGACCTTTTTTAAGGACAGGAAAATACCTAAGAGCCTAAACTGAGCCAACAGAGGACAGCGAACCTTTAGGACATACAGATACTCCTGTATACTTAATGCTCCACCTAAAAGCCCATGAAGAGACAGGTTCAGGACCGACTTGGTAAGCACACCTTTTGTTTGTTTCCTCTGAGGCGTAACAGTGAGCAACTGGGCAGCGCCAGGAGCAGATGGTAGTGCTGGAAAATACAGCTCTCCAACTTTGGTGCGGATACCGGAGCTGGGTCGACAAAGGTTGTTTCTGGAAATCCTCCCCCCCCAAACACTCCCCGTAAGTTTCTAACAATGCGCGGAGCTAAGGAGCAGCACAAGGCTCTCTGCTTCCCTCTCCCTCTCCCCTTCGCTTTTGATCTCCATCAGGACGTGAGCTGAAATTTAATGGGCCACCCCTACCACAAAGACAAATTACCATCTGAAAACCAAAAATCATTAATATCCCTTCGTCCGGGCTATCCGGCTCCTCACCACCGCACCCCTTCGCTCCCGCCAGAGCCCCCCTCAGCGGGTTTTAGGAGCCGGGAAGGTGGCGGGGAGAGGAGGAAGAAAAAACACCTCCACTGCCACCTCCGAGCTGGCGTGCTCTCCATCGCTGCCGGACTGCGAGCACGGCGACGAGGAGAAAAAGCCCCAGTGGCTCCCCGGCGGGCAGGGGGACGGCGGGCCGGGCACAAACACACCCCCCGGGCCCCATCACCGGGCGCTGCGCCGGGGCCGGCGGAGCCGCGGAGCA